>OY282603.1:6526423-7003639 GCA_958298965.1 Chrysolina haemoptera | reverse complement strand
GGGTAACATTGAAATTTTAGAATGTTTTAGCATAAAATTTTTATAAATTATAGTAAGGCTTCTAAATTAGCAAGTTTTTCACGGATTTTCTGAAATTTTTTGAAAGTGCAATAGTTTTGACATAATTTGGAAGATCTTGCATCCGTTGTAAATAACAGAATCTTGGACTTGGACTCGCAACTGTTATTTATATACTAATTAGATATAAACATTTAAATACAAAAAACGTGTAGGTATTTTTTTCGCGTTTTGCTTATAAAATAAAAACTAATACAACAATCTGGTTGCTCCAATGAGAAAAATTGTAGAGAATTGAAATACGAACAAAATGAGATTATGTATGACCCGATCGGATCGGAATGTTATTTTTTTATTTTGGTGAAATTCCGTGTAGAATTACTTACAGAATAATCATTTGGGGAAACTTGTTCAGAATGTTGCACAGAAAAGAATGTTGCTGTCTAGCAAATGTTTCAAAGGGAATCTCATGTAGGGAGTCAATCAACTGATATCGAAAATAAATCGAAGCGTGGAAAATTAATCACGAATGAATGAATTCATAACTATGACACTAGAAAAAAAATAATTTCCATGTCCCAGATATCCTAGGACTTCGACTCTATAATGCTCCTCCTAAAAAAATAAAAACACTTCTCCTAGACGTCTGTCCCTACAGCAAGATTATTTTGACAACTTTACATTGTGGTAGTTAATCTACATATACAGGATTTCCGAAATCAGAGCAATAAAAAAAATGGGTTGTTGTATGGAACATAATGTATCAAAAAAATAAATGGCAAGAATTTTCGTTTTTGAAGCAGTGTAAAATTTTCATGTAATTTTATGAAATCGCTTTCAGTTACCTTTGTTTGGGAGGCAGTGATGGTTTGATTTTCCGGGCCAACGGGTGTCTGCCCGTTAGAAGTGTTTCAGCGCAGTTTGCGCAGGCTGTAGTCTTATCAGAGATTTCCAAAAAAAATAATGAAAACTTTAAAATTCAATATCTCCCAAAATCATTTTTTTTTTTTTTATTTTTTTCATTTCGTTTCGTTTTGTCATCTTCTACTTCCCATTTCATTTATCAGGTTTGATGGTGTTATCTCCAATAACTCCGGAGATATCGGCATTTATTTTATCCATAAGCGCAATGCGTAGGAGAGAAACTTTTTCTGGTGGGTCCGTCCACAGAAATCTAAGACCGGTCCGTCCAACTTTCTCTCCCACTCATTGAGATTATTGATGAAACAATTAGTGGTGATATCTCTGTAGTCATTGGAGATAAATAACACCATCAAACCTGATCGTTAGATTCCTCATGATCATCCCTGACCGATCATTTAATAATATATACTTACAGGATATTTCATTTGAAAAATTGATGTCATTCCGGAAAAATCAGAAGTTGATTTTTTTTTTCTAAATATGTCAAAAAGTGTTGTGTATTGAGCATATTCAATATTCCAAATTTCAGAAATATAGGTGAGAAACAACGAAGAAAACGGGGGCGTATCTCACCTCCTGGTCACCGCCGGTATATCATTCGGATTTTAGAACAACATGAACATAATCATGAAATAACTATATATGCTAGCGATGCCGGTTGATATGGTTTGTTCATAAACAAATATTAATCTTTTGTGGTAATTCAAATCCCTTACCTATATAGAAGAAACGAGATTTATCAATAATTTTCTTCCATTCCATCACTTTTCGCACTATTTTTTCACTTTTCTAACTGGGTGATTCACTTTGCACATTGTTGTTCTAAAGTGACGTCTTCCACATTAAAATGACAACTGAAAATTAACATATTTTGATTGTCAGTGTCAAAATAGCTTCTTATGATACAAGTGTAAAAAGTATGAATAGTTGCAGAACTCGCTACGCTCGTTTTCACAAATAACATAAAAAATCTCTTGCCCCAACATCTATTGTTATATTTGTGACAAGGGGAAATAATGTTGCTACGGTGTTGGACGATTGAAGAAGCAATCTGTAACCTACTTCATTCCAATCATCTCGCCAACGGACCCTCCCAACTCGCCTGTCGGTTAGTTGAGCTATTGATTTGTATGTGACGCCCCAACTACATACCTTCAAATGGTGATATTGATATTAGCATTTTTTAAATATAATATTTAAACAATGATAGCTTATATAGCGTTGTATACAACCATTGACTATGCTCTTTCAAACAACGATAATAGGTTTTAGAGCAACAATCAAGCCTAAACGCCGTAAACAGTAGTAAACACCGTAAATTGTGTAACATTGATTATGAGTGAACCGAGTTCCTTTGCTAGATGCCAATGTTCGTAAGCAACTGAGTACAATGAACCGAACTCGAAACTCGATTCACTTGAACCATTGTTGAATTTATACAACTCGCCCTTAAGGCGAAAGCGCATATCCTTTCGAATTCCGAAATTTTTATTGGGAAAAAATGTATGCTCAATATGCTTCAATAAAGTTCAAATATTCTCTCTCTCTCTCTCTATCTCTCATCCTTTATTGTCCTTTCAACTTCCTTTAAGGCGCTGCAGATCATTTCAGAGAGACGTCATTTTCAGTTTGCTGGAGGGCAAAAACCATTTTTTGTTCTAAAGCCGTTTTCGATTGGAGTTTGGTTCTTGTAGCGGTTGACATAAAAATGACAGCGGTTTACTTTCTGGGACTGTTAATGACGTCAACCACTAACTAACTGGTTAGTGCTTGCGGTAATCAATCAACACATTCGTTCCATTATTCACTATGACGTCATTAACAGTACCAGAAAGTAAACTGCTGTCATTTTTATGTCAACCGCTACCAGAACCAAATGCCAATCGAAAACTTGCGATATCATAAGTTGAAGAAAGCTAATGCCATCTTTTTGTTGAGTTATCAAGTATTTTCTCAGAGCAGAAAAAGGTCAGCTGAGGTTTTTTCGATTTTCCGCAATTCTTAAAATTAGTGGAGTCCATCACTCTGGGTAGTTCCTGTACCGTAGTTAGGAAACACAAAAAAATCTGATTTGTTTTTTAAATGCCCTCGAAACAAAAATGTCACAGAGTGAAACGGTGGCAGACTAGGTCCAAAGAAGCCATTCAGAAAGTTTGGAGAGTATCTATCGGTCAAATTTTTGCCGATAGGCACTCGTAGCTATAACCTCAGATGCCGAAAATGCCACAAATTTTTAGTCGTATGAGTATGAACGTCGGTGGGCCGGTTTTTGACCAATTTGCGACTCGCAAAAAAATGCGAATATTCACTAGTGTATGAACGAGCCTTTACTCCATGACGGTTCTGCAATGAAAATATAATTAGGCGCGTTTCCACCAGAGAAACACTGGGTAACTTTTTTGTTGCTTTGTGTTTTACTATGGCCGTTTTCGATTGGCGTTTGGTTCTGGTAGCGGTTAACATAAAAATGACAGCGGTTTACTTTCTGGTACTGTTAATGACGTCATAGTGAATAATGAAACAAATGTGTTGATTGATTACCGCAACCACTAACCAACACATTCGTTTCATTATCCACTATGACGTCATTAACAGTACCAGAAAGTAAACGGCTGTCATTTTTATGTCAACCGTTACTAGAACCAAACGCCAATCGAAAACGGCTTATGTTGCGTGTTTCGGAAACTTGCGATATCATATATAAACATTGTGTTTCCACCAAATAAGCGACGTGAAAAATGACAACAGTCGCGTGTCTCGTGTGGTACTTCGTAAAACCGCAACTCAGTGTTTCCACTATTATTAGCATTTAGTAACTATTCGGAAACAAGCAACAGAAACATAAAAATTTCTCTGGTGGAAACGTGCCTTAATTGAAAAAAGACCACCGTACGCTGCTGAAAAAGCCTCTTTCCTCAGCATATTGTGGTGTAAAGGTGAGTCCCCAATTTCTTTCCGTGGCGCTCGTCGTGCTTTCGGATTAGCGATTTCCAGGCGTGATTCGCCTATTCGCCAATGAGAATGCGTGAAGAAGGTATGACGCGTGACGCTAAAAGCAAAAAAGTGGCATAGGAACTCGCCTTAAACTTGTTAAAAACTCAGCGCAGGCTTCAGAAAATTCGCTGTCAACGTCATAGATCGATCGACAAAGTTCCATTACGGTAGCAACGTAGGTAGTAGGAATACGACAGGAATTAAACGACAAAAAGATCGGATTCTCTGTCATTCAAATGATTGTTATCGTTTTCTTTGTATATCTCGTGTCAATAATGTCAATTCATTCCTACATCGAAATGTACCATATAAAACGCAATTTATGAGCATAGGCATAGGACAGGTGACTCGTGAGGCGTGACGTGTGACACTGACATAATCGCTATAATCGAATCGCATACATAACCTCAACCCTCAACCTTACTAAATACTAATAAAAATATGTAAACAAACATTTTAAAATAAATTTAGACTTTAGAGACAGAATGAAAACTGGTAATGAAGTCAACGTAAATGTTGACAACTACAGAAAATTAGTACAAACTTACATAGACCTAGTAAGTGCCTCACTCTGCCTACTGAAATATGTTATTGAATAACGTTTCCTCAATAATTTTCAGCATGTGTACTCTTCTGCGTTGTTTTGGGCTGACAAAGTTGTAGCAATAACAGGAAACCCAAGAGATGTTTATTGGCTCGCCCAGTGTATGTATTTATTAAAACAGTATCATAGAGCCGTTCATTTATTGAAATCCAGAAATCTTGAAAAGGTATTTTAATGAACAACCCAGATGAAGTATACTTGACATTAGGTTTATTTCAGTCAAATTTACTCTGCAACTATTTAACAGCTAGATGTCTTTTTGAAGCCAGTGAGCTCAGTGAAGCACTAAAAGTGATAAATTCCATTGACAATTTCAATTTCACCAAAGATTTTTCTTCTCTTTGTATGTCAAATGTGGAAGCTACCTTATTCGATGATGCACCAAAAAATGTGAGTAATCATAATTCACTGAGTAATTCACTAAAGAATATAGGTAATACAATTTTTTTAGCAATCATTTTCATCATTCTTATTACTCAAAGGAAAAATTCTTGAAGGGATGGATAACCGAGGGTTGGCAGCTGATTGTTACCAACAAGCACTCCATTGTGATGTTCACTGTTTTGATGCTTTCGATTCGTTAATAAAGTATCAAATGCTCACATCCGCTGAAGGTAGTGCCAAAATACTAATTTGATCACATCTAATATTACTAATTTTCAGAGGAAGAATTGCTAAAATCTCTTCCCATCTCAGAACAATGCTCCCCAGAAGAAGCTGAGATCTTGCAGACTCTCTACGAGTCCAAACTAAAAAAGTACCACACACCCACCCTCCCCAAACCCAATGAAAATAAAATATTATTTGGCAGTACACCCTGCATTCCTAATACTAGAATTTTGAACATTATGAATCTGACCCCTGAACCACACAGATCCCTACCAATTACTCCGCTCACTATTGTTACCCCAACCCTAAACAGTACCCCAAATGTAGCTAGAAATAACGACAGAAATCTCAAGAAAAACGAGTTGCAAAAATTGAGAAGTGGAAACAGTCAACCAATGCAAGTTGAAACGTGTGACAGTTCTATGTTGATCAAGTTGAAGAACAGTTTGGATCTGCAAGTCGCTGAAGCAGAGAGATTGTACTACAACTGTGATTATCAGCAGTGCAACCTGTTAACAGAAGCCATTTTGAAAATAGATCCTTATCATGATGCTTGTCTGCCCATTCATATTTCTTGCCAAGTTGAACTGAAACAAAGTAACAGTAAGTTTGAATTCAATTTGTACTAAAATAGTCGACTCTTTCTCAAGTATGTAAGTATGATTAATTAATAATAATAACAAAACTTTATTTCCACTTACTGACAAATTTGTCAGTATGTTGGAATAAAGGGAATAAAATTAGAGAAATAGAGATCAAGACAACTTGATGATTACTTCAATCAGTTGAAGTGTTCTATCAGCGTTCAATGACATTTTTCCAATAAATGATCTTTCAACCTTTCTTTGAACACAGGCAGTGTTTCTAAGACACATTAAATATTTTGGAAGTTTATTAAATATTCTCAGACCAGTACTCTGGTGCACACAAAGTTTTTATAGTATTGAAGAATAGGTCATGCTTTTTGAAAATTCTCTCAAAATGGTTAGTTTTGTTTGAAAATATTCTTTGAGCTGAACTTCCAAAACTAGGGTGGATCTAATCTTATCTGCAATTTTTTTTTCAGAGCTGTTTTCACTGGCCCATAATCTAGTTGACTTGTATCCCAGTTTGGCTCTCTCGTGGTTTGCTGTAGGGTGTTATTATTATATTATTGGTATGTACTCAAATTGATTTTAAAACCTGTATTACAATGATTATAATAAGTGGGTCTTGGTGACGCACAGGGTGTGTTCTCGCTTGCTGTGACAATGTACTTGGATTCGAATAGCTGTGCCCACCTACCTTGTGCATGGCATCACACGTTAAAAGGTAAGGGCTGCATCTTCCCTAGTTCGCAAAAGTCTTTCGCAGACTTCTGATGAAAATTAAAAAAAAACAAAAATCTTGGTGCGGTTGATGATCCAATAACAATTTATTGAAGTTTCTTTAGGATTTGGGTCAGTTTAGTTGCAGAAAAACTATTGTTTTCTTGCTATCATTTCGGATTTTTATACATTCATCATCAGGGCTCTGTTTTATATTAATAGTCCATGAGCTCGACCATATTTGGGAGGCTTTTCAGGATAACAGAGTCAGTAACTCAAAAACGGTTCGTCGTATCGATTTCTAGCAAGGACAGGCTTCTAAAGATGCATTTCATAGATAATCGAGGTAGCTGCAGTGGTATTTCTCTTCCATTAACATTTGAACAATCTTTATATATCCAATCGAAATGAACTTGGCATCAAAAGAGGTAAAACGTTGACCTATGTACGTACTGTAATGTTTTTTTAATTATTTGTTCTTCTACCCAAACAATTGCTTTAAAGTAAATGCATTTTTGGGACATTTTTGAGATTTTTTTTGTGCAAAAGTGGATGAAATTTCAATTTTCATTACTTATTATTAAATTCCTTCTCTGATTGGTAACATAAGATTCAGACACAACTGTTAGTACTAAGTTTATCTCCTATCGTCTCCACTACTATCGTACTAACTAAAATATAATTTGGTAACTCTGCCTAAATGCAGATTTACTCATTTCAATCTAAATATTATCGATGTTCATTCAATAAGTAATAATTTTTTTTTTGTTTTTAGGTAAAAGTGATTTTGCGAGAAGATATTTAGCGAAAGCAACCTGCCTTGATAGATTGTTTGGACCGGCATGGCTCGCGTATGGACATTCCTTCGCAATCGAAAATGAACATGATCAAGCCATGGCAGCTTATTTCAAAGCTTCACAATTGATGAAGGGGTAAGTTTTGCTTTTTTCATTCAATAGTATGAATGAATAACAGTTTCGAAAAGGTACTCTTGACTGGATAAATAATAAAAAAGCATCTAAGGTAATAAATAATCAATGTTACCTTGTTTAATCAAAATTAAATAATGTAAAGTTCTTACGATTATTTAAGTCTCATATATTTGGCAATGAGTTCTAAATAGCCAAATGAGTCTTCAATAGTTGTAAGAACTTTACAATAAAGATAAAGAAGTGGACCAAGTACTGATCCTTGTGGTACCCCACAATTTACTTATATTACTCTCAATATACGATATGGTTTTACATTGTGTATTTCGGATTACCATTTATAGGCATTTGTTTCAAAGTGGTGAATAAATCTTTTAGATGTCATCTTCCTTTACTGTATATTGGCTTGGAATGTGGCCTAACCAACAATGTTCGACTGGCCGACAGATTTTTCCACCAGGCACAAAACATTGCACCTGACGATCCTTTCATCATGCATGAAAAGGGAGTTATTTCGTTTCAAAATTTGGAGTAAGTTCGACAATTTCGATAAACATTCTCTGGATTGAAGTTTAATATTTTCAGTTACGAAACTGCTGAGGTACACTTCAGAGATGCTTTGAAAAGAGTGAAAAAAATTAAAAAGGGCATTTTACCTCAGAGATGGGGCCCTCTGTTGAACAACTTGGGTCACACTTGTAGGAAATTGAAAAAATATGAGGAAGCATTGGATTATCATAACCAGGTGAGTCTGAAATTGAAATTTTTCACATGCTTTATATCAACTCGGCTCGTATGTATCCTCTCGATGTAACGGAATCTTCAAATTAACCAACTTCCAGTCGTCAAAATAATCTAAAATTTGGCACACATATCAGGGACCGATCAATGATAATACAATAATTGTATAATAATAAATATAATAATAGTAATGTTTCTCTGATTTTGAACAAACTTTGGACATAGCTTAGAAATTGATGACAAGGCAATACTACAGAGTGTTAGTGAATAAGTGGGACAAACTTCAGGGGGTGATTCTGCATGAAATAGTTATTTACCTAACAAGTGCGGAAAGTAGTACTTTTCCGCACGCGACGGCAAGTCGTTAAGGGCGGAAAAGACATTTTCCGTAAGAGTTAGGTACAATATTTTTTCTACGAGTGTTTTTGTCCATCTTATTTATGAAAAAACAAGGTTTTTAATAAACAAGTTTTTATAATAATGTTACAAAATGACTAATAAGCCAGAATAGTTACATAGGTCATTTAGTTAGTCCTAAATATCCTCATTTTCAGCAATACAAAAATTGTACGGAAAAGTAAAAATAGTGCGGAAAAGAAACTTTTCCGCACGATTTTAAAAATATTACGGTAGATCTTTCATTTTGAGCTTGAGTAACCTGTGACCAACACAAATTATATAACAAAACCATCAATCCAAAAACTGATATCTCCTTGTATAAATGATATTATTGACATGTTTTTCAATCAATAGCATATACAATAGTTTCCTAATTTAGATTTGGAAAAGTGAGGTAAGATGACATATCAACAACTAATGTTTAAGGTTACCCAATGTATTCGAATCTCATTTCAATCTGAAATGTTGTTTCATTTTAAGAAAGATCTTAAGTAATCTTTTCAAGTTGTTTTAGAGAAAGTTTGTTTGAAACCTATAACAGTGAAGCGGTATTAACATAATAGTAATGGACTTAACAAAATTGCTAAATTTAAAAAATTAGTATTAGTAGTATTAGTACAAATTCTAAAATTGAATTGTATGTACATATTAGAAATATTTCGACTGAAAACAATATTCCACAAAAATTTTAGAACTTGCTGAAGCTGAGTTACTTTTAAAAAAATGCAGTTTTAAGTCGTTTGAAAATTAAATAGTAGGAATAAATTAAAAATTAAATTTTACACAGCAGATGCATTTTAACAGAAAACCGTAAAGTTGTATTTTTCCAAATACCTACTTTAGGACTAAAATTAATAATTTGAACGTATCCATAGCCCTCTAGATTATTAAATATCGAAATAAAAAAATATATGGTCACAAAAAGTAACAAGTGATACATGGCTGTATTCAGAATGTCATATGGAGACAAAAAAGGTGAAAATATACTGGGTGTCTTATTTAAAAATCTTATCACTTCCGGTTGGACCGAAAGTTGCACAAATCTGAATCACTTGTCAAAAAATGCAGTTTTATGTCTCATACAGATCCTCCATATTTCATTTCAATATCTGCAAAACCAAAAAAGTTATAGAGGCGAGCCACTTTCCATGGTATATGAATTATATATGTATCATGGCGTTTGTGCCACTAAACAAATGGATTCTGTTTGTTAGACAAATAAAGATGTAGTCTTATAAACACTTTTTCTTCAAATGTGTATTGTTCAATATATAAAACTGTCCGATGACATGCAATCAAGTATTTTTTTTTCAGGCCTTATTATTAACTCCTCAGTCTGCTGGGACATATTCAGCATTGGCTTATGTTCATGTTCTGTTGGGTAACTTCGAAGAAGCCGTAGAATGGTTCCACAAAGCTTTAGGTCTCAAACGGGATGACACATTCAGCACAACGATGCTAAATTATGTTTTAGAACAGCTCATTGAAGAAAAACCCCCCTTTCCAGGTAAATGATTATCACTATTGTGTTGTGCCACAGGGTCTAACAGTGGGCTACTACTTTTCAATTATTTTATCAATGATTCACACTTCGAAGCTTCCTCTGGTAACTTTTGATATCGACGTGCCTGAGCTTTTTTCCCCAATGGCAATATCGAGCTTTTAATGAACTTGTTCCAACCTTTCCTTGCTCACTGTATAAAATGAATACAACAATAATATTAGTGCACTGTATGGAATCACTGTTCCCAATTAGTAGTTCCATTTTCGAAATACTTCATCAAATTTTTGCTGAGATATAATTAACTGGAACTATAAAGTACACGTTTTATAAACGAGGCTTCAAATTCAGGTACATGAAAATTCACCATTAAAACTTGTCAATGACTCGTATCCTATGAGGAACCAATCACAGAAGCAATCCGCTATTTCATTTGTTTTGTCATAACAAAACTGAATGAGTCAGTAACACCAGGATATTCGATATCTTATGTTCAGCTAACAGAAGCCTTCTATTATATTCCTTTTGCAGATTGTCCAGATGGAATACCCAAATTCAAGATCACATCGAAAGCTTCAAATACCGTCGTCAGTCAAAACATTACAGAGGATGCAAGTTCTGCACCAAGTATCAATAATGATATGTCTGAAATGAGCATGAGTATAGAAGTAGATATGGAAGATGCAAGTGGTATAGTTAAAGAGTAAATCCTAAGCTAGTGTTTAAAAATCGCAAAATAAATTGATTTAAGTATAATTACTGTGTTTCAATTCGCCAAAATAGAAATGAAATGCTGTCGATTTTGATGAAATATTCCGAAAAATCGACCCCTCTTTTTCCCCAGGCAAGCTGAATCATGATATTTACACATACAATAAAGTAGGTCAAAACAATCTCATGGCGACGAGCATTATATTGCTGCCTGCTTTACCGCCTCTTAAAATTCACCGCCAGGAGCTGATAGTCCCATAGCCCCTCTAAATCCGGCACTGAGTAGACGGCATCTAACAGCAACGCCGAAACACAGACAATAAATCAGTTTTGCTTTCTAGACGTTGACTTATTTCACGTACCTATCCACATGATCCACATACAATAAACAATATAAAACATGCGGAATCTCCTGGCAACAAAAAATCAATAATCTTAGACTAATTTCAACGATATCCGATTCCAAAATCCCCCAAAGCATACATATTTTCAGTAGAATCGGACCATAATATAGTAAATCTCGTCTGCCGGTCTGACAAAAAATCATAATTTCCGACCCCAAAAACACTCGCGTAACTACCGATTTTTATACAATCGGAATTGCAAAACTCGTCCGCCATCTTGGAACCGTCATCTTGAATGTATGAATATTGACAAGAAATTAATAATCTCCGACCCCAAAAACCCCCCACATACCAATTTTGAATAGAGCCCTCATTTCGATCACAAATAAGGGATATCAGTGAATATCAACTTTTTTCTACTCGACGGGCGATTTTGGCCACCTTCCAAGGGTGGCCAATGAGCTAGTAAAAATATGTATTATAATCATCCAAAGATGGATGAATCTTCCTACGAAAGTATATATGTTGAAATTACTACTTCAATGTCGAAAATTCGACTTTTATATCGAATTTGGACCTTTTTCTCGAAATTTCGACTTTTTTAATTACTTTTTATGTCAGAAATTAATGTTCGAGAAAAAAGTAGAAATTTCGATAGTATGGGTAGTCGAATTTTCGACATTAAAGTCGAAATTTCAACATAAAAGTCAAAATCTTCCAAATTGGCCACTCCCACTCCACAACTGTTCTAATTGGTCCATGCGGATCGCCAATAAGAAAGTCTATTAGTCGATTCAAATCCTATAGCGACGTAATCTTCTGCGGTCGCTTTTCTGTGACCAACCGATCAAATCCGTCCCTGTTCTACACAACGGTAACAAAAACTCTCAAAATCACAGTGGCCAAATCGCACTTGTTTATGCAATTTTTTACGCTTGTTGCTCGCACATCCAAGAGACAAAATGCACGTGCGTTTCCCTCTCTTCCTTGTTACAGAACGTGGTAAAAGCACCAATGAAATCTCGTATATCCCTTCTCAATAGGCGAAGAACTCGTTGCTCCTGGAATTTGAGGCATTTCTTTTTTCCCTAGAATTTGTTGCGATTTCTTTGTAATTTGGTGTGTTGTTCGGAGTTTCTAGTTGTTAGAGTGAATGGTTGGTGATTTCATTTATTGGCAATTTATTTATAAGGAAGTTTTGAAATGCCGGCCTTACAAAAGGTAAGTTTTTTATTCTTTTACTTAGGTATATATTCCTGTCTCGAAATTTGATGCGTACCTCTACATATCTAGATTCGACGCATTTATTTGATAAAGGGAACAATATCTTCATGAAACATCTTTTCTAGAAAGATACTTAACCTACCTACCTACCAACCCCTACCTACGCTGTGCGGCCTTGAAAAGAAAGTTCATATTTTCATTTTATTTCAAATGTTTTTTCCAAATATTCCTGATAATGTCCTATATATTATACAAAGATTAATTTTTCAAAATTGAACGAACCGTCCGGAGATGAAAGAGTTAACCATAAAAATTATAACATTGATATGCATGACAGGGAAACATCACTCCCGTTTTACTTTTGAAATTTTTGAATTGGAATTGTAAATAAAATTCCTAAAATCTATAGATATATCACTTATAATTTGATTAAATTGTGTTTCTATGAAGAAAGTTATTTACTTCCATTCTAAATGTTTTCTGAATTCGGTTGAATTCGAAATCTGCGGTTTGACAGCAAATTTTCATGACGCAAATTAAAAAAAAATCCCAAAAAAAGGTAAATAAGCAAATTTTCCTCGGTTTTTTGATAATTAATTGATAATATCAACTTTCCGTGAAAAAACTTTTACATGAAATTTTCTACAAATTTTACCATACAAGTTTTTTTCTCCGACGAACTGTTAGGGCTCCAGACTACACGTTACTTTCACCGAATCACCTTTGATTGCTGATGCTTCGAGGCGAAAGACGAACAAAAGCCCCAATGCGGAAACCGCATCAAATACTCTCCTTGAGCCGTACTTCTTGTAGAGAAATACTGCCAACCCTACGAGGACTAGTCTTTAGGGACAAGGCAGTGGTAAAGACTGTCGCGGTCAAAGCTATTGATGCTGCTGGTCGTCTAGGTTCAAATCCTACAGACTACATATTTGCGTGCGACAAAACACATTTTAGGAACTCAAATACTCGCATATTATATTTCCATGAGAAGGTAGGAGTCTTCAGAAACAATATGAACTTTTCCTTTTCCTTCTCCGATCATTTTTAGCAGAGTTATAACCAATCAAATATTCGGCTCCGCCAGAACCTTCAGCGGCGGAAAGACAAATTTGATGTCGGCGTTCAATCACGTTTTCTGAGAAAACGAGCGCATTTCATAAGAAACTACTAGGAATAATTTTTGTGGAAAACTGAATTGTTTTTCACCCTGTCGAGTTGTTTTTCCGATAAATCATATATTTTCCAAGATTACAGCAAAAATCTATTCATATTTTTAAACGAAAAAAAAAATTTTTCCACCCCTGGAATTTCGGTAAACAATTTTTTTTGTGTTTATTTCACTGGTTGGTTCATATTAATAATGCTGCTCCTAAGGTGGCGTATGAAGTTAGTAACAAAGCCTGCAAGAACCTTATCTAGGTCGATGGCCATATGACATTGAAAATTGTCAATAAAGTGCAATTTCCATTCTCTAAAAATAATATGAGTGTTTTCTCTGTTACATCAGTTGGTCTTCAAAAAGTTCCAAGCAAATATATATATATAGGTATATTCTATTTGGTAACTGCGTTTGTTTTCAAAATCAAATCAATCAAACCTGAATTAAAATTGTATTTGAATCAAAGAGTTGGAACTTCTTATACAAATTATGAAATTATGATGATGTGTTAATTGCTGATCAGACTGGGTCAATGTGTATTTATGTCGTATTTTATAAAGGGTGATATTTCACAATTGACGTAAAAATTGAAAAATTACTATTTTTACCGGAAAACCGGGTATCTGAAGAAAAACGACCAACTGCAGTCGAGAAAATATTGTTATCGAACGCTGGGCGCTGACCATATCGTTAATGGAATGATCTGGACCGCTATACTTAATGGAATGATTTGTGTTCGGCCGATTGCTGTGTAGAACAATACCCTCCTGCATTTACATCGAAACTTGTTCGTTCTTCCTCTCGAGGCTAATTAATTTTTCATTTAATTATTACGGTTGTTGACTGCAAACTCGGGAACCTCTCAAAGATTATTGGAGTCAGCGCTTCTGCCGATCAGGAGCGGCTTGATGATTTGTTCGAAATAGACACAAATCGAATAATGCAGTGTATCACTCATTATTTTTGGAATAACTTCAACACTGAAGAATGAGGAGAAAAAATTACAATTTATTGAAAAGTTACATATCAAAATATAGTTAAATGATTTCGTTCCACAAGGAACCGTATTGGGGCCACTGCTATTCACAATATATATCAATGGCTTACTCCTAATGGAATGCAAAGGCAAATTGTTAGTTTTGCTGATAATACAGCCATTTAATATCAAGTTAAAACATGGTTTCGTTTAAAGGAGAAGGCTGAATCCGACTTCCGAAGTTCCGATCGATCAAAAAATGGTTTCGATATAATAAACTCACACTTAACTGTGATAAAACCAAATATCTACCGTTGGTATGCTATGCAATTAGGCTTCCAAATTTGGGAAGCCTAGAAATTGGAATTGACTCAAATATTCCTTATTGTGGTTGATAGACATTCCCGATAACACTTACAAATTAATAATATAATAAGAAAAATTAAAGGACTACTCGATTCAATTACTATTTTTTCGACATTAACTCAAAACAATGTATTTTGTTCTCTTGTTCAGTCACAACTGTCATATGGTATCGTAGGATGGAGTGGGGGCGCCAATTTTCTCGATAATCTGAACCTTATTAAGAAATGGATAAGTTAAACCAAACAAAATGTTCTTCTGAAAAATGATATGAAGAAGTACGGCGTAGAAGGGTCATATAATTTTGTAAAAATATTTTTCACTAATTTCCGACTTCTAAGTCAGAATTTAATAAAATTCCGACTTCGAAGTCGGAAAATAATAAAATTCCGACTTTGACGTGGCAAAATTATAAAATTCCGTGAAAATTTTCATTAAGATAGTTGATTGATAGTTGATAGAATCACTCATGGAAAACGTTAATTTTATTGATGTAAGGATCGCACCTCTTACATTAGATATCCGTCAGGGAGATCGGAAGAATTGGGAAGCAGACTCTTCAGAAGAAGTTTCACACAGCAATGATGGAAATATTCCATCAGATTTGGTTCAATGTCCAACGTGGCTTTAGCCAGAAAAGTAGTTGATTTCTGTTAGATATTACAGATGAATCGCATTTTCAATTTTAATGGAGAATGTTCCCCTTTTCAACATGAATATCCCCCAAGAGGGTATTTTGAAAAGGAACAAAAATCAAAATGCAACTTCCAACGTGTTATTGCAGGAGAAATATTTCCATCTTTTCCATTCTTGCTGTGTGAAATTACTACTGAAGAGCAATTACTTCCCAATTATTCCGATTTCCCTGATGAACTTGTAAGAGCGGAATAGATTCTCGTAGACAAAAAAATATTAGAGATCAATGAAATGAACGATACTTTCAAATAACATTCTCCCTTTCTCATGTATTTATATGAATTTTGAGAAATCAACTATCTCAATGAAAATGCAAATTGTCATCTTCAGATTGTTTTTCAGTTAGGGTCTCGTCCGAGGGGGAAAATGTCCAGCGTGGTTTTAGCCGGGGAAGTAGTTGTTTTCCGTTTGATATTACAAAAATATCACATTTCTCACTTTTATTGAATACTCAATTTAATTTTGATTTTTGTTCGAAAATATGAACAGGATGCTCATAAAATCAGTTTTGGAATCATTTGCGGCTGCAAGACAAACTTTAGTCGCTATTTTCCATCGTTCCAGTAACTCCAGTTACTCCCAAACTTTTAATTTCTGATTTTAACGAATCTTTATGTTTTAATTTTTATTGTTAGTTTTAAACAGTGTGTTATCTAAGTACGTGTCCAAAATCAACGGGGTGATTCTTTGATTGTTTCTAACCAAACTTTTAATTTCTGATTTTAACGAATCTTTATGTTTTAATTTTTATTGTTAGTTTTAAACAGTGTGTTATCTAAGTACGTGTCCAAAATCAACGGGGTGATTCTTTGATTGTTTCTAAGACGAAAGGTTCATATAAAAATAGGTCCGATAACGATTCGTTTTCAAGATGAAGGGTGTCAACATGTTTTAAAGAAATCGTTTTTTTTTTCTAAATATCTTAAAAATATTTTTGTTCAGTTTGTTTCGTTTGTCCCCCTATGACATTGTTCCGCAACTGTCACATTACGTCACTGATAGTGCTCTATTATGTAGCTAATTTCTGATCATTCTGAATTTATCAAGGTTTTTCATCCAACCACACCAAAAAATGACTGCCGAGGGTATGCCGAAATTCTTCAAAGACACTCCATCAATTCATTGTTGGATCAACCAGACATAATGTCACCTACAAGAGGCGAGTATATATTGATTTATCCACTACTTATATAAGTACAAAAAAATCATAAAGCATGTGTCCTAAAGTATTATGATATACATTAATCACTAGTGTAGCGATAAGAAATTGTGATTATTTTACAAAGTATTATTTAGTCGTAGAAAAAGTATAGTATACTACTTGCATATTATGGCCATTATATACTTATTGAATAATGCATTATTGTTTCATCGTCGCACTCCAGATTTTATGTTTGGTCTTTGGATGAAAGTTGAAAATTAGGATATTAGGACATGTTCGTAATGATTATATGGACCAGAACTGAAAAGAGAGCAAAGAAAGAACATTTATCATTTCAGGATTTTTTTGCCTGTTCAAAAATTAATTTTCCAACACATTTCTTTGAAAAAGCATCTTTATTTTACCTTCAGAAATTCTATTTAAAAATCCTAGATATTTTTTGTCCTTTTTTATAGATTTTGCTATACCACTTGACCATTGTTGAGATTGGTGCTACAGATTTTATCAGTTGAAACGCCGTGATTTGGTAATCGTAGAGAAATCGTTTTTCTCTCTTTTATTATTTTATTTTTTATGCATTGAAAAGTCCATCACAACCTTTAGTTGACCATTTTTATTGAAAAGATATACGTAAAATAATTTAATTTCAATTATAAATTCTTCTTCGCGCATATTTTCGGACTGATTGTTATGTGGGTCAATTTATTATCTAGGCATCCTATACCATCTCTTGTAGCAAACAATTTCTAACTATTTGCGTAATAATTGTTATTATTTCGGGTTAAGTAATGTTGATTATCGCCATTTTCTTAAGTAATGTTATTACATTTTGCATTCTCATTATGCTTTCACATGGAGTAGGTGTTCGAAAAATGAAATCGATTTCTTTTAATATAATGTCGATAAGTAGTGAAGAAACTGATTAATTGTTCTTAGTGCATTATCAGCTGATTTAATATATTGGCTTGCAAACAAAAAATGTTTAAGGAAAATGCATTTTATATACAATTTTGATACATAAATACCAATCCGTGCATAAAATTCAAAAATTGGCTAAAATAATTTATTAAGTTAGATACAAATCAATAATTGCTATCAAGACTAATGTACACTGAATATATAGGTATCGTAAATATACCTATTAGATTCAGCTCATTAGTATTGAGTTCAACATTTAATTATAAATACCCTTCAATAACAGCTCTTCCAACTTGACATTGAAGGCCCTGTGTTAAAGCAGAAATACGTAAATGTATTGTTCGTTCGGGCATAAAAAAATCACTGTCACTAGAGCAAAATGGAAATGTACCAAAACAAATAAATATTGTCCAAATTCCCATCAAATTATTCACTTGAAGCGGGTACAGATATGCCGAAGGTTAAACTCCTTCACAAAAACCAAGTAGGCATGATATCTTTTTGTGGACATAGTTGTCAAAAAAAGTGGAGTGAGCTGTGCGTTTTCACGAAACTTCATTCTTGTTGTGCCAATAAAAGAAGACGTGTATTATATGTGCTCAGTAATTTGACTTAACTTTTTAAACGTTTAACTTGAGTTTTTAGGAAGTTTTAATTATCAATAATTACTTATTGAATTGTTATGGCAGGTGAGACCATGTCGTCGATATCGGATTTGTTGGGATTGAATTCACCGCGAGGATTAATTGGATTGAATTTTGGAAATAGTTCCAATGACCTACAACAATGTACATGTTCGCCTCCAGCAACTTCGCCAAATTTTCAGGTAATAAGTGAAATTTCCATTGAGTTCATTTACCACCAGCAATATTCTGAAAACAAGTATTTTATCGACAAGTATCAAGATATTTTTATTATGGCTAGATTTTATTGATTTCATCTCCATGTCTTTTGTTAAGCTTTGTTGCCAACATCGAGTTATATTTCAAAGCCTGTTTAGATTAATTTAAAAAGTCTTGATGTACAAAATCGGTTGCGACGTTATTAAGAGAACCTATTAGGAACTCGGCCAGATTCGAAACGAAGTTTTGTGACTGAATGTTATTTGTACTGGAATAAACTGAAGAGTATCCATAACTTTAATTTTATCGTCTCCATTTGAATGTAATTTACACAGGGTATTTTGTATTTTTGTCTGGTTGGTTACTCAAATTATGCTAGTAGTAATAAGGAAATTCATATTCTCAAATAAAGGGATCAATATGATATGAGGGTGAGTCTATTATATACTTTTTTTTTCTCCTCGCCACAATCCCAACATTATTTTTTCATGATCGCCACTTTGAATTATCCATAATCGTGGTTGAACTTGAACGAATATACAGAACGTTACTTGTTTAGTGGTCATGATGTATTCCTAAATCAGAATCCACAAGAAATTGAATGGAAAGCAGTTTAAAACGACTTGGTCATTAAAAAAAATATTGAGTAGATACTGCTACTAAAAAAAGCAGTTGAAATTTTTTGTATCATACCATTTTAGGCTCTCTAATGTAATCACAGTCAATTTCTCACCATATGAGTAATTAATCTAGATTTTTATTCTCCAAGAAAACTTCATTCAATCGTCATGAACCTTATTTCAATTTTTAGATGGATTTTGAAGATTCGAAATTTCAAATGAACCCCATGAACTATGCAGCTGTAACTTCTCCGACCAAAAATATGCAGAGGAATATGAATTTGGGAAGTGCGGGCACTTCTCCATGTACGCCTCCAAGTTATTTTTCTGCACGTGCTTTGAGAGTAAGCACTTCGTTGAGGTAAGAAATTCCGCCAAAACTTATAGTCTGTTGGTTTCTATAGTACAAAAAAAAAAAGATTTTTCGGTGGTAAATTTTTTTTATCCATTGATTAGTTGTACGAAAATTGTATTTTCATGGCAAACAATCAATAATCATGGGAGTAAAAAATCAAATAATTTGCTCTAGCGATTTTTTGCCAGAAGACAATTTGAAATGTATTTTTCCGACGACATACTTGTCCGGGAAGTGCTCGAATTTCAATATAAATATTAATATAAATAGAATTAGAATGTTTGTGTTAGTATCTATCTTTTGTGGGAATTTCAATATTAGAAACAAATAAGATTTAAAATGTTCGAAATTTTGTTCTACAAAGATACAGAGTGACTCATTTGAAAGCGGGCCACCTCTCTAAAACTATTATTTATTATCCGATTCAGAATTTTTTTTTTTCAATAAATAGAGCATCAATAGTTCTAGTTGAGAGCTATAAATTCGAAATAAAAGAAAAAATTTCAAAGCCTACTTCGAATTTTTTTCAAAGTAAAAAATCCAAAAAACATACTAGTGATTTTTTAAAATAGAATTTGACGACACCACTGGATTCACGACATTTTCAAATGGTTTATGTGAAAATTACGTAGGAATGCATCCATCAATAAAAAAGTTATATGGAAACAATATTTGAAAATTATGTCAATAAATCAACCCAAAACTTCAATTTCAGAACTTTTATCAAAATTCTGACTACACCACTGGATTCACAATATTTCGAATATTTATCGAAATCTATTTATAAATAAAAAAATAATAAAATTTGAAAAGAATGTTGTTTAGTGGAATTTCAGAAAACTTTCATTTTATTATTTTATAATTTGTTTATTTATGAACAGATTTCGACGAAATTCTGAACAAACATATTTCAACATATTCTGAAATAGAAGTGATGGGTTGATTTGTTGACATAATTTCCAAATTTTATTCCCATGTAACTTTTTTATTGATGGACGAATTTCTACGTAATTTTCACATTCGTCATTTGAAAATATCGTGAATTCAGTGGCGTCGTCAAATTCTATTTGAAAAAATCGCTAGTATGTTTTTTGGATTTTTGACCTTGAAAAAAATTCGAAGTAGGCCTTGAAATTTTCATTTTTATTTCGAGTTTATGGCACTCAACCAAAACTTTTGATGCTCTATCTATTGAAAAAAAAAATTCTAAATCGGTTAATAAATAACAGATTTAGAGAGGGCCCGCTTTCAAATGGGTCACTCTGTATATAATAAATAAATTAGTCTAAAATACGGAATAGAGGTGTCGACCTTTACCCATCTGTTAACCGGATGAAATATACTTTTTTATGGAGTTTCATATATAGACGAACACACCTATAATATGGTCCAGATTATATACAGTGAGTTTAAAAAAATTGCACCATATGGAAAAAAAATTATCGATTTGTCAGAAAATTTCAATTTTCATAAAAATTGATGCATTTCAGAATACTTGCATATGAGTTGACAAAATTGCAACTTTCCAAACAGTGGAGAGGGGAGAACAACAATAGGAATTTTGATGAGGTGTAAACTACCTCTTCTTTTTGACATTATCAAAAAGTTCATTCAAAGAGGTTGTTTAGAATTGAAAACAATATTCAAATTTGGAATCACAGTCAGGGTAGTTAACTCTTGATCAAAATTACATTTTTTGTTCTCCCCTGTACACCATTCGGAAATTTAGAATTTTCATAACTCGAATACAAGTATTCCGCAATGCCCCAATTTTCATGAGGAATAAAATTTTCTGACAAATTAATAATCTATTTTTTTCCATATGGTGCAAATTTTTTAGACTCACTGTATATAGTCTGGACCACATTTTGATATGCAAGCCATTGTATTAGCCTATTTCATCCGGTTGACAGATGGGTGAAGGTCGACCTGTCTTCGTCTCTTAAACTATAATATATGATCGATTTCTTATTCTACACGGTTGTCGAAAATAATCGTGTACACAACACGTCAGAAAATAGTTTTTTGGACTCGCAGACTTCCAAGACTCTCGCTATACGCTCGTCCTAGAATTTTGTCCAGTCGTCCAAAAAAGCAGTATTTTCCAGACTTGTTACGTAAATTACCACTATTGTATAGTGTTTTACACAGCATTTAATTCGCGCAAGAATGTTTAAACGCGAGATCGTTTAATTTTCTTAAGCGAATAAAATGTACCCAAAACGCGCATGCAATACAACGTTTTATTTACATTCACATTCATTTCGAATCAGAATCTCCAAAAATTATCGTCAAAAAATTATTTGACATTTTGCTCTGACAGCGGCTGTCGCACCTCATCAAAAATTATTGAAATTATAGACTGGGAGATGATGACAGATTTTAGGCGACGATTTTCTCGTACATGCCTTTGAGACGACTGAAAGATAAAAGTGCTGATGAAAATGATTGAAATTTTGATTGGTCCCCGCGTGGAAAATTCAATTTTCATTTTTTTAAAAATCCTACCGTCACTTCCGGATTCACTTACCTTATGCCAATTTTTTTATGAACATTTTATGATGAACACTTTCATATTTTCAATTGGCAGCATCGAGAAAATCACCGAAAATTTCTATTTTTTGTCACAAGTTCATCCCATCGTTTCACCCCTTTGGCAAAATTGTAGTCTTACTTTTAATCACCAATACACTTGTTGTATACCCAACGAAAATTTCTACACCCACCACTGTACTTTTAGTATATCAAGATAATTTCATAATTTCATAATTTTTTTGTTATTTCAGTGACAGTTGCGGTAGCAGTAGCCCAGGCATGCTGGAACGCACTCTTCTCAATAATCTTTCTCGATCCCACACCCCAGAGTCCGATTTGAGCGGAATATCCAGCCCTGAAAGTAACCTGAACGATATATTTGTAAATAAGACGCTATATAATCTTTAAATTATTTTGCTAATGTGTGGTATTTTCCAGGATTCTTTGAACTTGAACGACAATGTTGCTCGCAATATTTTCTGCAATGGAACAAACGACTTGGATATATCCAGTCTGCAGAACTTGCAAGCTCTTCAAACTCTCAAATATTTGCAGCAACAACCGACTTCACCTGCCTTGCTCAATTCATTGCTACCGCCTGCATGTTCGCACAACAATATGCAGCAGATTTTGGACAAATGGAACGGCAATGCTTCTCCCTTGAAGAACTTCCTACCGGAAAACTTCCAGCTAGACAGAGCAGCTCGCTTTCACCGATCTGCAGCCTGTAAGTGTTCTAAATAAAATTAATATAGCTATTTATATTAAGTATAAAACAAGTTGCAAAATGAGTGTGTTTTTTGAGAATGGTCCAACACGTCGTATGCAAAAATCTCGCCATTTTATTATGAGTTATATACAAATCTATTTTAATTTCGTTGGAATCTTCACATAAATACGGGCATCTATAATGAATTGCATAACACGAATCTCGAATGATGGTTGTGAATTGTGATTATGTTTCCGGGTAGTCGGTTGCGCAGACACTGACAGGATCTAACGTTCAGTTGACAAGTTGTCACAATTAAATCATCCGTCAGACTGCGTTTCGATCAAATTTATTAGTTTTTGGTTATTTATTTCTACAAAATCTGCAGCAAAAACAATAAGGACTGATTCTGATAGGTACCAAAAATGTTCTTAAATATATTGAAGCTGCCGCAGAGAAGGTAATTTTGAATGCATTACTGAATGAATCTAAACCAACCATTTTAATAGTCAGGCTCGTATCGATATGAATCTCATATTCACACTTGTGCAAATATGACCGTCATTTTGACATTCAAAATTTGAACAAAAAGACGCCATATTGAAACCAAAATACAGAAATCTTTTAATGAAACGTGAGCTGCAAACATCTGACATCTAATTATTATTATTATCATCATAAGATAATGGATTATTTGGCGATTTTTGACAGATCATTCAATAAACAAAAATATGGATTTAAGTAAATTTGAAAAATATTATTTAGTTGGGGATTCAACATTAAATGCCAGTGCCAAAGTGTCAAAAATTGAACTAATCTCGAGTACATTATGTCAACAGAAGAACAGAATATTCACCATTTATATGTACCAGAAATTCATCACTTATCAATAATGATTACAGGTTTAACAAAATGCACATAAACAATAGCAAAAATCTTGGGAATTTCTACTAAAACAATAATTTCATTGTACTTATCTATAGTGTCAAAACTTGACACCAGAGGGAGTATCCCTTATATTGAATTCCCAATAAATATGTCACCCGTTCATGGAGAGGTTTCAACAAAAACATAGTGTGACATCGTGTGACAAGGGTGGATCAACGTCACATACGTAAATCTAAAGTATCAAAACTCAACTCTTAACAAAAAACTTTTGAATATTACCTACTCTATCAATTAAGGGCGCACCCAAGACAAGTTATACGCGTAGAGTGCAGTCGCGTTTTGATTTTGAAAGATTCCATAAAGCCGTCCTGATGAGTGGAAAACCACGAAACAGCTGTGCTGGCGGATGATGAACTAAATCGAATTAAATCGAAAATACTTTGTCACTTTAGATTGTTTGCGTAACTCATAAACGCACTACAACTTTGATTGGGCCTTTTGGGGTTATCAGAACAACAAAATTGTTGACTGCCTGTCGATGAGTAGATAATCATGTACCTTCGAAATCTATGGTTTATATCAAATGAAGTTTCAACTAGTGATTGTAGATGTCACGAATTGCTTTTCGTTATACACTGTCTTTGTCGTAAGGTACTGATTCAGGGCGCCTTCGTTTTGATTTCGAGAGAGACCATAAAGCCTCCCTGATGAGTGGGAAACAAGGAAACAGCTCTGGGAGATGAGATTCCGAAGTTGAGTGGTTACATATTCGCATTGAATGGCTGGTTGATGATGTGTCAGGCCTTCAGGTTGTCTGAGGTCTTCTCTCATTGGTGCATTCTTGCATTATATTATTCTGGCTACTTGGCTGGAAGGTGAAAGGTTGGTCTGGTTGCATTGGCACTGTTGGATGGTTTCCGTTTGCATTTCTCCAAGATGATTGGGTCTTGGGTTCGTTTTGTTTGCTCAGGCCTTGGTCCTTTCTTCAAGTCTCGCAGTTTCCTTCAATATTCTGCGCATCCACGATAACTGGCTAGGTGACAGTCAATCTGCAGTTTGCGCAGGTTGCTGGTATCTCTTTGGTTTTTGTACAGCTCGTTGTGAGGTCGTGGTCTGTACGTTTCTCAGGTATCTGGTGGCAAGAAAGCAGTTGACTACTGCATGCCCCCATTGCATGTGATACATAAGAGGTCCTGAATTCACAAACCGACAGCTCACATTTCAAATTCAGGTTTTCATGTAACTAAGCGGACAGATACTCTATTAAACTTTCAACCGGGGTCAATCCTTATTAGTCCCATCAACATACGTCATACTAATATTTTCAAGTATACAGGACTCGGCAGAATATTTATGAAGTACAGTTCTACTCACCTAGCTGAAACGTGAAAACATGAAGCGCACCCGTCGCACAATGAACTATAGTCCGTAATATATCCAGTAATAAGGCATCCAGCATAAACGTATGCGCAATTTTACGCGTTCAGCTAGGTTTGTCGAACTGTTCAGAAGGGTTTTTGAAATCTAGGCATAAAAATTAAAAAATTGAATTTGAAAATATGGGCCAGTCAGGATTAACCAGGCCACTCGACTATACATTGAGTGGTACTAGATGTTGAACACGAGGCACTCAATTTCTATTTGAGTGAGCGGGTTCAAGACCCGGCTGGTGTACATTTTCAATTCAGTTTTCCATTTTTCATGCCTGAATTTTCACCAATATATTTCTTTGAATTTTATATACATACGTAGGTACACGTGGATTTCAGGACTGCTCTACGAGCGGCAGTCAATATTAATACCCTATTTATACAAGTGAATTTTATATGCCCAGAATTCAAAAAGAAATTCAATTTTCAGCTCTGTGCGATGCCACATGTACCTGGAGCGGTGTGTTACCTTCTCGTTCCAGCGTAAAACCCACGGGGTATTCGAGCAAGGTATTCTTAGGCGGCGTACCTTGGGACATATCAGAGCAATTGCTGGTGCAAACTTTCAAGCAGTTTGGACCGATTCGTGTGGAATGGCCGGGCAAGGACAAGCAGGCTTCACAACCGAAAGGCTACGTTTACATCATATTCGAATCTGAGAAAAACGTTAAGGCTTTACTGCAATGTTGCACTAACGATTACGCCAACAGCGGCAATTGGTACTACAAGATCAGCTCGAAGCGAATGAAGGCAAAAGAGGTGAGTGCACCTTTTTGGTTAAGTTCTTTATTTTAGTAAGTAATTGGAAGAATTGGAATTTGAACATCTCAATTTGATTACTATAATGTTTATTATGGAGTTCCACAAGGTTCAATTTTGGGACCGAAAGTGATTTTTTTTGTTCATGTTCTGGCTCATATTTGCACCAGTAATTAAAAATAGGTCATGAAGTACGTCTGTTACACATGATTATAGCTCTCATGGCTCGATTTTGTGTTTTCTGCATAGTACTTAACTGGTTATTATTGATTTGTAAATATCAACTTAAAAAAAACCTTTACCGTTAACTTTATTTGCAACCTTCCTTTTTATAATTTGATATAATCACAGAGAGTATATTCAATTCTTCATCTATCATCCTAAGTACTTTGACTGTTTTCACCTATTTAATGTCAGTGTCATTAATCAGCAAGGTCATTTGAAAATCCTTATCTTTCATTCTTTTAAGTTTGTTTCTATTCCCTACTAACATACACTTGGTCTTTTCAAGAATCAACATTATTCCATTATCACACAGCCCACACAACCATGAAGCATGATTTAAGTACATACTCTTTCAAGGAGGATTCTATTTCTCATCTGGTTCACCAGCGAAGTAAATCAATGTTAAAAGTCGATACATTCAGTGTACGTTTTTCCCGCTGCTTGTTGACATTTCTCAAAATTTGCCTGGATTGAAGTTTGTTTTCTTACCCTTCATGATTATTCGTTTCGCTATTTCATTCTAAGTTGCTTGTGTGCGTAACTAAGTTACCGAATAAATAGACAACAATAATATTCAATAAGTCTCATAACCTAAAAATTGATATAAATGAAGCTGAAGGTATTACTTGTCAAAAGTCCAAAGTCATTATTACCCTAGGCATGTAAATGACATTATTTACATTCCGTTGTCAAGATGAATTAGTAAACGAATGATCTAGGCTATTTACCTGTTTTATTGCCAAGCATGTATGGACTATTTACAGTGTAACTGAGTTTCTAATTCATGACAAAATTCATTGTTATACTTTCACCTTCTGCGTTCTATGACGTAAATAAATATTGAACAAATTTAATACATTGCCCGTTATACCATTTCTATAAACATATTTGGTTTTATCCATTTTTCATTGGCCTTCGTTAGTCCGCGGCTGGCTTGTACGCAGTTTTATTCAATCCTCGTGTAAAAAAACCAATGCTACATTGTATTATTGAGTATGTAATTAGTAATTTCTCTTATAATTAGGTACAAGTGATTCCTTGGATTATAAACGATTCAAACTATACTAAATCTACTTCTCAAAAATTGGATCCTAGTAAGACAGTATTTGTGGGGGCTCTGCATGGTATGCTCAACGCCGAAGGACTAGCAAAGATCATGAATGATCTCTTTGATGGAGTTGTTTATGCAGGTAAGATCCATATGAATATGTTTATGACCTACCTTTCTGAAGAAGAAAACTGAAGAAGTGCAGGTCAATCAAACTATTGTTTTTAAAATGTGGTTTCCAGAGTCAAAATTAAAAAATTTAAAATCAAAGCAGTTTGTACCAAGTTTAGAAGGACAAATTAATTAAGTTACTGCGTTTGAAGTTGTTTTGAAAAAATTATGTAATTTGTTCAGTAACGTCTCATATTATCTGTATGATGTGGGTAAGACATTTCAAACAACCGATACATTTGGATCAATACTTATACATACATACATACATACATACTATTACAATTTCAAGTCCGTCCGTGAATCGGCTCTCGTTGCTGCGAGCGCACATACCGATCGCTAGAGTCGTCGCCTATCACCTTCGATACCAACAGAGTAATTCGTTCCCTCTAGCGTCATCTAATCGCGACTAGATATTGCAGATCGTTCCGGAAACCTTTCACTACGCTATATAAAGAAATCTCCATGACGAGACGGGCAGTTTTTGAATCAGAGTAGGGGATTAGATATTCAAACAATAGAGAGTTATAACCCACAGTACGAAATAAATTAAAAATTATTGTAAACATTTGTGCAGATAAATATTTTCAGATATTTTGTATAAAATAAACTGTTTAAGCCAAGCACCAAGCAAGGACTATTTTTACTACAATATATACATACAAAACCAAAAAACAATAATGCATGTTCAAAAAATTGTGTGCATGAAATAATATATCGTGATAAATAAAAAACGAGCAAATAAAAATTATTCATTTCAGGTATTGATACTGATAAGTACAAATATCCAATTGGATCTGGACGAGTGACTTTCAACAACCAGAATTCCTACATAAAAGCAGTAGCTGCAGCCTTCATCGAAATAAAGACATCTAAGTTCACCAAAAAGGTAATATTTTCTCATTTTTACAGGATGCTATCACTTAATATTTTGTGGATTATTCAACAGACAAAGGATCTGGAAAGCTTAATACTTCTTTCTTTCGATATAACGATTCGTTTTGCGAGTGAAGCAAAATATCTGGGTGTAATATTAGGTATGGGCATGTCCATAACTGTCATACTACCAATTATCATTTATGGACCTGTAGCCTGGACTGGAATGCCATATGGATATTATTTTAAGGGGGTCTTGTGGAAGGTAGCTCATTTAGAAGATCTAGTCAAGTACTTTGTGTTCCTTCAATATGACAGAGATATGCAACTAACACAAAATGACTGCATGTTATATTAGAGCTGAATACTTTAAGTTCAATGGAAAATACGCAACTTTCATCTGAAAAAATTACAGGAAACAAGATGATGTTAGGGAAATTTGACTAGTTTCATCGCTACTGAACGCATTTAATTGAGAATTTTAAGGTTGTTATGTCGGATATACAAAATACCAAACATCACGCGATGCTCATTTATACTTTATTCCCATCCGAAACACTGTTTGACTGAACTACATTATATCTCGCACGTTAGGCAAAAGTGAATTTCACTCTCAGTATATTACTTTTATATCGTCAACCAAATTAGAATCATTTTAATGAAAGGGTTCTTTGTGTTCTCAAATAATAAAGTTGATAATTTCCGAATCTCAGGTACAAGTGGATCCCTATTTGGAAGACTCCCTCTGCTCCATTTGCCAAGTCCAGCAGGGACCGTACTTCTGCAGAGACATGAACTGTTTCTGTTACTTCTGCCGCACTTGCTGGCAGTGGCAGCACAGCAGCGAATTCCGCCATCACAAACCCCTCATGAGGAACTCCAAAAACAATCAAGTGGTCGGCCTAGGCACCATGCCGCCCCCGTCACCAGGTACTACCGCTTCTTCTTCTTCAAACTAAGCAAGTACTAGTACTACTCACCCATTCCGCTTTAATCTCTGATCAGGTACACTTCTCGGGCTCGTTTGCCTGGGTAGTGTCGCGTTATTTAGATTATTTACGCTAACGTTGAGCGTATGTAGCTATTGTTATATTGTTGTTGAACTTGTTATTTCAACTGATTGGTATATTAGGTTAGTTTAGAGTTCTCGAATGGAATTTGACATTTCCAGGTATATTTGGAGTCTTCCTAGAGTTGTATGCAATCTGAAACGAAAATCTAAACTTATTAGCACAATTCCTTATCCCTATTATGAAATATTGCATTTTGCACCAATTGATAGAAAAAGTCGGTTCTAGATCAAAATCCGAACATAACCTTTCTTACGACTGGGTGGCCAAGGGATCTAGAAAGTTCAAAGTGTCACAGTTCAAACCAAAAGTGAGGTTATGTTCAGATTTTGGTCTAGAACCGGATCTGTCTATCTACTGATATAATTGTGCCTTCGTCAAGTTGAAACAACTCATGGAATACATTTATTTGAGAATAGTTTGGTTGCTTCTAAATCAAAAAATGTAAAACCTGGTAGTTTATAATGACTACCATTATCTCAGCAAATGTCAGATGTCATACAGAAAGTCTACGTTAGATTAGTTTGAAGGTTTTAACTCGTAGGTTTATACAAATAAACTGGAGAGTATTTCTGACCTTCGAAAGAAGCCTGTGCTAAAATATGACTTCAGGGTATTTGAAGAAACCTTAAACTGATTTCCTCGGGGTGCTGATAATCTTCAACCCTTTACATTCATCTACAATTAGGGAGAGGTATCATTGGTCGAACATAAATGAGATCTGAAAAGGTAAACAAAGTGAGATCAAAAGATTGGTATTAGCAGAAGAGTGTGGAAATTTCTGCAACTATTCTTACATTTACTGTAGAAATGAGAGACAAACCATACTTTGCAACTCATTCTTGGATATTCAAATAGAAAAATGCTTTGAATTTAATTATTTGGAAGCCCTTCAAGCCTTTCAACTCTGTTGATACAGGAATAGAGAATATTCTTGAAACTCATGTTAGGGCATTTTCGAAAACTGAAGATTTTTTTTTATGATAGGCATGCCAAACTCAAAATACGTAACTCTTCTCCTTCAACCTCCTTATACTGAAAAGAGAAATTTGCTCTGTAATTTTTTTCATTTCCTGTAGCGTAAAATTAACTTCGTTTCTTACAACTTTCTCATTAGAATCCGGAAATCACCAGTTTGTCTTATTGTTTGGTTTCTGCTAACATTACATTTTTCAAAAATTTTTTGATCATGTATATTTGACAAATAAATCGCAAGTAATATATACAGTATCTCACACCAGTCTTTCTTTGGGTATTTAAGAGAAAGGATTTTATTTTTAATTTTTTTGACGCTCCATCTATTTCTAATTTTTCATTTCTTTATTATTTTTTGTATCGCCGATGATTTTGACTAATAGATGATAATAACCATTTAATTTTATATGTTCACACCAATATATACTTATTAAATTATATTTTTTTAATATATTAATGTAGTGAATACCTTAATCTGAACTTTCGTGGGACTGGGACTAACTCTGCATGGCCTACCCAAAATCCTCTATAGTTTGAATTTGAACTACTTTTTGAGGCACTCCAATAAGTTACTGAACACTGACCCAGCTTATTCCCAACAAATCCATTCCTTCATCTGTCAAATCATTTGAAATTTCCAAAATAAACTGTCTATTTTTTGGACTGGGTAAGAGAATTCTATTTCATTATCAAGTCTTCTTCATCTTCAAAAATCTGAATCATTACTCGGTTTATTAGTTGTAGATAAAAACCTTTAAGTTTCTCTTGTGTAAATAAAAAAGCGCCCCCAGTATCCCAATAATCCGTCCAAACTTTTTTCTTTTTCTTGTTTTGTTACTTTGTTTTGAAGTAAAGTTTTCTATTCATTTAAAAACGAGTATGTCTAATCCAAATAGAATATATTACCCTGCTACTATTGAAACCACCATCAATTTCGCAATTTGAAAAGGAACATCTTGTATATTATCGTATTTTTAATGAACTTTGCAATTCAAGATACAATTTATTTTGAACTCGTTCAATTTAGAATTGTATTTTTTTAATGTTCAGTTACTATTGACCAGAAGCTGTTTATCTATCTTTTCATGTTGAGAAAAAGAACTTCCATGTTTTTTTCAACATAGCTTCATTGATGTGAATAGTTCAAAACGGGAATAGGGAAGTTCAAACCGTTCAGCTGAATTCTACCATTATTGGTACCAAATGTGGTTGGTGATGGAAGATCCATCCAAAAATACAATAATGTATAGGGTATTTCGTTTGAAATCAAGAATTTGAGTTAGCTGGAAGATGTCGAAAGATGACTCAATCACAATCACTACCAATTCAGAATTCTGCATAACTTATTTCTTCAAAAGTTTAAAAAGAGATTTATGATAATAAGGTATGTACTACTTTCTTGGTATAATGAGGTTGAAGGAAAGATAAATCGAAATTCTTTGTTCTTTCAAGAATTGTGCAAACATTATCCTAACACAATCTTCATGCCATCTTCGAAAGATGTACAGGATATTTCATTGGAAAAATGACGTTGACTTCCAATTTTGGTAAAGCCATAAATAACAAAAATATTTTCATATGGAACCGAATTCAAAGGTTTCAAAACATAGACAGTTTTCGAAAAATTCCCAATAGGAGTTTGAGTGAATATCTCCCTATATTCGAATTGTAAATGTGCCTTGATTATCGATCATTTGGTAATTGTAGGCCGTGAAATTAGTTTGAGGGTTCAATTTTGCCTTAAATTTTGTACAACTGTTCCAGAGGCTATAGATGATTTCCTACATTCCAAGAGCATGTAATGTGACCATAGCTCGCGAATAAAAAAAAAACTATCGGAAGAAAGTAAATCGAATAAATTTTACGAATGATTAAAAATATTCGGACACACTAATGGGACTCTTAGATTCCCCCTATACGTTGAATTTTATTGTTTCAATTTAAAAAAAGATATAAAAATATTTTAGCCATAACATGAAATTTTTATACTTCGTTTGGATTTTTGTTAGTGTTTAACATAACTGTAGTTTTAAGTGTTTGATATTTAAAATTTTAAATTGTAAGTTCAACTTTGAATTTCGTTGGAGGTTGGGTAATTACTTAATATAGTTTTATACATTTTAAGAGTTTTGCATTACAGTCATTCGAACTGTATTGTTCTATATAAGACTGGTCCGGTGATAATTTGGCTACGAAACAGGTTGCGATTTTGGAAAAATGGTTCATAAGACTTTTTGAGATGAATATATGAATTTCATGTAATTGATGAAATCCTGTTATTATTAATATTATTGAGAGTTTATTATTAAATATGATGTATCACTGAGTCGTTCTTTCATTTTAGCTCAAGGTGGCGGTGTTCCTTGTTTGTCGCATGATGCATGTTTTCCCCATTCTCTTTAGTTTTTATTGCTATTATTTTATTTTCGTTGTGTTGTTGTGTTCCACTAACATGTTTTATTTATTTTTGTTTTAGTTTTTATTTGGCTAGTGACCTAAGTAAGGCACAAGTAAACGGAATTGTTATTTTTGTTGGTCTAGGGGCTAGGCACATGAAATGAGGTGATGAGTATCTTCTGAAATAGAAATCAATTGTGATGAACTAAATACCTATATAAAAGCGTAGGAGGGTGACAATTTTAATTTTTATTTCAAAGCTTTTTCTAATTTGAAGTTGATTGTCAATTTTTTTTTTTTTAGAATCTTTGATCCATTTCAAAGTATCAAAATTACGAATAAAGTCACAGCCATTTTCAAACTCTCATTCACGATTTCACGAGAAGGTGCAGAGTTTAGCGCAGTTGTCATATGTCAAAATGCGTCTGCAAAACCCAGAATTTTGAAATATAAAATTGCAGAAATTCGAGATTATTGGTATAAATGAAAATATATGTAGGAAGGAGTCAATTAATACATGATGACTTCACATCTGATATCCACCGAACTAATATTTCATCATCACATTGTTTCTCCCAAATTTATTCAGAAGTATTCATAACCAGCAGATAACCTTTTATTTCATTGGCCTAGACTTGCGAATTTGTAGGAAGTAGTATTCATTTTTGTATGTATAGTACCGTCCAGGTTCTCATTGAATTGATTAAGGATTAAAAACCGTTTTGAAAAATTCTGCAGTTGATAAAATATCTTTGTAATAGCTCTATAAAATTGCAATACTGAGTTGTTGGAAATTGAAGAAAAATTCTGTGAAATATATGTCGGTCCTTCGTTGATAAAATAGGATTCCATTTCATAGCGAATGCAGATTTTTATTCAGAGTATTCACAAATGAACTGACGGCAGAAACATCCTACATTATAATATCTCTATTATATGGGAAAATTAGGGTTTTTATTTTGATTTGCGACTATTCTCTATTATCCGAATTTTGGCGAATGCATCAACTTTGATTTCATATGAAGTGGTATCAACTTGACTTTCATTTGTCAAGTACACCTCTTATGGATAGATAAATATGTCTAAACTAGCAGTCAACATGTAAATATTAAAGTTTCAAAGTTAAATACAAAAGAACACAATACCATATACACGGAATTTTACTGACAATGGACAAATTAAAATAATAAACTGGTATTTATTTCAGGAAATTAGTCCAACAATAAAATACGTGGTGAAGTAGATACATTTTCAGGTACATTTTAATTATTTATAAATTTTAGTCCATTTTATACTTCATAAGTTCCTGTTTCTTAGTATCAAATGTTTCTGCTAAATCTTCCCAATAAACTGATGACGGTCACTTATGAACTTCAGATATCGTATATCATTACTACTATCACAAAAAAAAATCCCAATTGAAGGTTGTGCAGATATTTTTACTTCGTTGTTTGAAAAATATGGTATTTTCCAACATTTAAGTATCTTTATTGAAAAATGTAACTATACATCTGGTAATTCTGGTTTTTTCCAGCCATGGCACACTCAATGTTAAGTTTTGCCTATAAAAGACCTCTTCTCATTGTCAATTTACAAAATTACTAGTGATCACGGTCAGCACCCTTTAACAAAAATATACTCGAGTATATTTAAAATTGTCATTTATGACGTTGATGATTTTGTCAAGCCAAAACCAATATTGATTCTGTTTTCTTGAATATTCCTGACAATACATAACCAGTAGGGAGCAGAGTGTGAGTAAATGCATTACAATAAAATACAACTCGATTTCTTCACTTGAATCATCAGAATTTCATTTCAGGTAATACAAGGTGCAGTCTGATAGTATCAGAAATATGGCTTTTTCACGGAAAATATACGGGTTCCTTTCTATAAAGTCTTATTAAAATTATGTGCGAGGTCGATATTTGACATAATTTTTTTTTGTTCTTTGTTTACTTTTATTATGTTATTAGATTCTCTTCAAGTGCCGGCAATTCGTAAATTCTATTCCTAAAGTCTTGTTCGTGAAATCAGTTAAAATAGTTTCACCACAAAAATTCCATTGATACTTTATAATATTCCTTATAATTCAGTTCTTGAGGGAGGGGATCCAAACTTTACCTTGGTTTTGATGCACCACATAAGTTGCTTGTTATGGTTGCATTAGAACTTTTTCACAGTGAATACTTTGTAAATGAGTTGTAGATTGATTCATTGGTTATTTTATCTGAAATTTTAACAGTTTCAAGGACGGTTTTTAATACTTTGATGTGGTTTTAATAATGAAATTTCAAATAAAATAAAATTGGCACAAAAACGATTTTTATTAGAAATAAAAAATGTGAAAGTTCAAATTTCCCATCACGTCTTTAATGTAAATTGCAATATCGAACTAAAAATGGCAGAGAGATATAGTTCACTTAAAATCATTTTTGTGCAAATTTTCTAATTTACGATGTTCGATTTCTTGCCATGTTTCAAGTTACAGTTTTAAACTTTTTAAAAATTTTAGTCAAAGAAATATTCTGATTTTAATGAAATCCTCCAGTGTAACTTCAAATATGAAGCGAGTCATTAGTCTTTGAAGGTATTCTTTTTAACATAAGAGAGTTTGTACACTTTGATGGGAAAATTAATTTTTATGATTGAGTATTCCTATACTAATCCACGTTTTAGACAGGCTGATCCTGTGCCAAAACTTATTTCTTATAAATATTCAAGTTATTCGAAAAAAAAACAGAATAATACTGGAAAATTTTCCATTTGAAATTTTTTTGAAAGATATTTTTGGATGCATTTATTGCTAATGTAGTAAAAGGAAACCGAAAATGATTACATGTGTGTTATTTCCATTCAATATTTCGGAAATGAAAAAAATGTATAACACACGGACAAATTTTTGCGAAACAGCATTGGTTTGAACACAGTTTTGGCATTAGGATCGCAATCGATATTATGAATGTTACCAAAGGTATAAATTTTATGTAGAATGAGGTTGTTGTTTTTTAATTTGTTTATCGTTAATTGTTGATTTGCATTTTATGGTGGTTGTGTATTTTAACTAGTCATAGATTACATTCATTCAAAAGATTGTTTTCTTCTAAATAAATAATAAAATGTTGGTGTTAAATAATTGTTTTATTTCAGGTTGATAATGAATATACTCAGTTCACCTTGTTGACTCGAGTATAGTGGGCAAGTTTCAAATCTAGTTGAAAATTATTTTCTCCTGCATGGTAGGATATTGGAATGGTAAAAGTGGACAGAAAACTACTAGGTGTTGATACACATTTGCTGTTTCTGTTGTTTTTTTTAATATATATTTCATCAACTAAAATTGAAAAAATTATTGAACTGGCTAGTCGAACAAAACAAACTTCAGTACAATTTGAATGACTAAAAGACGCCAAATAATGTCGAGTTAGTTGCTATTGTAGTCTTACCAACACAATCTCCAAATAGATAGTAGATTTTCTGATACTTTTATCAATTTTTATTCCTGGGTATAATAGTTGACAGTAAACTGATATTCACTAAACACATAGGGTTTGTTTCAAGTTTAAGAGGGTACATTTCAAGTTTGAACAAATGTTTATACCCATATAAGGACGGAAATTTCTTGAGAAATTTCAAATAATAATTCTTCATATGTATCAAAAAAATCAGTGTTAATATAATACAATGAATTGATGAAGGAAATAAAAACCTTTTGAATAAAAATAAAATAATTTATTGTAAATAACGAAAACATCAACAACATTATCACAATTTGTATAGTAACAAAGAGTAAGTAAAAACAAAAATATAAGAACACTCCTATGATAGTGGAAAAATTGGAAAGGCAAAAACAACCCTAAACTTTAACCTGAAAGACCTTTGATATTGATATAACTGAAGACTATGTTTTTGTTTTTCATTTTATTCGCCAATGAAAAGGACAATACTTCAATACCCAGAAGATAATTGAAAAACTGAAATTCCAAATATTTTTTTTTTCGTGCAATTCATTGCTGGTAATTACATAAAAATGTTCGAGGGTACCTTTATCTTAAACTCGTGTAATACTGTACTGAAATATGTGGAAGTTCTTGATTTTACTGAGGTTCATCACAAGTTGAAACCTACTTGAGAGACAGCTTTCATTCAAATTTGACAACTGATTTATCTTATGGACTAATTTTTTTTGAGGGGAATATATCTTCCCACAAAAACAACGAGTTAGGTAAGATATGTTAGTTGCCTATCATTTCTACAATGTCATTTATGAAACCCTAACTCTGTGACACTGTGTATACTCAAACCAATTTAACCTAAATCGTTTTGTGGTATTGGAAGTAGTTTCTTAGAGTCAAAAAGTTGATGCCATATTTTCTAATTTTTCAGAAATAAATAGAAATCAGATAGAACATATACCACATTCAGTGGTAGCATTTCACAAAGGTGTTTTTAAGGTGGGTCTAGTGTAGTCTGCCCCTTCAAAAATGCATAAAGGATTCTTATTTTGTAAATATTCTGAAGATAACCGAAAAACATTTAAATTTTTTAAAATTATCTCCTTATATGTGCAACTGAAGAATTAATTTTTCAGTCTTTCTGCTAATTGTATACAGAGTGATCCATTTAAAAAGGAAGTACCCTAAAAAATAGTTTATTATGTAACTAGCATGAGTTGCACACTATACTTTTCCGACATACTTGAAAACCAGAATATGTTGGATTTTAAAAATATGCTTGGACAATTAATAATACGAGTTGTCATCCCTCCCCTTGAATTGATAAAAGAAGCATATTAGAAAGATGTATGACAAAAAGAAAACGAATTCTATTGAACAATTATCAATATTCAGTAAAAAATATATTTCGCACATTAAGGAACTCTCATATTCAATACCCATTTTATTTCACACTAGCCTACTTCATGTACTAATTTACATTGAGAAGTACAAGTAGGTTGTCAGAAAACTATCTTTTTTCATTCGATTTGATTGATTTTTTATTTTATTTTTTTCTTTAGGTAGTAATTTAAAAGTCCAGTACGACACCAAATTTCACGAATAAATCTTCATTTTCTTATTCATTGTGGTCAAAATCTAAAAAAATTATTAGCATTTTTTTTTTTCAATCTGACTACACCACAGGATTCTCGAATTTTCAAATGGTTCATGTTGAAATTACGTTAAAATACTTTCATCAACAAGTTATAGGGAAATGAAATTTGAAAAATATGCTTTGTAATGTAGTCTACCCACCACTTCAATTTCTGAATTTTTATCAAAACGCTGACTGCACCACTGGACTAGAATTTCACTAAAATCTGTTAATATATATCTGTCAATATATTTCGATTTCGATGAAATTCTGTTCATTGATGTCTCCAGACTTCCTAAATCTAGTGGTCTATTAAAAATTTCAATGACATTTCTGAAATTGAAGTGGTGTGTTGTTTAAACGGCATATTTTCCAAGTGTTATTCCCTTCTACTTTCTTATTGGTGGATAAATTTCAACGTAATCTCAACATGAACCGTTTTAAAATGTCGCGAATTCAGTGGTATAGTCGAATTTTTCTTCTTAAAAATTATCTAATGATTTTTTTTAGATTTTTGACCTTGAAAAATAAGAGTAATTGGCACTGGAAATGAAGATGTATGCATGAAATTTGGTCTAGTGGACATTTTGAATGTCTACCGAATGAAAAAAATATATAAAAATCATTCCAATTAGTTGATAACTTTGTTTTATATGGCTGCCTTCTTTTAAATGGATCACAATGTATATTAATATGTATTTAAATTGAAATTTATCATAAGAAGAATTAGAATAAGGAATATATTCCATGCAAATCAATAATTTTAAAACTTCAGTTATTTGATTACCCTTATGTGAAAATGTCACCAGCTTTTAGGATTATTCAAAGTTTGTCCCTTTCATCACTAAACTTATAGGATCATTTCAGAGTTCTCTTGTAGAATATTTGATAAATTCCTAGCAGGGATGAAGCTGTTCCTATAAATCCTACCTGCCACGTATTGAGTTTGCATGACCATAAAATTCCTGGAGGAAGAGTATTGATGGCATGTATTAAGTCAATGGCCAGTCTAACAGAAGTCAGTATTTCATATTTCTGCATCTGCAGGATTTTCTCCACTGGAATACTGAAAAATTATTAGATATGCAATATTGTAATTGAAATAATTTGTAATTTCAATTACCTGTTGTCTTTCGTTACGCATTCCTTATGCCTTTGTAAAACTGCAATATACCTATATGTTCTGCAAAATTAATTTGTACATTACATTAACTCAAATACGACATATGGAATATAATCCAATAACCATGGAATCATTTAAATCAAATGAGCGTAAAGTCGAGAAAACACAGTAAATAGCAAAATCAATACTTCAATTTCTATTATAGGTTAGCTGGTGTTACGATACTGAAATCAGTTTGCAATGTACCATTTCAATGTTGAAATATAAAAAAAGATATAACTCCGAAATAAAAATTCATAAAATGTTTGCTCATTAGGAAGTATACAGATAATCTCACGATGGACGGAACACAGGAGACAATGTCCCCTTTCCAATGGATAATGACAAGTAGGTATGAAATAAAGAAATAGTTGAGTTTTCAGTTTTGCTGTTCACGATGACAATAAATGTAAAAGTGCTAATCTTCTAAACATATCGTTTCTATTTCTGAGAGTATGATATGAAAATATGAATGCCACACAACAGTGTGTCATGTTTAATGCAGTCAAATAGTGTGCTTGAGTCAGAGTGAACATTTTAACTTAAATTAACAAAAATTACATAATATATTGACAAACCAGGCTTTCACATAAACCTATACAATAAAGAAATTTTCGCCAACAAAATATAACTACTGCCCTCTACGGCCATTGTATTATATCTGTTCGATTTTTGGTAAAGCTTCTACAGTAACTACGTTAATTGCTCTGTATATCTCATAGCTAGGCTTATGTTTTGATTCAAAATGGGAGAACACCTACACTGCCGTGAGAAGCCCATTGGAGGTAACTGGCATTCGACTATATTGTGGGAATAAGAGTTTGGGATGAAGGTACAAATTCAACATGTACTAAAATATCAAAATAAAAATTCAAAATGCTTTTTTCCACAATATAGTCGAATGTCGGTTACCTCCAATGGGGATATGGATGAAAGGCAAAGCAAAATCTATACTCAGATATTATGCAAATTGAGAATAATAATGAAACTGTTATAAACTGACTTGAACAATTAACGTTCAAATTCAAAATCCTACAGAAACTCAGTTTTTAATAAATAGCAGTAATTTCAAAAATATATACGTTTTTAGCTAACTCTGACAATAATAATAATTGTAACTATGGATCTGTATCTATACTGAGTATTCCACATCACCATGAATAACATTACTATATAACAGAAACCATATAGATTTTTGGAAAATATTCTATTGGGAAAAACTGCCTACCTCATAAGTGTTAAATAAATGGATAATACCCAAGAGAAGGCACTTATGGTATCCCATTTGTTGTTGTCAATTCCCGATACCAATTTGTGTTCTGCTAGCCAAGACATTTTTTCAACAGGATAATAAAGTTGATCAATAATGTTTGTCAGAACTCCTAGCTGGGCCATAAATCTGTCAGGTTCCTGAAATTCGTAAAGCACATTCAATATTTGTGTTTATGAAAATTATTTAACTAATTTTACACTACAAGTTTGGTATTATATTACATTATAGCAAATTGAACACAACAGTCTAGTTTCTAAGTACGTATATGATCTGTGATACAAAAAATAAATAAAGGGATTTTAAAATTATTATGGCTCCAATTGAAAGGACATTAAAAGTTATAAATGATAGATGTTATAGGTTGCTCATTTAATGTTATTTAGTGATATGTTTAATTTCTGTTGTGTTACATTTTTTGTACTGTTCTATTTTACATTCTGTGTATACAGGGTGTAGTCTATTCGAAATTCGAAATAAAAATTAAATTAGAATAGTTGGCCATGCATATTGCAGGGAATCAACTCACTAAAAGCACCCAAAAGACACTCTGGGTTATGTTTATGGTTATAAGAAAGTTGAATTTTTGTGTAAAACTGTTGTCCTTAGTGCATTTATTTGTGAAATATTAGTTGATTAGCGTCTGAAAAACAGGGAAACAAAAAAGAATTTGTCGTTTTTTTAAATTTTTTACTAAAAAAATGGTGTTTGAAAATGGTCGGTTTGCAAGATTCAGAAGGGCATAACTTGAAAAGTACTTGTGAAAGCCACAAAAATTTTTCATATTCGTGTTCAGGAAATCAAACTACATAAATAACACCACTTTTTTTTAATTTCTATCCTACTTTCAACCCTTATTATTCATGGCAATATCAAAGTTAATTCATTTCATAGAGATCTGAACGATATCAGCCAGAAAACATGAATCCAACATACTTACATCTTTTCCCAGGCCATATTCCAAATTGTATTTCAACATTGGCAAATCGTCAAATAACCGAAGGGTGGCTCTGGCCTCGGACATTTTCTTTCCAAATAGTAACATCTTTTTGGCAAATTCTTCATTATTGTGCAGTCCACCTAATAATTTACTCAGATAACTCAATGTTCGAAGAATCTAGAAATAATTCGATTTAAACTTCATTTGGTGTTGATGAAAAACCAGTTACCTTATCTCTACCTTTATAGGTTTCAAGCAGAAGGCATATTTCACTTAAAATATTGGACCACATTGTGACTATTTCATATCATTTTCGTGTTTATCATAGACATTTTCAATTCATGTAAATTTTTCATCAGTATTCAAATAATTCAACTTTGAACTTCCAGATATGAGGATTATAAAAAATATCATCAATCATCATTGTTAATTCCTAACAAAACATTCCACTTCCACATTCCAGACCTGTCGTCAATCTTTCATTTTGACATCTTCATGTCTTGTCAGTTGTCACATTATCGACATAACCTCAAACCATTGGCTGAATGCTCCAGTAGAAAACAGTCGAGGATTATAGACAAGAGAGATAGTTTGTAGATTGTAGATAGTCGTTAGGAAACAGAATCTAAAAAAAGGAGGAGAAAAAGAACCTCAAACCAGAAGCGGAGAAGCGTCAGGTGGTCTTTTGATCATTCGCATATATTCGCAGTCTGCCGAAGGTTGCGACATCTATAACTATTTGGTTGAACTGATACAATGTATATAAGGTATTTCTTGCCATAAGCGGTAATGTATCTATTTCAAGTGTTTTCTCATTATTAATCGATTTTCGGACAATACATTGAGTTTAGTGATATTCTTCAGTGTTCATAGTTTTAAAATAAGTCAAGTTGATATGACGGCGAAAGTCAAAAGTTTCATCACTAAGCGTATTTGCTCAGTGCTGGGGTGGGATTCTGTATGCTATAGAATTCTATTGTCGATAGAAAAAATGAGATGACATTATAGTTGAATTCATGGAAGAGAAAGAGACAAAACTGTCGACAATATAATTCTATGACACACAGAATCCCACCCCAGGTGTCTTAAGAACTACTTCAAAATTAAGAGCTCGTTTGTTGTTCTAAACTCATCACATATGCTGGAAAAGCGGACAAAAGAAATCGAAGACGTAACAATATTCAAATATAATTGGCTTGCTGGACAAAGACCGCTATATATAATATGACCGTTGCCAAAGTCAGGTAAGTTCGGATATTCCAGCAATTTTTTTCAGAATATCTATGAAATTACCCAATATAGGGACATGAAATAACAAAATTAATCGATAGAAAATACAAAATATAATAACTGACTCTCACTGCCTTCTTCAACCCTAGTTTTTATTACATATTTTTATCCTTTTGAATAGCAAATTGAACAAGAACAACACGGAACAAGCAAAACGCGAGTTTGACGCAAAACCGTAGAGTTGAAGTTAAAGCTGAGTTCCCAATGCATCGTTTTTGTTTTTCGCGTCGCGCGTCTCGCATTCTGATTGGCGAATTCTTGACACGATTCACCGATTCGCCAATCAGAATGCGTGAAGATGGCGTGACGCGCGACGCGAAAATCAAAAACGATGCATGGGAACTCAGCTTAAAGCGTAGCGTGTTGCGTGGTTGCGTGATTTAACTTGACTAGCGCAGTCACTTCCTTTAAAAATGGCCTTCTTCGTCCTTTCCCGTCAAGCCGGTTTTCAAGGCGCATTTGCCGGTGGAAGTCTTGGCTTACAGTTCACAAAGTTTAGTAACACCACATTCCTTAGGAATTTCTGCGCCAAAATGGGTTTGCCAAAAGTGTTTTTTGATATGACCGCAGATAATGTACCCGTTGGCAGAATTATTATTGAGGTAAGTGCTATATTTTTAGTTATTGATATCGGTGAAGATCTGAATGCAACTTCCACCATGCTTGTTGGGAAGTCGTTGAAGGATGGTGCAGATTTGTTTATATTTGGATAAAATTTTAGTTTTAAGTTTTAATCTGGTAGTGTATTTGAAGAGATTAGAGGATGTGGTTATTTGTTACGTGATCCTTTGGCCAAAAATAACATGAAAATTTCCTTTTATGGTGTCTCATCGTCCATTTATTTGGATACGTGGGTTTCATAGGTACCGCTGATTCACCTGGTTTTATGATGCAAACAGTGGACAGTGATTCAGATGAAAAAAACCGTTTAAATTGTGCACCTACTTCATGAATACATCCTGGTGTTTTTCCATTCATTAGATAATCCGCTAGTAACATGAAGTCCTTGAACCCCTCTGGCGTTTGCAGCACTGATTTGTTTAATTATCAGCAATATTTTTATTTATTCATTGCATGCTAGGTATGTTGTTAAATATGGAAATTTTTCCATATTGCCATCGGTAGATTTCTGATCTTATTTTCTTAGGAAATGTAGCACATTTAACGGTAACTATGTGTTCAAAGAAATGGATAAATAATCTTGCTTGAAGGTTAAAGCAAAATAATCATGTGTTTATGAGATTTTCCACTACCAAACTTACATACATACATAATTTCTGATCTTGATTAGTCACGATGTGCATACAGTCCGTCTCACTTTAATGGAAATTTCCCAATGTTGAAGAGTAATCTTTTTTGAAAATAATGTTTGCTGTGTATGTGCAGTGAGATAAATGAATCTGACTCATTCAGTAAGATCCAACTGGATTTTTTTTAACCTTTTGATATGAAACTGAACTTTCTGTAAATAAGTAGTTACCTACCTACCTAATTGAAATTTCAAATGGTTAATCTAAAAGCAAAGTATCAGATATTCAATATAACAACATTGTACCTACCCATGCATAGCCTTTGCGGGTAGAGGACGACTGTTTTTATTATTTGCCTTAGTCCTACAGAGTGATTTTCTGAAGTTTGGTGGCACTTTCAACCTATAGGAAATTACGAAAAAACCTACCATACCTATCACTGATAAGAGGCAATATGCCTCCCCACCCTGTCCAAGTAAAATTTGGTTTTTTCTGTCTGATATCATAGTACAGTCGCTGAAGTAAAATATAAGTTATCTACCCAATAATAAATCGGCATGGAAATTTTTTTTCACAAACTGTCAGTAGAGGTCATATACGGGGTGTCCCAGAATAAAAGGGACAAACTCCGATGGTAGAATCCTCACTTCATTTTTGTATGTTGCTATAGTTTTTGAATACGCATATTTTGACGCATCTCGTGATAATTTACTACTTCCGGTTTTTTCGGAAATGTCGCCAACTTTCGATTTTCAAATGAGACACCCTTTATATTATAAGATTATCGAATAGGGAAGATTAGGAGGAATCCAACAATACCAGGTTTGATGGTGTTATCTCAAATAACTACGGAGATATCGCCATTTATTTTATCCATAAGCTCAATGAGTAGGAGAGAGAAACTTTTTTCTGATTGGTCCACCCTCTCCCACTCATTGAGCTTATGGATAAAATAAATGGCAATATCTCCTTAGTCATTGGAGATAACACCATCAAACCTGGTATCGTTAGATTCTCAGTGATCATCCTTAACCGATCGTGTAATAATATACAGGGTGTTCTATTTGAAATTCGAAAGTTGATGTCATTTCTAGAAAAACCGGAAGTGGTAAATTATCAATTAATAGTGAAGTCAAAATATGCGTATTTAAATACTATAGCAATATACAAAAATGAAATGATGATTCTACCATCGGAGTTTGTCCCTTTTATTCTGGGACACCCCGTATATGACCTCTACTGATAGTAGAACTATAGAAAAATTATACCTTTATATTATTTCTAGACGGGTGGGGGAGTCAAATGAATGCTACAAAATTAACTGTCATATTCAAAGTAGCCAGCACATCATTTTTCTTATTTTTTTGTAAAAAAAATAGCAAGATAACAAATTTTTTTTTTTTCGTTCAAAAATATTTAAATAGATTTTTGCTGTACTTAATCTTGGAAAGTATATGATTTATCGGAAAAACAACTCAACAGGGTGAAAAACAATTCAATTTATTTCAATAATTATTCCTAGTAAATTCTTATGAAATGCGCTCGTTTTCCCAGAAAACGTGATTGAACGCCGACATCAAATTTCACGTTCACCCTTACCCGCCGCTGAAAGTTCTGGCGGAGCCGAATATTTGATTGGTCATAACTCTGCTAAAAATGATCGGAGAAGGAAAAGGAAAAGTTCATATCGTTTCTGAAGACTCCTACCTTTTCATGCAAATATAATATGCGAGTATTTGAGTACCTAAAATGTGTTTTATCGCACTTCACGGAAATGTTTGCGGATGATCCGAAAAGAAAATCATGAATAATTTAGTAAATATGGAATTATTATACTGAAGCAGCAACCCATACCCTCTTTGGACCATATGCAACAATTTTAGTATTTTAGTATTTAGTATCTTTTTTTCTCAGAAAACGTGGTTTAACGCCGACGTCACATTTCGTGCTCGCTCTATCCCGCCACTGCAAGTTCAGGCAGGGCCGAAAATTAGATTTGTCATAACTTTGCTAAAAATTATAGTAGAAGGAAAAGAAAAAGTGCACATGGTTCCTGGAGGTTTCTACTTCCTCATGCAAATATAACATGTGAGTATCTGAGTACCGAAAATGTGTTTTGTCCCACTTCACATAACCCTTCTACGATATTTACGACGAAAGTCATGGATATTTTAGTCGATATGAAATAATTATACTGGAGCAGGAATCAGTACCCTCTTTGGACCATATGCAACGATTTAAGGCTACTGAGACAAGTCTCACTTGTACATGCCAAAGAAAAAACTGGGTTTTACTCCTGCCTCAGTTTTCAACTCACCCATAATCTCGGCAATTTCTTCAGTAATAATAATCGCTCATACATATCCTACATAAAAAATGAAGTATGTGATTTCAAGCTTGAGGTTTGCACTTTACAATAGTGTTATTGAATGTATAATACATGCAGGATATGAATAACCGATTATTTTCAACATTTAGTGAAGAGAATTTTATGGGTAAGTTGAAAATGAGGCAGGAGTAAAAAAGTTTTTTTTGGCATGTATAAGTGGGACCTGTCACACTACTTTAAAATTGTTGCTGCTTCAGTATAATAATTCTATATTTACTAAATTATTCATGATTTCAGATCATACGCAAACACCTCCGTGAAGTGCGTCAAAACACACTTTAGGTACTCAAATACTCGCATATTATATTTGCATGAGAAGGTAGGAGTCTTCAGAAACGATATGACCTTTTCCTTAACCGATCATTTTTATCAGAGTTATGACCAATCAAATGTTCGGCTCCGCCAGAACTTTCAGCGGCGGGTAAGGGTGAACGTGAAATTTGATGTCGGCGTTCAATCACGTTTTCTGAGAAAACGAGCGCATTTAATAAGAAATTACTAGGAATAATTTTTGTGGAAAATTGAATTGTTTTTCACCTTCTTGAGTTGTTTTTCCGATAAATCATATACTTTCCAAGTGGGAGAGAGAAACTTTTTCGGGCTGGTCAATAAATTTTCTCGCACATGCACTCATTGAGCTCACGAATAAAATAATAGGCGGTTTCTCCGTAGTCTTTGGAGATGACAGCAGCAAACTTGGTATTTTTGGATTCCTTATGATCATACCTAACCGATCATGAAATAAAATACAGGGTGTCTTATTCAAAAAATAAATTATTATTCAACATTTTTTTTGTAATATTTAAATTAAAGAATTTACGCGGGGATCGACGGACTTTTGGTTCTTACTGTATAACTTTCGTGTAAACAGGCTAATCTTTTGTCAATATATCTTTATTCAAACGTTTATATAATACATGACTCTCAGTTCAATTTCCCATTATCCAAACGATCAAACCCGTAAACCCATATCCTGTGTTCATGAAGGACTACTTAAAACATCCGAGTATATATATATATATAATAGATTTTTTATTTACACCTAATTGGAGGTTGGATGCCCGAGTGCCCAATTACCTCTTTATAATTTTTTCATAGACTGTTGGCTTTCGTGACTGGACGTGACCCGCTTTTTTTTCTCTCATAACAAGCCTACAATCGATACTTATTTATTATTGAGGCGGTACGTGAAAATTTGTTGGAAATCTATAGTCTAACTGTGACACCGACAAATATTTCCGATGAATTGAGAATAGTCGACTGATTTGATTGATTGGTTTACTTTTCAGTAATAATATCCCGACAAAATGAATTTTTCGAAAAAACTGTTTTCGGACGTGTTGGGTACACTATTTTTTCGGCAACCCTGTAGAATAACAAATAAATGAGATACATTTAGTCTAAGAGACGAAGAGAGGTCGAGCTATTAACCGAAAGAAAGATACTTTTTATTAAGTTTCATAAATAGATAAATACACCTATAATGGGTTGCCTATCAAAATGTATTCCAGACTATATATACTGTGAGTTTAAAAAATTTGCAACCACATGGAAAACTTTTTTATTATCAATTTGTCAAGAAAATTCTTCATAAAAAATTGGTGCATTGCCGAATACCCACTTGGACTCGAGTAGTCGAAATTCTCAAGGACCCCGCACTAATCTTATGGAAAACCGGGTTCGGTGAAAATCACTGAAATTTCAGTATGATGTAGCCCATGCCATCCTGAACAAAAGTTACCATTGCGCCAACTCTCTGAATGCCGGCGTTTGGATTCTACAGGGGGTCAAAGTTTGATATTTGGACGATTTTTCAAAAAATCCGGAATTTTATTTTCATCGTACCTATCGATCTGAATTTTTATAATAGAATAGTCCACAATATATGCATCAAAAAGTTCAAATGACAAAAGCGTCTAGAATCAAAACTGACGGGTATACAGAGGGTACAGAGGGCGAATGTAGTATGTAGAATGTAGTATATTCGCTTGAAAAGGATACTGTGTGTCGAAACATGTCGCAAACACAATAAATTTTGTGGAAATTTTAATCGTGTTTTACCTTAGTGTCGTACAAGTTATAGCCTAATTAGCAGGGTTCGTAAAAAATATGATATTTATATAATTATCAGATATATAGTGATTTTTTACAGACTCACAAAAAATACTCCATCAGATTGTTTCTGCGCATCGGAAAACCTAAAAATTGATTTGGTCATCTGTCATGACCACAAATATGGCGGAAATTTTGAAAAATTCATTACTTATTTTTGGAGTGTTTCCCCATTTTTCAATATTTTAATTCAATGTAAATGTTCCAACACTTACGGCATTTCTTTACTTTTTACCACTTTTAACCTTGGCCTTGATGATCTGAATCGTGAATCAATCTATCTGTTATTGAAATCCGGAAAAAAGTCCGTTAAGTAGTTCCGAAGAAAGTCTCACACAAACGTGGAGTTGAGAACTTGTTATATAATAATAAAGATAATAGTTTATTGCAGAAAAAAAAAGTTTATATACGAGAATTCAGGAGTATATGGGTGCATTCTCGGAACATTTACAGTGTCTACAATCGGTCCCTATTTTAGTAACTGCTAGTTTTTATAGTAATCTTCTAAAACATCAATTATGTCGAAATGGTCATTTGAAACTGCAGTTTTACTGGACATGTCCAGTGAATGGCTATTACTTCTTAAATGTTCCATTATCTTGTATTTAATTCCATATTATCCAGTATTGATTTATATCTCTCGTAGATATCATACTGTAGAACATTTTACCCAATGTAGGAATGATTGTTTATTTTGATTAATTTTTGTCAATATTAGCTCAACACTTCATTATGTATTATTGTTTTTTAAGTGAGACGTTATATTTTGAAATTTATTATTTTGTTAGAGTTGCCAAAACTATAAATAAATATCTCTTTTTGTGCTCAGTAACTAACAATTTCAACGTTTCCACAAATTCTCATACAAAATGATATAAATCGTTTCAAATTTCTATCCTTTAGAATGCGTGAAATTATGACTTATCTCATATTACTTAAGTGACTGAAGGTTTTTTCACAATTAGGAAATATTGAAAATATTTCATATTTTTTGTCCACCACTAGCCTTTTTATTCGAATTAATAGTCAATTTTCATCTGGGAATTGTGCCTCATGTTTCAGTCTTAAAATCTGTGCTTTTTCTCTCCCATAGATTTGTTTTTAAGTTATATTATGGTTCTATAAACGCTACCACCTTTTCTTTTTCCCATTCCATATTTATGACAAACAGGTACCTACAAACCACGAGAACTTCTGTTTCTGGATGCTGTCAATCGACAATATCGATAGTTTTGATCGACAACACCGATACTGTTGATCGATAGTATTGGCGTTCTCGATCGATAGTTTCCCGATAGTTTTGATCGACAATGCCAATGCTGGTACTGTAGATCGACAATGCTGATACTGTCGATCGACAATGTCTATACTGTCGATAGACAATGTCTATACTGTCGATAGACAATGTCTATACTGTCGATAGACAATGCCGATACTGTCGACCGATAATGTCGATTGATAATGTCGATACCGTCGTTGGAAAATGTCGACCAAGTGTGGACGCGTTTTCACATCAAATCTTACAATTACACCTTTTGGAAAGTGACCTACTGTCAGTGGAAAACATCTATGAAAGCCAATATGCCTTTGACATATAAGGGTTGTCTTTTACGTATTGCGACGTTGCTACAATGGTGCTGGGTGCGATATGACGTTTCCAGTGGCGTGTTTAGAATCGTTTGGGGGGTGGGGGAGTCAATTTTTTTGAGTGTTCTCCAGCTGCAACAGTATACGATACCTACATGGACCGATTCGTCAAGCGCACGCAACTTGTTGATTTAGCTGAAATTTCCGTCTTTGTCCAAAAATCTGGAAAACTCGTGTATTTTTATGACTTTCGGCGCGGATCATCAACAGCATTTTGATCAATTCGGTCGACTTTTGTTTATGAATCGCAATGCCACTTATTATCGTTGGTTCACTGAATTGAAGTTTGTTAGGTCGTCCAAAATCAATTGTGCTAGCAAACGTTGATTTCGCATTGATTTCGCTTTTACTACCCGTTTTATATTTTCCATAGAATTCATAATGTTCAGTGAAATATGTTGTTAATGCCTGAAAGTTTGTAAATGCCTGTTGATTATTATTACATGTTAGGAAAATATTTTGTTCATGGTTTATATCTTTTATATTCAATTGATAGTGGTAAACCACAGAGGAAGCCCAAGAAAACGTAAACTGTTTTTGTATTTATACACGATTCTATATCAGAGTAATGCTACAATATTTTATTTCACTTGAATCCATGAGGGAACACCAGTTCTCTTAGTATATTTTGTCTTGAAAGGACGGGTCCGAATTATATTCCATTTTGATCACTAAGGCTAGTGTACGAAAATTAATACAATGTATAGAAGAAATAAGTTGCAAGTAATAATATGTCTTTATTGATTTTTGTTTAAAAATAGGAATAGGATATTCATAAAATCTGTTGTGGAATCATCTGCGGCTGAAAGACAATCTTTAGTCGCTATTTTCCATCGTTCAAGATAACCTCTTGGGAGATTCATGTTGAAAAGGGGAACATTCTCTATGAAAATTGAAAAATGCGAAACACTCAAATTTTTTTTTTTTTCAGCTCCGGAGTGATGTAGTACCAAAAACTGCCGAGAACTTCAGAGCCCTGTGCACTGGCGAGAAAGGTTTTGGATACAAGGGATCCACTTTCCACCGTGTCATCCCCAACTTCATGTGCCAAGGTGGTGATTTCACCAACCACAATGGCACTGGAGGAAAATCCATCTACGGCAACAAGTTCGCCGATGAAAACTTCACCCTGAAGCACACCGGACCCGGAGTCATGTCCATGGCCAATGCCGGACCTGACACCAATGGGTCCCAGTTCTTCATTACCACCGTCAAAACCTCATGGTTGGACAACAGACATGTTGTTTTTGGGGCCGTGGTTGAAGGTCTGGACATAGTTAAAAAGATCGAGGCTCTCGGTTCGCAGTCAGGAAAAACATCAAAGAAAATTGTCGTTGCCGATTGTGGACAATTGTAAATTTATTTCAAATGTATACCTTAAGTTGAAATCGATACACCCTTCTAATAATATGCTGTTTTCCATATTGAATAATATCATTTTATTGAATTCATTAAATTATTCCATAACATTAAGACTTTAGGTGTTGGTGTATCAATGAAAATTGTTCTGATAGAATTGTGATCCGTTTCAAATAGCCAATTTAATTAGGATTAGTGTTGTAACTTTGCATTTATAAGTTTCCATTTCGTCATCTTTAGGCTGAAATTACAATTTGTTTCGATATATATCTGAATGTTTTTTACCAGGAATGTAAGGTAAATGTAATAAATTAACAATAGCCGCTTTTTGTTTTTTTCTCGAAAATTTGTGGCAAATATTTTTCAGACTACAACTACTTCCCCCTACGAGTAAATAAACTTTGTGTTTGGTACTATGTTGATAATGCATTCAGCAATAGGGCACTGAGCAAATCAAGTTTCTGAAACTGTATGAAAGATGAATATCAGTAAATTAAGTTAAATTAGATAAACTACCACTTATAGCAAGAATTCCTGATATACTTTTATCAGTTCAACCAAATAATTTTAGATGGCGTACCCTTCTCACAGGATGCCAATTGGGAACTAAACCTGTTGAATCGGCCAACACTCTCTTGACTTTTCACTTTTCTGGCGTAATTAATTCATCATTTTAGTCAGATGGATGCTAGGAAGACTATCATTGAGTAAATAAGTAGTCTTGTCAAGAAAATTCGCTGCTAACATTATCCCACATAATTTTTGGGACATTCTTAATAGTGTGTAGTCGCCACATTTGTACACCGTTCTGGAATTTAATGAAATTACATAGAAATTCGGATAGAATATGTACTTTCAATAGTTATTTGTGTAGTAAGACCGTAGGCCCTATAAAGTTTTTTTTTAGGCGAGAATAAACCAATTTCAGGTCCAAAAAAATCGTTCATTCGAACAATTTTGGTTTAAACAATCAATATCTTATCTATTTATCCATATGAACACCTACAACGTAGCTTATTGTAGCAAATACCTGTCAGAAAACAACTCCCATGGCTGAAACCACGGCGAGTATTGAATTATATCTATCATACATGTGTAATTGTAATGTATACCTGGTCCTAATACAAGAACTATGCATGAGTTTTCAAGACTAAGAGAACTGGTAGGTAAGTTGATTCACTACCGCAAATGCGCATGTATACATATATGTGATAGACAATATCAGTACCACTTATTCTTGACTTCTGTTTCACAGATTTAATTGATGGCAGTGAAGTTGAACCCATCACTAGAGGAGGAGGAAGCCTCTCTCCTCTATGAGGACGCACCCATCACTCGGAAGCTTGAAGAATTCATGACGACGAGCCCTTGTGGTAGTGGGATGCGATATTAACGTCCTCGATACAGCATTGGGCAGCGGTGGCACACACAGACAAGATGAGTATATTTTAGAAATTCGTATGAGAAAAAACCTCGTTATGAATACGGGCAATAAGGCTTCAACCGCGTTTAATCCGAGGTCATAGGCATCACACACATGTAAGCCCATACATAAAAGGATGGCACGTATCCGACGAGTCATCCGTATCAGATCATCATGAAGGTTCGACTTTCGTCAGAAACTTTAAAAAAACCGACCGGGAGACACAAGCTCCTCAACGGCTAACCTTGAGTCTAAAATTCTCCAAAGAACGGGCTGAGTGAACTGAGAAGGTGGCAATCTGTCTTCAGGATGTGCTAATTTCCTCATTCCAAAAACGCTGCTCCCTTACCAGAAGGTATGCAGATGGGTCCAATTCTGGACCAATGAGCTGGAAACCCTGACATAAAGAACCATATCTCTCTTCATTGAGGCCTATAGACTAGAACAGTGGGAAGGGAAGTTTCTGCGAAAAGTTGAGAACACTGCTGAAATGTTCTCGACTGAACAAGATCTTATCAAAAGATCCAGTTAATTCGGTCTTTCGCTAATGCGAGCCGACAGGTCCAAGGGCGTCGCTAATTTTATTTCTTGGAGGGTAAAGGCTTTAATTTTTGTTATTGGGGAGTAAAAAGGCTTAACTTTAATTTGAAAATACTAGTTTATAACCATTCTTGGGGGAGGGGGGTAATTACCCTCATTACCCCTACATATCGACGCCGTTGACAGGTCATTCACCAAATCAGATCAAGACTCTCTAAAGATACTCCTTGATACTCACTTTTCTGCCTTCAGTCGTACCTCGCATAGATTACAAACAGCCGAGGCTAGGCCTGCAAGTGAAATCCCGTACATAGCAAAGGAGGAGCAAACCTAATGATTCCATACCTTGCCAGGCTGTTTGGACTCGAGCCTGGCGTACGAGTAAGTTTCTAGCACATGCGGTGCATGTCCAAGGTGGAATTTATATCCGAGATTATGATGCAGAGTATACAATTCCCTCGGAGTACCAACACGCCTATCAACCTGAAAAATCGTGTCAGATTGTGCTAGTCGGCAGCATTGAGAAATCTCTCACTAAAGAGGTTGTAATCACACCTTTTTTTTGACGTAAAAGGGGCGTTTGATAACATATCTGTGTATATCTGTCATGCTTGAGTACAGGGTTATACAGACCTCCATATTCGAGGACACAGTGGAGGTGAATGCCACGAGAGGTTGCCCTCAAAGTGGAGAACTATTCCCACTATTGTCCAGGGTAATAGTGGTAGATAGACAGCCCTCTCACAGACCTGAACTGGCCCAGGGCTACGCTAACGATATTTTCATAATGGGGGTAATAGGAAGTATATGGGGGGGGTTCTGTATTGATCTGATACATTGAGCCCTGACATCCGTACAGACCAGGTCATGAAGAAAAACCTCAAGGTCAACCCTAAAAAAAACGCGATTGTTTTTTTCAACACGAAAAAACCTAGATAAAACAAGAATGAAAATACTTAAAATATCTGGAAGGAGTGCTGATGAGGACAAGGACATTACTTATGATGTCCAGGCGTTTTTTTAAAGTTCTGGTTTCCAAGAACTTAAAAATATTACGATAGATCTTTTCTTTTGAGATTAAAATATTAAAATTCATCGGGTAACCTGTGACCAACAAAAATGATATAGTAAAACCATCAACCCAAAAACTGATATCTCCTTGCCTAAATGATATTATTATTATAAATGATGTTATCAATAACGTACACAATAGTTTCCTAATTTACTTTTGCAGAAGTGAGGTAAGATAACATATCGACAACAAATGTTTTTTTTTTCAATGCACGTTAATTAGGTACCTTGTTTTATCAGCTATGTAGGTCACAGGTTACTCAATGCATTTGTATCTCATTTTAATCTGCAATGGTGTTCAATTTTATGGAAGATCTAAGTCATCTTTTCAAGTTTTTTTAACGAAAGTTTGCAGTATCAACATTATCTTAATGAAATGCACAAAATTGCTATTTGAAAAAATCAGAAAAAATTTGCTGAGTTACTTGTCAAAGAATGCAGTTTCATGTCGTATACAAATCCTCCAAATTTTGTTTCTGACCCGACTGACTGGCCACTATGTTGGTGAGATCGGAAGTTGCATGAATCTGTCATTTGTCAAAAAATGCAGTTTTATATGTCTCATACAGATCCTTCAAATTTCATATATTCGTATATAGATATATAGATATGCAAAAGCATGCGAAAGGAATCGCGGTGACGTCAATTGACGGTCAATTGAGAGACTACATTGCAACATATGGAATGGAGGTTGTACAAGTCGACTAGCCCTTTGAGGGGTCCGGAGTGGCCTAGCTAGTGGCTGTTTGGATAAATGGTACAAACTCTTCTGAAGGTTCGAAGCTCCAAACAAAAAAAAAATTATCAATTCAATTGTTATTAGACTTTGTTAGGGGTAGCAATGAAACAGTTTTTCGTTTTTCTTTATTTTTTCAACATTCAGTATTGGAACATTTATATATACAACGAATAGAATCATCAAGTATATTTCAATATTACAGGAAACACATTTAATTATTGGGGATGACATTACTTGGAAGTTTTCCTAATTCATAACAGTTCTGAAAATATACATATTTTTAGAATGCAGCTTTAGATGTAAAATAATTGCGGCGTATCTACGACTGGATATAAGAGGATTTTTCAGGACAAAATTTTCATGGAAAAATTCAACGTCTCACAGAAATTACTATCATAGGCCACAATTCATGCGTTTGTTAGAGTACTTACATCAGTATACTTTGGACCCAATGATAATTAATATCTAATTTTTCGTTATCTAATAATAACTGTCTTATTGACAGAGTGTGAACGAAGACAATTGCTGGGCCTCCAATATCCCCATAGATACGACGCATGAGAAAAAATATACTTCGTTTTATGATAAACTACTTGGATTGTCCATATGTCATACAACGATAATATGGTCCAAATATTATTATTTACAATTAACTACATTTAAACTTCGACCAGCGAAGGATCACATGGTAAACCTCTACCTCTAAAACGTCAGTAGGTACTTTTTATTGGTATGACAATGATGATACAGTGGAATGTTCAAGTACTACTCTCAGATCAATAAAAAACACTAGAAAGTCCTGATGCCGAATATACAAGACATGTTTTGAATCGAAGATATCTCTCGTAGGACTATAGCTGCCAAAGGCGGATCTAGACAACTTTTCTGGAGGGGAGAACATACATTAAATCGAAAACAAAGATAATTTTTGAATTATTATTGTATTTTTTGTTATGAATCAAGTCTGTCTGGGGGAGGGGATAATTACCCCAATTACACCTGATGGCTGCTCTCCATTTAAAGGGTTTGATACATGGTTTCTTTCTAGTTAAATCACTCACTGAAAAATTACATCCATCAAAATCTAAGCCTCTCATTCGAGACTTTCTTAACGTCGAGGCAAAATGGCTTTTACTTGTAGCAATGTTGCCAAGAGTGATATAATTCTGGTAAACGCTCATAATTTTCAGAGTGTCAACTTTTTTTATCAGTTGAATACGACGTATATAATTTTTTGCTTAAATTTTTTTTTACGTTTTTTGAAATAAATATTTTTCTGGAATTTTAAGAATAATAAATATGAACATGAAATATGAATGATTACTCATTTTCCCAATTTGACAACAGAGTCGATGTTTCAAAACAACAGAAGTAAAAGTAAGAGATGGATATGAACACAGTTGTCTTTGCTTCACTGACTATGATGTTTACATAGCATCGGGCCTATCTGTTTTTTTTTTATTGATCTGAGCTTCTACTTCTGATTCAAAGCTGATGACAGTTGCATGACTGAACCTGATAAATATCAGCATTGAATACGGTGTAGTCACAATGTCTGCAAAATTGTTTTCATTAACCTTAAAACTACAGATATAATGAAATAATTTCCAAATATTTACGCAATGGCCCATTGAAAAGTAGGCCTTCCGTGTAGTTGGGATTGATAAAAAACGCTAGGAGTGGACAACTGTTGCTTTGTTATTCAATATTTTGATTACAAACGAGCCAAATATATGCAATGTATGTCGTACACCAGCCGAAAATCCAACAATAACAAATAACTAAGTAACAGAACGAACAGATCATCAAGAATATACAGGATGTCCTAAAAATATGGTACCAAATTGAAACGGAAAATGAATACACAACTTTCCAAATATCTTTTTTTTTCAAATGTCTTCCATTGTAGAGATACAGGGTGTTGAATATGAAAAGGAAAAGGATTTTTTTATTCATAACTTCCAAAGTTTTGAAACTTTTTCAATGAAATTGGAAGAAATGTTTTGGTTCAATAAGTGCATCATTCTTTTTTCTCCCCTAATTTTTATGCCACTGGTGAAATCAGAAAAACTATTCATTTTTCCAATTCTCCATTAAATTTTTGGTAAGAAACGTATGATTGTTTGAATCCGGAAAAATCAATCAGTTTTCAAAATACTTGCCTAGGGTCTAGGGATACAAAATATAGAGAAAAGAGAAGTTGAGTGAACTATTTTAGACTTTTCTGGAGAGCAGAGAGAATATTTGCTGGGGAGTCTAAATTAATGTTTCCTCTTTTAAGATTTTTTTCATCGAGCTGCATCCTAACTAGCAACCCTCAGAAGACCGTGCCAGATATACACATCGAGAGTCTTACTTTTTAACGTACGATTCCAAGAGTGTGTATGGTAGTCCAGAAGGTATAAAATTATTTTCGTAAAATTTTCGAATTCTATGCTGACGTTTATGTACCTCTGTTTATATAATTTTGTTTCAAATTATTCCATAGTTTTAGTCTGTTTTGCAGTAAAATACATTGAAATAGGCTACTCACCAAAGTTTTGAATTATTTTTTACTTTGCTTCCCAGAAAATTCTAAAATAGTCACTTCATCTTAGCTCTATACAGATAATGGCCCATAGAAAACCCAACAGACATTTTACGTAGTTAATATTTTTTCAATTCTTTGTTTGTTTCCGAACTAATGAAAATTTTTTTCATCATGTACTTGAATTCGGGAGAAATTATGTTTTCAGCAATCACAACTCGATGAGAACAAGAAATCATTTCTAACCTAAATTATGACAATTTGTGACATTTTTCGGATTAGTATTAAGAATATTTCCTTGTGGTATTTGGTGATGGAGCTTCATAAATTTACAACAAAGATTGAATATTTCTGAAACAATATAAATCAATTAAAAAAATAATAATATATAACATCCAACCAAGTACGATATCAAACAAGAATGTCTAGTGAGCTCATATTTCCGAATTGATTTATGAATGCAAGTAAAATTTATTTGCGTAAATAATTCTTTGTTAATGTTAAAGTGTTCATTATATTTCTTTATAAATGAGCTCACCGTATACTCTATCAGTTCTGTTTCATTTTCTCCTCATATTAACATCAATAAAATTCTACAATATCAACTATTTTCATTATTATGTTTTTAAAATATAGGTAATGAAGAATATCGTAAGGAATAACAGAACAAATAACCAGTTCATTTCTTACATTATTCTGAGCTGATATGCGCTTCGTTTCCTTTAAAATATACACAGTATTATTTTCTAATTATATGAGAAAAATTCCATGCTGATGAAATTTCGTCCTTGCAAGGATGGGTCGATAGATATGTACAAAAACAAATATCTATAGCAATTTAAAGTGACTCCATTTCAATTGATTTCTTGAGAATGAGTGAAAATGACAGCCTCATTTCTTCGAGTATTGTTAAAATTGATAATGGTTACTTAACGAACAAGTATATTAATAAGGGCGATTAACAATCGAGATAATTTCGTTAATATTCGAGATTTTTAATCGCCATTTTAATTCACGAGTTTGTTATGAAACTTTTCCGTCGACCATAGTTTTCAAAAATAGAGATATCGTACTTTCAATGTTTTTAACGATACGATAAAAAAAATCACTATTTCCTATTTATATTAACTCTAATCAAAGATAGTTTAATTTTTCTCAGTAGTAGTTTTGTATCACGGGCTCTACCGTGCGGATTATGAAAATTCAGACCAGAAGATATGACTTCAATACACAGAAAACTCTGGAGATTTAGTTCTCTTTAAGACCAATCGTGTCGAGACAGTATTCCATTTTAGTGCATTTTTATATCCAATAATAAAATCAGTAGAACATCAACTAATTGAAAAATACGCCACTCGTTCCCTAGATTTTCCTAGATTAATTTCACAAACCATTTTGAGTGATCGATATGTATGCAAATTACTAAATATTACTCGAATTGGGAGTAACAGGAGGCTGATCCCTGAAATTCTCTATATTAATTGCCCTCACAATGTACAAACTGTAAATATTTGCATATTGCAAGCGCCAATATTGTTTCGATATTGACAAGAACGTCCCACGCCCGACATGATTTCCGATCTTCGAGTACACAGCAAAAACAACAACAGTATTACTATGTGAAAAACTGTGAAATGGATTCAGCGGGGAGAATATGATATGGGAAAAGGAGATTTAGCGGAAAAGCTCTCTGATTATGCAACCGTATTTCAGATGAATTGATCATCATCCAGCACGGTGTAAAGTTGAGTAACAAGATCGCACATATTCACTGACTCCGCCAAAAGAGGAGATCTGATTTAATGCACCTCGCAAACGTAGTTAGAGAGTGTCTTTAAGAGGTAAATTTTCAAGTCTTAGATTGGGCAGCACGCGACTCAGGCTCAATGTGAATTCGATCTGCTACGATCTTTACAGAAGTGTGAAAGCTATAAATATGATCTCAGCTAACCCTCAACAACTACAACAGCTAGCAGTCAACTGCAGAATGGAAATATCGCGCGTTCCACCGTTAGCGGTTCAATCGAGACTGACCCGTCGAGCTCAGTTCTTACATCCATATGCCGTCACTTTGGAGACATGCCGAACATCTCTTTCGTAGAACCCGTTCTTCCAACGAAAGGTAAAGCTCCGGAACTCGATGCCTCCTGAGGTGTTCCCTGAGGCATACAGCCTTCAGAAATTCAAGAACACCAATTCCTACCTTCTTTATTTTGGCTCTCACGATGTTCTCTGAACAAAACAGGTTTTTCCTTTTAATGGAAACTAGAACTTAAAAAAAATGGACCATGACTGTTAAGAGCTGTTGATTCTGATGTTATGAGCTAGAGGAGTCAATAATCATAATATTAATTGAATCCCATATACATATTAACAATTTTTTTTTGTCTTCGGGGCGTTCAGTAATAATAAAGATGCGAACCTTTTTTGGCGAACTAGACAGTAGAGTATTGTGGATAGAGATGATTCTTTTTCAATCTTTCACCTGTCTGAACATATACCGTGTATGTTGTATGATAATGCGTAATTGGCTCGTCGTATTTGTATGTTTAAGTGATTTCAATAAATCTCAAAAATTCAGGAGGGACAAACAGGAATGAGTCATTTGATATTTTTGGATTATGAACTCCCTTCCTCATTAGAAAAGTCACGTCATCTCGATTTCAAATATTTTTGCATTAGTCGAAGCACATATCACTCAGTATCCCCTATCATACACTCAATATATCATTTTGCAAAATTTCACGAACCACTTCTAGAGCCAACAATTGAAGATGAGCCTTAAAATTAAATTTGCTGATTGTACTCCATCAAGAGATAAGACACATTTAATATTGTTAACATTGATTTGATCGATCTACCCAAATACTTTTGAAGACGACTTCTACTTTACAAATAAGTCTTTCAGTGTTGAGCAGATGGAAGAGTCGCAGGTTTCAGTGGAGTCTTCATCCCCTTTGGAAAACCAATTTTTAGACCGGCCAGCGGTGCTTTTCTCGTTCTTCGTCGAGCTGGCGTTGGAAGATTGGCTACCAGCAGATTCCGGAGATGACTTCCGCAGAAATACCTCAATGGCGCTTCCTAGAGCGTGGGGGTCAACTATGGATCCACTACGTTCATCCCAAACAACCTTCCCGTGTTCTTTTTCCACCACTTTTTTGGCGTCCTTTTCTTTTAGGCTGGTGGGGGGAGCAGGCTTCTTCAACTTGCTCTCATCAGTTTTGGCAATAGGCTGATGCCTCTTCACGAACCAACTGGAGGGCTCATGTGGTTTATTGGTCTCGTGCAGGATGGATATGTCGAAGCTGTTGGATCTCACACTTTTGAGCTGCCCACGCCTCTGCTGCACATTACTCTTGGTCCCCCTCTCCAAGGGCTGGTCCTCGCACTGATTGATTTCCGTGGCCGAAGTGGAAAGGGAAGACAGAATAGAAATAAGGTCAGTATTAGAGCAAACTATGCCTGTAGATGGTTTCTTACTTAAACCAGCCGAAGTACTCGGAGTGGGTGGAGGTAGCTCCGATGCCCGCCGCTTGCTCATGCTGGGAATCGGCGCCAGGGTGGTTCCTACGAAGTCGGAGAAGCGACGCCCCGAGTTGGTGTACCGCTGCACGCTCCCTGTTTCGTCCAGGGGTTGGACCTCGCACACTTTCTCGCTGCTGGTGTTCCACATTTTCATCCGCACCTTCCGCGCCTGTACGATGTCATCCATGATGTCCAGTTGGAGGTTGTGGACGCTTCCTCTGGGCTCGGTGGAAGGAGGGCAAGCTATCGATTCTCTCCTGTTGGGAAGTATCCGACTCGGAAATGCCGAGGGCGAGAATGCAGCCACGGATTCTCTTCTGTTCCTCCCGAAGAAGGCTGGGGGAACTCTGGAGATTGTGACAACGGAATGTCTCCGTCCACTCGTTGAAGATTGAGGAGCGGTGGATAGAGTAGCAAGGAATTCTGCCTGTCTCGGGCCAGGGCCGGCTGTTTCTGCTCTTTCGGAGAGACGTCGAACCTGACTGGCCGTTATGCCGCTGCATTGCGGGGTGGGAAGGGAATGTTTCCTTATTTCGCGGGCGTACGGCGAGAGGAGATACGGATTCATCGACGCTGCTTCATCTTCTGACGTTTGCCTGGAAAAGCTTTCGCTCTTTTCTTCTTCGTGTTCCTCATCTTCGACTACGATCAGAGGCTCTGATGTTTGCGTTCGCAGAATCGAAGATCTTCTCATATTGTTGGAAGGAGACCTGAAATCAATGAAAATTTGTCAGTGGCGTTTCAAATAAAAAACAATAAACTTTCAGATGATGACAGAGATTCGAAAATCTAAGACACGGTTTTGTCAACAAGACCAGAAGTTTCATTATAATAATAATCAAAGTTTCCAAATTATCAATGAGTGCTATACGATTTGATTTTTTTTAATTCCATCTAGAAGTCTGAAAACTCCATTTTCAGAATCACTAGGCCACCCTGTATTTTTGTGATTTTCGAAATGATTTACATTATTCCCCAGCAATCCAGAACCCTCGAATTATTTCGGTATTCAAGCCATCCACCACTCGACTATTAGTTCACCTGACGTAGGCACTGTTAATTCTGGGAAGAGAAATCCATCAATTTCAAATTGATTGCCATAGAGACACTCACTGGCTTCCCATGTTAATATAATTGACGGGTTTGCCAAAGTAAACACCTGCAGAATGTGTGAATTAGGTTTGATAAGTGACACACGGTAGAAGCTCTTTACAAAGTTTCAATGGCTGAGTAACTTCTAGAAACCAGATGGCATCTTCAATAAGATTTCGAAGGATTCTCTGAAAGTTTATATCACTCACGAAGTTGTTAAACTCTGGAGTAATTTTCCGACGTGATTTCGTTGGAGAAAAGATTAAGAGAAGTGCTATCTAGTTCTCAAGTTTGTTTCATATCGAGTGGCTAATTCGAGATCATGATAGCAATATTAATAATATACATTTATTGATAGAAAACAATACCTAACATTTGGGGAAAACGAAGTCAATATAGGATACGAAATTGGACAGATCTTTCTCAATAAGTATTAAAGCATTTTCAAGTAATTTTTGATTGAGGAAAAAACTGTCGAGATTAACCAAACTTTTGAATCAAGTACCGATATCTAGGGATTTTGGGGTATTCTAAAACAGAATCTAGTGCGATAAAAAAATCCCTAGTATGTTTTCCCAATTTTTTACTTTTCAATTGGTCGCAGGTAGCCGTGGAAAAAGCAAAGACCAATATTTCATTAACCTCAACGTAGATATTTCTGAGTACTATCTGTAGAGACTTTTTTTCTTTAAAATAATTCCATTCTCAAGAAAATATGAGGATGTGGGACACACTTTATACATATAAACAAGAATAGCTCGTTTAAAATAAATATAATATTCTCTAGCTATGCGCACTTTTCGTAACGATAGTTAATAATACCAAAGCAATTAACTTTAAATTAATCGGGAGTGTGAGGCCGGGGCGGATCTTTGGTGTATGATAATTTTTAAAGTTTTTCTGTTTTGTGTTTTATTTGCTTTTATGTCATTTCGAATCTCTCACGGAGTATCGTCCTTTCAATGTGGAAAACCAACCATTTTATATCACTGGGGATGACTGAACATACAGCCGAGAAGTCGACAAACTAAAATAAGCTGATTAACTCAGAGTGACCTCATTCCCAACAAATGGTTCGGATTATAATAAATATGTTCCTGTAAACGAGTTCTACCAGAGTTGGTAAGAGTATCCCAATAGACAAATAATCGATTAGAGAACAAATAACGTTACCTGTAACTGGTCCTTTGATAGCTTCCTCTCAGACACTCGTCCACTTTGAGGTTGAATAATGTATCAAGTTTGACGTGAAACACGGCATCGTCGGTCTTTTAGGAAGAAAAGCTTCTGACTGCAAAGTCGATTTTCGTAAAGAGCTTTTGAGATTCAGGAACTATTTGGCTTTGCGTATTATTGTGTGTGACCTTAAGCTGTACATCTTTAACGAGGAAACTGTTCCTTCAGGATAAATAGTTTATAATTACCACTTGCTTTTGTCAAATGATCCTACGATAACTCCAGTACTCGCCATCTTCAGGAACCACAGAAAGCAATCAAACTAGAGCCCGTACCGTGTCTAAAGACTACGGAAGCGCAAGAGGACCACAGGTGATTTTTTTCATCATTTCGACTTTTATGTTGAAATTTCGACATAGGAAACGAAATTTCGACTTTAAAGTCGAAGTAAAAAAAACTTTGTGTACCCGTTGCGTTTTCGTAAAAGGCAAAGGATCGTGAAATATAATTAAATATTTCATATGGAATTGGGCAAACTTGGCTAAATGCCATAATTTCATTCAAATTAAAAAATTTAAATTATTAACAATCCATACTAATAGGCAGTCGTATGGTGCTGTTAGATTATTTTCTGTTCGATATTTGCCAAAGAAACTGCTATATTATAGGAAATTTTCGAAAAGGCTGGATTATTTATAATCTATTTTAATTTTATCTACGGATTTACGGATACTGCATTGTCTCGGTTCAGATCATATCTATCCGAAAGTCGCTAAAATGTGCTATTGAATAAGGCTGAATTCAAAGTAAATGAAATAGTAAAATTTACAATGTCGAAGTACAGTGACAGAAAGTGACAAAAAAACAACTACTTCCCTGGCTAATACCATGACGGACATTGAATTAGATCTGACGGATATTTGTGCAACGTTCTTCCAAGGATACTCAGTTGCAATTGCGTATTGTAATTAAACAGCAAATTATCCTCCAGCCCAATGAATTCTAATCCACTGTATAACTAATATTTCCTCACAACTGAAGCAGCGACTTACAATAAAAGTCAGTCGTAGCGCCACTCGCGGTGGAACCGATACGCAATCCTCGTAGCCAAGACACCAGGAAGTGAACCGAAATCGAGATTTTTTGCCGGAGAGTATCAAATAAATGAAATATTAAAATCGACAATGTCGAAGTGTCAAATATTTCCACCAGGTATAAATGTGAGGCGAATATCCGACAGAAAATAACTACTTCCCTGGCTAATACCACGACGGACATCTGACAGATAATTGTGCAACGTTCTTCCAAGACGACCCAGTTGCAAATGCTTATTGTAATTATACAGCTAGTAGATTATCCTGCTGATGCGTTTCGAGGTTCTTGCCTCGTCATCAATACAGGGTGGGTCGGACAACATTAGAGTCGTCCTGGTGGAAAAATTTGGAGAGAAGGGCACTTCGACATTGTCGAATTTACTATTACATTTATTTGATTCTCTCCGGTACTATGTCACTTCTTGGAGTCTTTGCTAGTGAGGATTGCTATCTGGTTTCTCCGCGGGTGGCGCTATGATCGATTTTTTCTGTAAGTCGCTGCTTCATTTGTAGGGAAATATAAGTTATACCGTGGATTATAATTCATTTGGCTGCGGTAAGACGACTCTAATGTTGTCCAACCTACCTTGTACTGATGACGAGGCAAGAACTTCGAAACGCGTCTGCAGGTGGTCGTCCCCAGCCAAATGAAGGATAATCTGCTGTATAATTACAATAAGCCTTTGCAAATGGGTCTTTTGGAAGAACGTTACACAAATATCTGTCAGATGTAATTGAATGTCCGTCGTTTGCCTCATATTTTCCACCTGGTGGAAATACTGGAAATATTTGGACACAAGGGTACTTCGCCATTGTCAATTTCATTATTTCATTTATTACTCTCCGAGAAAAATTTGAATTCAAAGAATGTTTGGTTCACTCTGGTGTCCCACAGGTCTCTGTTCTTCAAAATTGAAAATCGGTTGAACAATGGCGGTGATACGGTTGATTGTTCATTCGAACGAAGTTGGCCTTGAAATCCAAACTTCACAACTGACAAACGACATCAGAAGTTACCAGAGGAAGCTTCAAAGTGCAATACTGCAGTACAGTTAAAAACTGAGGTTTTCATGTAATTGTAGCTCCCATATATTCCAAAAATTATCAAAAATTACCTAAAAACGGAGTAGTACCCATAAAGAAATGCTCACAACGATACACCAAATTTGAAATCTATATCCTCAAAACTATAGAAAATTTGGGGGGGACGTACCTCACCCCGTTGGTCACCTGGTATACGGAATTAGTGTCCCCGGTAGTTTTAATTGTTACTAATATCCATATTCGAAAGTCTATATCAAATTTTGGCTTAGATGCAATTAACTAGAATTACCAAAATACATTTCGTTAAAGAGTAATCAAATTCAGAAACCTACACGAAAAGTTACATATTTTACTACTTGTCAATGGCTAAAATCTTATGAGGGCGCCATCTCTCGGACAGATTACAGACTCAAAACACAATTTCATTTGTTTTATCTTCAAAAAATCCCAACACACTTCAATCAGTCGGTTTTTAGACGTTAAAAATATGATTTTTCAGCAATAACTCGTGGTTTCGTTTTTTCGCATATTCTGACTTGTCATAAGTTATCATTACCTTTTGCATGCGAATATATCAATAATTTTCTGATCTTGATATGTTCCGGTTCTCCAAAAAAATCTCTTCTGTTGACATAATATCGATTGGATAACTAACAGCAGATTCATGGAAGGTGTATGGTTGCTTTTGTCAGTTTAATGGAGCTCGTTGTTTAATACCTCCCTTTCCATGTTTTCACGTTGTACTTTGAGTCTGCCACCACTTACAAGAAGTGAATAATTGAGGAGTTTGCGAGTTTCCCCATCATTAATAGCAGAAAAGAGGGTTGACTAGAGAATGGAGTTGTGGTGTCATACACTACTTCATCATGAGTTTAAACTAGCATTTACTCAGAAGCGTGTAGAGATGCGAGACCAGAAACTTTATAATATTCAAAAAATCATAAAATTAATCTTCAATAATACAATAGTCTTGTCTCATCTAGAGCATCCAGGAACGCTGCAGGATAGTGCAAAAAAATTCAAATTGCAATTGTGCCAAAATTAATAGTCCGATAGCGGTTTTGCGCAGAAATAAAATACACATTGTAAAATTGTTTTTTAAGCTAAATACTGAAAAATGTTGTTTTTTTTTTAATGGCACATGAGAGTGTTAATTTTTGGCAGAGACCGCAGGTCGAGGCTAAAATCCTCACGAATGTGTCATGAAAACACGAAATACAAACAACATTTTTTGTACGACTGTGAATGTGAATTTATATCGTTTGAAGTATATTAAAAATTAATACTCCAAATACATCTTGACATGGCTTTTTGTCCCGATAATTATGGCTTTTAAACGACTGTTGTCTTGAAAATATTATTCAATGTTTTCAGTAAAATCGTATACAAATATTTTTCCTGTCTGGAAAAAATAAGTCCAAAATAACTAAATGATTCTTCTCTTTTCCATACCTACATGTTATCCTTAATGTTTTCCAACATAATTTCACAACATCCAGTGGTCTTTCTGTGTCGTTACTATAGAAACGGTTTGTTGGCACGCCGCGTGTTCGACTGTTTTCTGGTAGTTGCTTCAATTTCAAGTTATTTTCAAGAAGATGGATGTTGATTATTAAAGTGGTAGTGATACGCATTCAGATATATCTGACGAAGCAAATGCAATAGTATCTAATATGTTACCGGCCAAATCCAAATTAGTATATGAGAAAACATGACCAATTGCGTGAATAGTGCGACAAGAAACATGTAAAAAAGCTTCTGAAAATGTGCTTATATGCTATTTTGAGGAAATATCAAAAATTATAAAACCTCTCACGTTATGAAGTGTCTACTCAATGTTGAAAAGTACATTGAATGTTATGGAAAATATTGATATGAGAAAGTTTTCAAAATTGGTCCCGCTCATTGAGACCAAAACCATCGGATATATACCGAGAAAAGAAATCCAAAGTTTTATCAGGGGATGATATCAATAAATTTATTCTCGCCTCATACAAAAAGTGACAGATTATTTTTGAAATATTCGAAAGGAAAATGTATTAACCAACATGTGGGGATAAATGAAATAGGAGAAATTCCCAGCTTAATTGCAAAATGGCGTGGAAAAGATATGTATAAGAGCTATACAGGTCACTGTTTCAGGAGAAGTTCTGTAACTCTTCTGGCCAATGCAGGGGTCAACATTACATCCAAAAAACGTCACGGTGGCTGGAAGTTGCTTAGAATTAAATTTTATACACATACACAAAGTTTGAAAAGATAATGAGAGAAAATTGAAAATAGAATTTTTTTTTAAATATTTTCCTAGCTGTATAAAAATATCAAATTATTATCATATGAATAGCTTGACCATACTGGAACATTTGTATTTCAATGATAATGACAAAACTTTCTTATTTTCTCTACACCAGTAAGCACTAAATTAAAAAATTGGATTTTGTTAAAACCCTGGCTGTTACATTGGTTCGTATCTAACAGTTATATCAGAATTCCACGACCATTGTGATGACATGACACTCCAAAAACATGATTTTTCCAGATTATAATCAAGTTTCGATGATAATCGTGCCAGAGCGTTTCACTTCGCATGCAATGTTGAAAACTCAAGCCTCTTTAATTTGACGCACTATTTTTAAGATTATGTGCGAAGTGAAACGTTCGTGCACGATTATCATCAAAAATTGATTATAATCTGAAAAACACGATATTTTTGGATTTCGCAATAATAGTGGAATTGTAATATATCTATTAGATACGAACCAATATAACAGCAAGGGTTCTGACAAAATTCAATTTTTTCAATTTAGTGCTCTCTGGTGTGGAGAAAATGAGAAAGTTTTGTTATTATCATCGGAATACAAATATTTCAGTATGGTCAAGCAATTCATAAGAAAATAATTTGATATTTTTCTACAGCTAGGAAACTATTAAAAAAAAAATTGCTGTTTTCAATATTCCCACATAATTTTCTCAAGCTTTGTATATATATAGAAAATTGAATTCTAAGCAACTTTTTCAAATAACTTTTTTCGATATCTTGCCATTTTATCCGACTTTTTGAATATTCATCGTAATTTTTTTCAATTTGCCGCCATATCAGCGATCACGTGACATGTGTCAAAATCGATTTTTAGGTTATCGGACATGCACAAACTTTTCCCAAGAATCTTTTTTTCAATACTCTAATAATAAACTTTTTTCCCATATGGTACATACTTTTTGGCGGTCACTGTAGAAGATAGTTTGTCCATCTTCTTCCAAACAAATTAAAATATCTGATAAAATTTTGGAATCAACTTTTCAATAAATATCCAACGTTTCGTATCAGCAGCAACATGGAACATCTTCGGGAATTTATGTTGAAGATAATCAAACGGTGGAAAAAAGTAAAAATTTATAGAGATGCAGAAATGAACAGTTTTTTGACAGTTGTACAAAAATTCGTTTTTTGTATTCAAATGTTTATAACATATTGATAAATGACAGTTGCGAGACCAAAACAACAAAATATTTAACTACCTTCCATTTTATGGCACAGTCGGTTTCCTAATCGTATTTCCGTTAAAAAATCACTTATTTTAGGCTCTATTGATTGTAGAGTGTAATAATGGAGTTACGTTTTTTATAAACTATCAAAAGCAGAGTTTTCTGTACCCCCTGATACGCTCTTCCCTTTGTTATCGAATTTCTCTTTTCCATCCCTAATTCCTGCGGAGTTTGTTGGGTTGAAAATTCGGAAGGAATCTAATAAAATTCCGGACAAAACCCTCAAAGGTTCAAAGGTAATTAGGTTACTTGAAAATTGACGTTATTTCAAACAAGTTTGCAAATGAGGAAAATTGGTAAGTACGTAGCCGCTTGGAATTTCATGGCCTGTGCCATAATGCAGCATTCCAACAATTCATACGGAGAATGGTGAATTAAAATATACCGAAGATAATGAAAGCTGTGGGGATGACAGTTAGATGAAAATTATTATGAACTAGCTTCATCCCGCGACTTCGAATATCATAATTTTTTTCTCCTAGTTTTCTTTAGTCTTAACATAAGATAAAGAAAATAGTTTTTTTCTAATTTTCACTATGCGTTTCATTCGTTACGACCGGTTTCGGTTTATCAAACAAATATTAAGTAATCTCCATACTATTTAAATTATTAAAAAAACGATTGATGGTATTCATTTCGTATCAAAATTAAAAATAACAAAACTCCCACAAGAAGTTCACTCCCATATTCCACAAAAAAGCTAAATTACGAGATCATTTATTTTATTCAAGTGCCTGAAAAAAAAGTTTCATTTCTCTTGTATAAGAAATAAAAACATACCTTATTAATTTTCAACCCCAATTCACCTCTTTATGGGTGTTATTTTCAAAAACTTACAATACGTGTTCATTTATTTTCAGAGGTAATATAATAAGTGGTATGATTATTACCGATAATTTTTTGGAATATTAATGAATTGCAATCCCAAAGCTGAAAATACAACGAGTCCGCAAGACGAGTTGTATTTTCTTGCATTGGGATTGCCAATGAATTGATATTCCAAAAAATTATAGGTTTTCAATCATACCACGAATTATATTTAGGACGACAATAATCGATCGAAATAAAGAAAAATCGTGTCACCTGGTAATTGATGCTTTTCTTCTAGCCGTATTCAATGGAATACTCTTTTCCACGGCCTCATCTATGATACCAATGGACATTTGTCCCCAACGATCGCTCATATTAATAAATAAAGATAACTAGTCAAAACACATAAAATTGACGTTTATAATTTAAATCATTATTTTCACTTGACAGATAGTAAAACAAAAACCAGTCAGGTTTATCACCTTGCGACAAGCTATATTTTCACTGTAGTTCCGATTCTATTGGCTGAATTTCAAAATCCACTGATTGGCTGCTAAGCAAGGAAATAGATTGCCCATTGAAGTTATCTGTAATAATATACTCCATAAAATCTGTGATGATATACTTCATGAAATTAGGATCCTGCAGATGTATATTACGTTGCAGTTCGAAGAGCATTTAAAGTTTCATTACGTTTCATGGCTTCAACTTATGTTTCCCCAGAATGCAGAATGCGCGCACTAAACTCCTTTGAGACATATTCATACCCGTTGCACGATGACTCGTTGAATTTCTGGTATGTGCTTCAAAGCAGATGAGAATATTACAATGCCTCAATGAAATTGTTGGAATATAGTCCATGTGCTGTAGAAACAAAAGAGTACTGTCAGTGACGTAATTTGACAGTTGCCAAACATTCGATGGGGGGACAAACAAAGCCATTTTCCATAAGACTACGCGTGTCGTTTTTGTGGATTTTCTGCGAAAAAAATTCTAAAAACACGTATTATTTCATTGTGTTTAGTCTGAATTATTGAGTGCATAAGTCTGCAGAGGTGTTAATATAAACATGGATTTTTTATTCAAAAATACGTTGTTATGATGATAGGTATCATACAAACAGTTTTCTCTTTTAGATTTGAGGGCATAAATCATGAAGACTTGTGCTGTTATGGGTTGTTATAACCGATCCGATCCAGACCAGCACGTGAAATTTCCTTCTATATGAACAAGGCAGAGACAGGCAGAAACTGCTAGAGTATAGAGACATACTAATCAGATCGTTCCGAACATCTGGACCATATGTACCTACCCAAAATACGTAGAATAAAAAAAACGCTGGGAATTTACAGTTAACATTGAAGTCAACATTGGAGGATGTTTTGAAAGACGTAAAGTTTTGTATTACTAGTATTTATTGTCAAAGATCGCAAAAATAACAGCGAAGTTATAAGTAAAATTATACGATTTCTCATCTGAAACAAGAGTATTTCAAAATATTATCAAATAAATAGGATCACTAAATTTAGTAAAGTTCAAAAAATCACAATTAACCACTAACCACCGCAAAAAAATCAATTTTCTTTTCAAACTCAAATTCTTTGTTTGTCCTCCCATCAGCTGATCACCGCCATGTTGTGACGTCAGCTGACATGACACATCATTTTTCCGTTGAAGGGAACTTGTCCCCTCCGTCGGATGGCCCTCCTTCCTTTTGGTATGAGGCCAAGTTGCTACCATCTATCTGGCGAAACCCCTGGCAAGAAAACCCATTCCAGCACCACTACTCCTAAAAATTAGCGGGGAAAGTTCTGTCTTTCTTTATTTTCTTTTGTTTTCTTTTCATATATTGTTTTGTTTACATATGTTTGTTTGTTTCTTGCTATTACAATTACTATTTGTGTTTGGATTTTTGCAGCAAACCAGTGAGCAAACATGAGAGTACCTCTTTGAGCTTTCTACTCGTCCTCTCTTATCCTTTTATTTCCCCAGTTATTTAATTTATTTATGATATCTGTCGTAATATTTTTGTTTTCTATGAAAATCGGTGGGTATACTTACCATACCTTTCCCTTGTAGCTCTTCTTTGGATGTATTCCTTGCCTCTCTTCTATCTATGTTTTGACAATGGTTTATTATATGATTTATGTCTTCCTCATCCTGTCCACAGTTGCACATTACGTCTGTTTCTCTGAGTCTGAATCTTTTGTAGTACATTTCTGTATTTCCATGTCCCGTTATAAGCTGGGTGGTTTTCCACGATGAAGCTTACGTGTCGTGCCTATTTTTGGGAAGATGTTATACGTTGTTCTCCCTGTGTTTGATTTGTTCCAGTATTTTTGCCATGCTTCTATTTTTTTATTATGTCTTATCTCCTTCAGTTCCCTTTTTGTTCTGTGTGTGTTTTGTGTTACTTCATTTCTTAGGATTTGTTCCGCTTTCTTGATTCCTTGGTGTACTCTAGTTGTGTGTGTTATTGTCACCGTTTGGCCTCTCTAGCATATTTATCTTGAATGTGTTTTTGTATTCGTATTATCTCTTGGTTCGTGCTGTTGTATCGCTATGGCTCTTTGTGAGTCTGTGTGAATATTTGTGTTTCTGTCTGTTATCTTCATTTCTTTTAACGCCTCCAGTATCCCTGGGATTTCTGCATTGTGAATGTCTTTGCCGTCTGTGATTCTTCTGCCTGTTCTAATCCATGTGGTATGGTCTCTCGTTTTTGCTGTGCCTATCGCTCTGTGTCCGTGTTCGTCTCTAGTTCCATCTGTATATATGTGCGTCTTGTAATCCTCTGGCTCTGTTATTTTTCGGTGGATTTTGGCTGGGTGCGGCTTGGGTCCTTGTATTTTATTTTATTCTCCTGTATGTCGATTTTGTCTGTGTTGCCGTATGAATATTCCATTTCCGAATCTATCTGTAATGGAGTTGTCCCTGTCAGCTGACAGTGCTCTATTGAACTGACATGTCAGTATTATTATTATTGCTCGGCGAAGCAGTGCTTACAAGATTTGCTCGTTTTGCAATATCATATGAACTTCAGTTACTTGAAAGTAAAAGCAGCAAACCCTAAAAAACTAACTGTTGATGACAACTGTCATAATGACAGTTCTCAATTGCAAAAAATTTCCCCCAAAATCTGTAAGGATTTTTCAAATGGTTTCAGGTGTTTCATTATTTTTTTTTCAACATCTCTTGTTGAGTGGATTGGGTGAACTCAAGGTATTCTCGATATGATGAAAAAAAAAATATATTCTTTCGCCAATTATTTGGATTATTAATTATTTGATTCGAAATGATTTTTGTTGTGTGAAATTGTATTTTTTTGGAAAGACGCCTATACAGTGCGGCTTTTAGTAGTCTCCCCCTGTTACCTTTTGAAATGGTTCGACGTACAAACATGAAAAAAATTTATTCCACAAATGTTTTTCGAATTTTTCACACCTGCCATTCGTTATAAAATGGCATTATATACCCGTCCTTCACAGGAGTGCAAGAGGATAGATTAAATCCTGTTTAACAGGTAAATATCTTCTTCATGCATCATTGCAACTTCAACATTTTTTGATTGAAAAATCCAATCTACCGCAATAACGAAGTTAATTGTTATTGAAATGAAACCGTTGAAACGCTTCAGCTGGTTTTCATTTTATATTCAGCACTACCAGTAGGTCGAATCATTCCAATATATTGTTTTAGTAATTATTAGGTTGAAATCAACTGAAAGAGTTATTTCAACCAATATGAACACCATAATTAAAATACACAATGCGCTGGCGATATCAGCAACTGTGTGATGGTCGATGCAAATTTCATCAGTGAATGAGTTCAATCAAATAATGGGGCTGGCTTGTTTGAGAATAATAATAAGTTCTGTTAAACCTCCCACTCTTTATTATACCGGGTGCCCACGAGAAGTGGCTCGCCCCTATAACTTTTCTGGTTTTGCAGATATTGAAACAAAATTTGGAGGATCTGTAGACATAAAACTACATTTTTTGACAAGCGACTCAGATTCATGTAACTTTCGATCTCACCGGTAGTGCTATAAACTTTTGATTTTCAAAAAAGACACCCGGTATATTTTCACTTTTTTATCACTTGTTACTTTTTGTAAACAAAAACTTTTTTTTTATTCTGAAATTATTGGTTAATAGCGGTAGTCGGTAGCGGTAGTCGGTTCGAGCCCGATGTAAGTACAAGGGATTTTTTCTCAAGTACGCAATATCGGAATCGATAGACGACCATAGTCCTTGTTGGAAGCAAGTGTATTGTGTGTTGTCTAGATGCCAATCTCGTCTAGTGGTAGCTTGGAGTGTACGCCGGCCACCCGAGGTGGTGCTGTAGGTTTTCCGGGTATTCCTGCAGCTGAAAAGTGAATACGCCACCAATCAGTAAGTCGCCCCGGAGCGTCACGGCAAATAATAATAATAGCCGTCCTCTACCCGCACAGGCCATGCCTTTGGGTACACTCTACGAGTGTTTATGAGGGAGTATTATTATTATTATTATTATTATATAATTTCTGTTCAATTTATAAGAACCCATCTGTACCTATATATTCAATGAGGCGTGTAATATGATGCATGTAGAAGAGTTTTTTTTTTACTGTGTTGGTCGAATTCCTTGCCTATTACCTAATACTTCATGTAGGTATTTTATCGCACTGGATATTTCGATGATAAACGAAAATATTGAACCTAACCTAACAATCCAGTAACGACAGCCAAACTCGAGCAAAAAGTGAAGGATAAATTGTAGCACTCTGACACTCGGCACATGACATCTCGACATTATGTTTTATTAGAAAAAAAATTGTTTACCAAAAAGTCAGGGGTGGAACATAAAAAAATTTATTTTAAAAATATAAAATTTTTTTTTGTTGTTATTTCAGAAAATATGAGATTTATCATAAAATTATTTCGATAGGTCAAGAGATAATTCAATTCTCCACAAGAATGATTCTCACTAATACCTTATGAAATACGCTCGTTTTCTCAGAAAATGTAGTTTAACGTCATATTTCATGCTCGCGCTAACCCGCCGCTGCAAGTTCAGGCAGGGCCAAAAATTAGATTTGTCATAACTTTGCTTAAAATTATAGTAGAAGGAAAAGAAAAAGTGCATATCGTTCCTGAAGACTTCTACTTCCTCATGCAAATATAACATGTGAGTATCTGAGTACCTAAAATATGTTTTGCCTCACTTCACATAACCCTTCTATGATATTTACGAGAGATCCGAAAGTGATGGATATTTTATTTGATATGGAATAATTATATATACTGAAGTTTCTTCAGTAAATGTTGAAAATAATCGTTCATACACATCCTACATAAAAAATTAAGTATGTGATTTCAAGCTTGAGGTTTGCACTTCACAACAGTGTTATTAAAAATATACGCAGGATATGAATTTGAGATTATTTTCAATATTTACTGAAAATAATTTTGGTTTTATGGGTAAGTTGAATATGAGGCAGGAGTAAAACATTTTTTTTTTGGCATGTATAAGTGGGACCTGTCACACTACTTTAAAATTGTTGCATATAGTCCAAAGAGGGTATGGGTTGCTGCTTCAGTATAATAATTCCATATTTACTAAATTATTCATGATGTTCGGATCATCCGCAAACATCTCCGTGAAGTGCAACAAAACACATTTTAGGTACTCAAATATTCGCATATTATATTTGCATAAGAAGGTAGGAGTCTTCGGAAACGATATGAACTTTTACTTTTCCTCCTCCGATCATTTTCAGCAGAGTTATGACCAATCCAACATTCTGCTCCGCCAGAACTTTCAGCGACGGGTAAGCGTGAACCTGAAATTTGATGTCGGCGTTCAATCACGTTTTCTGAGAAAACGAGCGCATTCCGTTAGAGATTACTAAGAATACTTTTTGTTGAAAATTTAATTGTTTTTCCGATAAATCATATACTTCGCAAGATTACAGCAAAAATCTATTTATATATTTTTAAACGAAAAAAAAAAAAGTTCCACCCCTGGAATTTTGGTAAACCAATTTTTTTCGTGTTGATCATGGTTGATCCTCGTCTCAAAACCCAATCGTACTGGATTATACCTACCAGTGTATTCTGGAATTTCAAACCCTGTAAATAGTTTAGCGAATTTATTTCAGTCTTTGCCTGTTCACTGTAAAGATGAAAAGCTTTGGTGGTTCATTAAATTGCACTACAGTCTGAGGTAGAAAAATGTAAACTTACTGTCATATATTCAAAGCCTTTGAACTGAAATCAGTATTTGAATGTGAAATCAATCTCACCCAATTGATGATGGGTAACAAAAACAACCAATAAAGTGGTTCGGGATATAAGAATTGCAAATAAAAGTATTCGAAACACTCCAATTACGATATTTTGAAACATACTGCGTTCATCCTTAGACCTTAGGACGGCAGAATGAGTATATTTTGGAATAGGCTTGGGGGGTAATTACCCCCTTTAGCCCCCCTTGATCCGCCCCTCATTGATTACTCATGATTGTGACTAATAGAACATCTACTAACTGAAATTGGAATTTTAAATCCTAAATAACCTGCCTGAGCTGAAATTCTGAGCATCACACATATCACACCTTAGATAAATTGAACACTTCAAAGGCGTGACAATTATGATCTCAGGCCTCAGCTAGTAGACTTAGTGCATGTACCGAGGGGTACGATGTTATGAAATCGAAATAAAAATCAAGCTCGACCTGAATTTTTTTTAGTCGATTGTTTATAAATTTTGCAAATATTTGCTGGCCCTAATTTTTTTTAACTTTCAACGTTTTTTCTAGTTGCCATTTCAAATCGAATGAGACCAAAATCATGATTTTCAGTGGTCTAGGTCAGCTTTTTGACAAAATGGCACTTGTGAGCCGGACTAAACTCGCTATGACGGTTTAGGCAGGAATCACACTGATCGACTAGGACCGACCGTCCGCGACCGTCCACCTACGACCAAAATTTCCAACACGTATAATCGTCATTGACCGTCCTCGGCCGTTTTTCAAAGACCATGTTCGAAATTGTAGTCTGCTGGAAATTTTGGTCGGTCTCACACTATCCTGACGTAATGTCATTTTGACACACATTTATGATGAACTTTTGACTTCAACAAAACTCGTGTACATAGGTATATTTCCTACCGGAAAAATAAAATGTTCTTCTTCAGTATCACTACTGCTCATTATTTAAAGCAAAACTATTGACATTATGAATTTAACTTATTTTCAATAAATGAACAGACAATTCACATAACCATTCGAATGTCAAATTAATGTCAGATTTACAAAATTATTCTAGTGATCGGTCGTGGATGGTCGATCAGTGTGACTTTGAAAGTTTTCATTGATCTACTTCTACTTTTGGTCGTAGGTGGACGGTCGCGGACGGTCGGTCCTGGTCGATCAGTGTGATTCCTCACTTACGCTCACTGGAAGTGAATGACTCTCACAAAAGAATACAAGAAATAAGATTCAGTGCCAATTCGTCTTTAAATTTAATTTTTGCAGTCCCTTTCGAACAGTAGGCAAACCCTTCTTGTGAACAGAAACTGGGTTACTCTTAAAAATAGCTTCCGCCGAAGACCATATACATCTATTCTCACCCTTATAGGATTTAATGAAATGAAATATCTCGGCTTTGTTGCCTGTTCAAAGTTGAAAGCTTTTTATGAAAGAAGGAAATGTTGAACATCGAACGAGCTGAAACAAAGAGACGTGAAACACCCATTTCGCTATCTTCAGTGAATTTAACATGAAAAAGTACTTTAATTTTGCTGGAATTTAGCTCCGTTCTGAAACTGAAGTGCCGTTGTTTTGGTTTTAAGTAAATCATTGCGAATCACTTTTTGGTCTTATTCTGGAATGAATGTTGAAAAAACTGAAGGGTTAGTACTAATTGGCTATTCGGACTGAAATCAAGTCTTGTAATTGAAATCGAGGAAAAATGAAAGAAAGGGAGGAATTTTTTTCGACTTCGAAAACCTCATAATAATGGATATTCATTCATACAGGATGTCCCACCCAATGAGCGTTTTATCGGGAAGAACACAGAAATGCTAAAATAAACAGGTTGTCCCATTAATAATTTTGAATCTGAAGTCACGTGACTAAGAACGAAATGCTCATTGGGTAACATAATTGAAGCGGGGATTGGTGCGGTGGTAGTAGTAGTAGTAGTAATCCTGGGGAGGCCTCAGCCAGGCAAGTAGGCCCCAATGGGCCCTTTTTGCCATCCCCTTCTCTCCACATAACTACATTGTCTCTTCTAGTCTTCCTTTTCGAACCTTGGTGACCTTCTAGTGAAGGTCAGTATGTCCGTCCACTCTAGTTCGATAAGTTCCTCTTGTTGGAGTTTTTCGACTCCGAAGATTTCTAGCCTCCCGTACGCCTCACAGCCTCACACTCGCCAAGGAAGTGAGACGAAGTTTCTTCGTCTTCTTCGCACATATGGCAAGTGGGACTGTCTTTTATACCCATTAGTGACAGGTGTCTACCTAGTTTGTTATGGCCTGGTGCGGTGGTTAGCGCCGGGGCTCGTTATCGAAAGGTCGCTGGCTCGATTCCCAGGCGGGGCAAGGTTTTTTTCATTTTCAGATGCAAAAATCTGAATGAATGGATCTTGTCGCCGGCTCGGAATAATCCTGCACGATTCACTTTTGAATATTTCCTGAAAATATGAAATAATAGTATCTTGTGTATCTACAGGGCGATCCTAGCAGGTGTGCAGCGCGTGCCCCACATGCAGGCGCGACCAAGCAAGGAGCGGCCGCAGGTAATTTCAAGATCGGCACGCGGCTCGCACTTCAAAGGTCAAAACAAACTTTATTTTTGTGATCTCCTTTGTTAAAGAGATGCGGCATCGGCATATTTTTTACTTTTACTTTATCAATATGGGGGAAAATGAGAATATGAGAATATGCTCATTCAATTTTGATTTAACATACAATAATACACTTAACAAAATAATAATAAGTGTAAACAAATATTAGGAATCAATGTACAGGATGATTCTGAACGTTTTTTGAAGTTTTCATTCTTACCCAGACCTTGGAGAGCGGCACGAGTCATTATTTACATTATATAAATTGCTCTAACTTTTTTCAGTGGAATCAATAACTCACTTTTTCTAAAAAAAAATATTGTATACTTCTTTAACAACGCTAGAGGGAACTATTTTTGATGAATTTTAAATTATAATTTATTATAATTTTATCATAATTATTATAAAATTATTACATGTAGAATAGTTCAACATTTCACATGTGGAATTGGACGTACTTGCCGATAGGCCATAACTTGATAACATGAAAATAAAACATAGCCCTTCACAAATGTTCGTATACTATAGGAGTTTTTTCGGCAAGCATCGAACAGAAAATGATTCAACAGCCCCATACGACTGCAAAACCACTTCTGCCCAACATCTGGCAAAGTTTTCCTTCAAGAAAATACTTTGCAATGCTTCCTGTAACAACTAGCAAATGTTAACCAAAATAAGTGACTGTCTGCATACTAGTTTCACGGTTCTGCCAATCATCAGTGCAGACCCGGTCAGGACGGAGAGCTACAGGTCCTATTCGTCAACCCGCAACTGGTATTTATCAGGTTGTCCTCCGATGACTCCAGTACCCACTTCATATAAAGCCAACGAATATTATATCATGTGAAATAGTTAAATATTTTAATGTAGAATTGGGCACAGAAAAAAATTGGTTTCTGAATACAATGAATAAATTCAGTGGCTCAATAAATATCTTGATAAATATTGGTCCAATGAACGCAATCGTTAGGTCAATGTACCACTGGTTATCAATACTATGTATACGTATTTTGATAATATCATTGAATGCTTACGTTGATTTGATATCATGATCAAGTTAATTTACTAAGTTCATTAGGGTAATGAATTCCATTTATCAAACGAATGAAGAGTGTTCACCCAAGCAATGAATTGTATTCGTTCAACTAATGAAACTATATTCATCAGATTAGTTAAATATTATTAGCTCAATGAACATTTTCATCAATCATTAGGTCAATGTACCAAAATAGCAATGAATGCTTTCGTTGTTGATATCATGATAGAGTACATTAAAGAGGTTCGTTAGGGGAACGAATTCCATTCTTCAAACGAATGGGGAGTGTTCACCAAAGCAATAATCTGTATTCGTTCAACTGCTGAAACTGTATTTATCAAATAAGTTATTATTGTTCGTTCTTCGAATGAATGCTGTATAACTGATATAATGATTCGGATTATTTCGACGTTGGATATTTTTCATCAATCCAATGAATGGTGATTATTGAATTCATGAGTATCGGTTACTATTCAATAATTGATATACATTAAATCTCGTAATGCTTTCATGCGTTGAACCGATGATTTTGTTTATTATTTGAATAAGTGGTTTTTATTCAATCATTGCAAATTATTCGTGAATGCAATGATTGAGCATACAGTGAGTTTCCAAAAGATAGGAAAAATAATTAATATGCGTTCATCAGAAAATCGCAATTCTGGTGGAAATAACATCTCCAAGTTACCTTTCATTTTGGCTGGCCCCTTCCGGATGTGTCTGTAGTCTGTGCTACTTGAGAAGATGCTTTAACGGTCGCTTCTGTCTGCTTAAGAAAACCTGCGCTGTGCAAACAACGATGTCGTGCGGAGTGGTCCCTCTAGTGGAGGCGTTGTGTACCAGCTAGCGTCAACTGGTCAGCAACAGAGTTTTCTATGCAATGATTCGGCTGAACGGATGCCGGCAAAATCCATGAGCTATGATACTTATACACGAGATGGCGTTCGATATAAGACCTATTATTATATTTATGCTCATATTAATAACGGAGTTATAAACTTTATACTTGCAACACCCTGTGTAAGTGTGCTTCCAGCTGGATAACGACTTCAGCAGGTACGGTTTGATAGAAAGTCTCTGGACGGACAAAATGGTGGATTAAAATCTGTCGTTTCGACGAAATCCAAAGAGCCCATTCAAGCTCTCTTTTGTTCTCCCGAGAGATTATTTCATTGGAATTTGGCGTGGCTGTGAAATCTTTTGTATCTCTTGATTAAAACCTATCTCGTTTTTTCGGAAGTCCCTCCATTGTTGGGAGTTAGTGTGATCCTAAGTAAATACTGTTTGTTTTATGGATTACGTTAGAACGACTGGGTTTTAAAGGAAATAGTCGCAAAGACAGTTTATTCGTTTGAGAATTGCTCAGAGTGTTGTTTAATTTGAAAATGGATACTCTTGTCTCAAGTCTAGACTACGTTTATCTCACAGCTTTGGATCCGCTCAAAATGGGTTTGACTTGACTGGATCCGATCCATCTAATCGATATATACAGTTTTCGGATTGGGTTGACCCACTCAAGTCAATTCCATAAAATATAGGATTGGACTCAACCGATCACCTTGAACAGAAGTGAAATTACAAGATAAACGAGTTTGAAATTGTCTGTAATCGGATGAGTTACTCTTTCTTAAAATGGAGAACAAAAAAATAATAAAGAAAAAGAACGTATTGTCCAAAGCAGAGAGCAGTTTTTTCATTCACCTGATTAAGGAAGTTTTTTGGGATACATGGATGAGGAAAGGATTACGGTTTCGCATATTTTTCACAACGATTCTTAAATTAATTCGCAGAACACAAGAAATTTTACGTTACGGAATTCGACATATTGCTGTGAAGTGAGGTTTTTTTCAATCAGACTGAAGCATAGGATTCCTTGATCCACTTATATATTGCGACATAAACTGAAGGGTGTTTTAACTTGACTCAATGCTATCGAAATTGAAGCGGATAGAGACTGTCGAGATAAACGTAGTCACTATCTCAGTATACCAGTAGTTCATGTTCATAGATTCATACATTTAACATCAAAATAAAGACTAAAGACTCCATTTGTGTTCTCGAACAGAGATTGGATAATATGAAACTCGAGTGAGTTACAGTGCATATTTCTTTAGAATGACCAGTGGAATTACGTCAGATTCACCGGTTTCCCTGGAAACCCCGTGTAATCAGTTGAATAGTTAGTTAGCAAAAAGTCTAGGTCAACAAACACACAGTTATGAAACTCGTCCCGTTTTATGAAGTAGTCGGTTGTAAAAGTCGGGGTTATTGTTTTAGAAATATTTGTAGGGAAACAGACAGGACCGCGATTGTTGAATTCTAATAACTCGTGAAATAATTTAATTGAATGAAAATCACTTAATACTCAATATCAGTTGACAAGAAAAAGTGTCCAGAAGTATACAGTATCGGAAACTTTTCATTTAGGGTATAGACAGAAATCTAGGCGAGCAACAAGGAACGCAATGATATGATAATACAACATAAATAAGAGAGACGCACTACTGTGCGCCTCTCCGTCACCTCGCCCGACGAATCAACAGCTCAGTTGATATCCCTTCCTCGAGCGAGTAGAGGAGAAATTGTAATGCTATCTCAACATTATAGCAAGCTATTCGTCACGCTCTCATAAAATCACCATACCCCAGATGAAAACTTTCCGATACTGTATATTCGGTCGTACCTATTACGGTATACCGTGAATGATTCAGGGCAAATTGAAAATCTAAAATTATCAACGTAAGTCACTTTATATTCCAAGCTCAAGTCGCAGGTTTCAAATCACTGTTGCTGCCAAAATATAGAAATGTTTCCTCAGGTGAATGAACATTCGAATGCAATGACACTTTGTGAAGTTGGCCAAATATACATTACTGAAACGTCTATTAAGATGTTTTGATGTTCATTTTGTGCTATGGATGAATGATTTAATTTGGTGTACATTATATTTGATCATCCCATTTCAAATTTCCAGATTTTTTTCATGGAAGAGTAACTTCCATCAAGCTGTATTCAATCTTCTAACCATATCATTACGCTTAGAGCTAAGCACAAAATCATCGAGTTATTTCAGTAACGAAATTTCTATAACTTTCTTATAGGCGAATTTAACTAAGTTCAACGGTGAAGTTGCGGTATTATATACATTATATTTAACTTTCAGAGAAGAACTTTTCAGATTAATCAGTCCCAGACCATTTCTCTTGAACAAACTCTCTTGCAGAAAGTTTTAAAATGACAGACAAATTGTATATGGTACAGATTAGACACCGATGCTAACAATCTTTCGGTAGTGGATGACAGTGATTTAAGAAGTATTTGTTGAAAAAATGTTCATAAAATTAGATAGGCTTTGTCATGGTATTATCCAGGAAAGTAGTTATTTTCTGATTGATTTTTAACCCAATTCTCCCATTGTATGGCAATGAACAGTCCTGGTAGGTCAAGATATCTTGTGTCTTAAGAATTATTATCAATTTTTCTAAGTAGAGGTTGAATTTATACATGGTACAACAATTATACATAACAGGGACCACTGTTACAGATGATTAAATATATAGAGACTAAGAGGCGCCAATAGCATTGTCTGACAATTCAGATACAATTTCAAAAATGAACGTGTGAAGAAAGCTGACCATAACATCATGCTGATCAATGCTAATTACAGTATTTTATCAGTAAATATCAAATAATTCTTCGTGAAAGTTAAGTCATATTCCACATAAATTATGCTGACTGAGCTTATGGCACGTTTTTGAGTAACTATCAAAATAATGGAGTACAGAAGTTCCAGCACGCTACTTCGATTGATAAACGAACTCAATAGATGTGATCATCTGTTTCAGAAAGTTTGGCAGAAGGAATGAAAACGACAGATGAAAAAAAAATATGTGTATGACAAAGTCTCTCCCAGGACAAGTCATATTATTATTATCTAAGCCGAATTCCATACCTCTACCAAAGAGTGTGCCTACTCCTCCAATACCCTCAGGGATTCATATGAACCCTTTTTCCAGAAATAAGTTGTAAGGTCCTTTGGGTGATAATTTGAATTCTCTCTATCTTGAATAATACTCGAGTTTTCTGCGTGAATTTAAATCTATAGAATTACATTCAGTGCAAATAATCATTAAAATTCAATTTTTTTTTTCGAAATATTGCGGTTTGAAATTGTTGTTTGATTTAAACACAATTTGATCATCACACACTACCGCTGCCTGTGATTGTTTCCAGAATATTGGGTAATTTGATAGTTTCAGGCAAATACGACACAGCCTTCTAACGGTCAAAGTTTGAATTTTGTGAAGTCGCTAGGAGTACGTTGTCAAATGGGATGAAAAAAGTTCAAAAAGTATCATTTTCAATAACAAATTGAAATGAAGGAAACAACAAATTTAAAATTCTGAGAATGTCACTTGGCTTCCTGTAGGGTAGTATTTATGTGCAAATACTTGATGAAGATCAGTATAATTGTACAAACTACACAGATAATGGTTCGATCTTCCCAAACTTTATTTTAAATATCATATGTTTCCCTAACACAGTAGCTTGTTCTAGTGAATATGTAATATTTACTTGAAAAAGCTACTGTAGATTTCCAGCATGTTATATGAAAATACTCTTCAAAGACATTTTTACCAGATATCGAAAGTTGTACCCCATTCGGAGTTATAGTGAAATTCGGTAATGGTATTTCTAAGGAATTTCATTCTAAACTCTCCACCCACTGTCCCTGATGGTTTGTTATTTGTAGTACCAAGAGTGTTGACTAAGTTGTACTAGAAATTTTTATGGATTTTTCATAAGGAGTCCTTGCTGTGTTTGCATTTGTTTTTGCTTTTAATGACTCACTGACCTCTTCTGGGTTTATGGGGAGGTGGGTTCTAACATCCTCGTGGCCAAATTCAATTCAATTCAATTTATTCCCAAGAAACCTACAGTTTATAATAGGGAAAAAAAACAAAATTTAAATAATTTCACATAATATAAGTAACAATATAAACATTTATTTAAATATAATGAAATCAGAATTGGAATGGATTCAAAGGAGTAAGTATTTTTTTAGGTTAATCTTGAATCGCAATTTTTTAATAATTTGGAAGTTCATTGTAAAATTTCACACCATCGAAATAAATTGATTTCTTTCCAATATTCGTCTTGAATTTGTTGACATTAATTTTGAAACTTAAAGTGGAATTACAAATCGGTAAAACGCAAAGTCGTCTCTACAATTTAATTTCCCATCTAGTTCAAAAGGATGGTGAAACGGTGAATGACCGCTATCAATCAGATAGCCATCAAAAAGTAGAAGTAGTACATGTTTCGGTCCTATATAGAACCATCATCAGCTATTCAAGAAAATTCTACAATAAAAGAAAGACTATGTACTAAAGACAAAAGGCTAATATAAGGCTATACTTACATGGAGAAGAAAATAAAGTAGTGTGATATATATAAAAGTTAAAATATTATGTTATTAAATAATGTTAAATAACCACATTGTTAATTATTGTGGTGTTCTTGAAACAACCAAAATTGGTAAGTAACCAAAAATTGAAAATTGGTAAGTAACCAAAAAATTTTAGGTAGGGGAGGCTGTAAAGCCTTGGGCCCCTTAATCCTATAGGGGAATTAAATAGTTTGGACATCGAGCAGAAAATAAATCAAAATTGGATCAATGCACGTGATTGTTGACTGAACAGACGGATATGAATTATGAGATGAACTGACAGGGTGACAACTGACAGATAATCTCATTGTGAACAATGCAGATTCCTTTACCGTTAACAATAATCTTGGATAATATTTATTTTCAACTGAGGACACTTCTGGATCAATAATGTTTGATGAAATGAAGCATCAATGTTGGGGTTAATTTTATTCAGAGTTGAATAATATTGAGTTTCTTACCAGCCCTTGTTGAAAGAACGGTTCGTGATCACAAATTTGATGAGCTCACATCTCCATCCTAGTCACGTCCACCAAGTAAATTCTGAAAAGAAAGAAGATAATTAGTCCCGATAATAAACTCGAATATTTTTTCACAGTCAGTCTGAATTGTATAAATTATAGAAGTTGTAGAGAAAAGTGGTAGTAACTTGGTATTTCACTCTCAATAGCAAGTAATTCAAGATCTGGCTTGGGATGTGATGATTTCAAATTATGTTTAAAAACTTTCCCGAAGAATTTGGTATCGGATAGATTGATGACTGAATATTTAGTATTTGTTTTGTAATTTATTGAGGGTTTATTTTGAATTAATATATTCAATTTGTTTCTTCGAACTGAAATTTTTTTATACAGTGCTAGTCTAAAGTCCGTTCCCCCCAACTAATTTTTGAACCACCTGGTATATTGCAACGAAATTTGGAAGGCTCATATAGGAGATAAAAACCTACTTTTTCATGAGAATATTCCAGCTAAAAGCGTCAAAATGGCAGCTGAGCGCCATCTTCAATCATTTTTTTAAATGGAACACCCGGTATATCATTGCATGATCGGTTAGGGACGATCATAAGGAATCCAACAAAATCAAGTCTGATGCTATTATCTCCAAAGACTATGGAGATATCGCCTATTATTTTCTCCATAAGCCGAATGAGTGTGAGAGAGAATTTATTGACCCGCCAGAAAATGTTTCTCTCTCCCACTCATTCGGCTTATGGAGGAAGTAATAGGTGATATCTCCATAGTCTTTGGAGATAATAGCATCAAACTTGGTGTTGTTGGATTCCTTATGATCGTCCCTAACCGATAATGCAATGACCGGGTGTTCTATTTAAAAAAAATGATTGAAGCTGGCGCTCAGCTGACATTTTGAAACGTTTAGCTGGAATTTTCTCATGAAAAAGTAGGTTTTTATCTCCTATTCGAGCCTTCCAAATTTCGTTGCGATATACCAGGTGGTTCAAAAATTAGTAAGGGGGGAACGGACTTTAGACTAGCACTGTATATAAAAACCTGTACTTTTGATCTAGTTTCCGAGTCTAAAATATCGAATTCTATTGGAGGCAGAGAACTTAAGATAATTTTACAGTAAGAATTAATGGTATTGATCATGCGTCAACATTTCCTACTAAAAAAAGTATCAATAACTATTACGAATGTTTTGAGTTACTTCAATATCCTTTCTACATATAAAACTAAGGAAAATAAGATGATGCAGTGAATTAGATTAGACCGGCATATTCCTGCAATCTATGCTTCCCAAAGGACTACTAAACTAACCACTATGCACAAAAAACTGGGAGTAAAAGTTATCAGGAGAGTTATCAAATGCTATCCAACTGGGAGAAATAAGTCTGCAACACCATTTGGACAGGATAGTGAATAATTCAACACACAAACTGCGATCCACTCTCGGCTATAGAAACCTGATTGTTACCGAAATGGAAAGCCTACTGTGCCCAGATATTATCTTTATGGCGGTATAACAGAGAAATATAGTCACCACTTGGTTATAATGAAGGATATAAAAAAGCATAAGAGACGAAGCAAAAAGAAAGTAAAGAAAGATTATAGTGACTATTTGTGAGATTTTCGGTAGTTTTATATGAGATTATGGAAGAATGAAGGCAAACATATGAGGGAAGGGAAAAAACATTAGCGCACATTCACGATAAAACAATCTCAGAAAAGTAAGTGACATGACCGTAGATCTTACAAATTTCAGAAGGATCGAATGGGTCGAGTGACAATAATACTTCACGATTTACACAACACTAACATTCATTGCTTACAATCGTTTCAACACACTGTGTCATATCCTGAGCGACTTAGGTATAGGTACAGAATGTCATCTTAAATACTGGATGTTACATAGTTCAAAGGGCATTTAAGAAATTATTATTAACATTATTAATATCTAATTCGTCAATTATGCATCTATTTTTTCAACCAGAACTACGTTGTTTTTATTAGCCAGATATATTTTTATTTCTATAGATTCCAATATATGTAATTTCAGACTTTTTGGTTGAATGTGAAAATTTTCTATGAACTGATTGCCATAGTTTGAATCAAGTTCATTTATTCTGTAACTCATCAAATGCTCCTTGAAACTGCGGCCCGGTCTGGCCTATATATAAGGCATTGCCTAAGTTACACTCGAGCTTGTAGACCCCAGATTTTTCGAAGATTTTTTGAATTTGTCTCGTGCTGTCTTTGAATTATTTACGAATGGCAATGGTAATGGTAAAGGGTGGAGGACGTAAGCTTCAGCGACTAGGCGCAAGTGGGCCCTTTTCACAAACCCCGACATCTTCACTCATCCCATGGCAGACACCTGCTCGAACCTCTTATGAAGGTCGAAATAACCTTCCGATGCAAGAATTGCAATTCCTCTTCCTTAATAGTGGCAGCTCCGAATACGTTTTGTCTGAGCCTACCATATATTCAATATTCGCATAAGAAATTAAAGGAGTATTCCTCTTCACCACATTCCGTTTATAGTAGGTCTACCTCAACTCTGATGAGAGTCAGGTTAGAACTCCCACCAAGAGTCGGAGTTTTGTCGTGGCTTAGCTTCAGTATCATGACCGTCCTTGCCCTATCGGGCCCCTATTTCATCCGTTTTGACTTCCTACAGCCGTCCATCCCTGCTGGTCCGCCTGCACGTTGCCTTCTATTCCTGCATGGCCCGAAACCCACATCAGCGTTATTTCCCTCTCAGTCGCAAGACTCTTCAGTGCGTCTCTGCAATCCTGAACCAGTTTTGATCTGGTTGTCTCGTTCAGAGCTCTGATAGCGACATGTCTCTCTGGGTCAGACCTCAGCTCTTCCATTCTGGTTGCCTCCAGCATGGCATACACCTCTGCTTGGAAAACTGAACCTAGGGCATTTTCCAAGTAAACTCCTGCTCCTGCTTGTCATCCCTTCAGTTTCGATCCGTCTGTGAAACATACCATTATTTTTGGGGAAAAAATCTGCCATTTCCCTTCCCATTATCTCCTATCTGGGATCTCTAGAGGGATCATCATCTTCCACTTAATCTTGTCCTCTGCCTGTATCACTTTGATAGCGGTAGTGGAATTTCTTTTCCGCTACCATTGCGATTTCGGTGTGCCCTGTGTATCCCTCTCCTCGCCAACTCCCTGGGTCCCGCATTCTCAGATAGAATGCCGTCGCTTCCTCCTTTAAGCGACTTGAAAGCGTCTAGGGCTGCCGAGGGGGTCGTCCTCATCGCGCCGGTTATTCCCCTACATGCTAGTCATTTATGAATGAATGCATTTGTCTTGAATGCTACATTGATGCGTTGTTTCTGAAGGAAGCGGGCAGAAATTATAACATTAGGTAAGTCGAGAGGAGTCACGAGACCTTTCCAAGGCAGCTACTGCCTACGTGCTAGTTCACTGCGTGGCAGAAGATCTTCAAATGTCCTGGGGCAGAGCTGTGGTGTTCTCGAAGTCAACGCCAGGAACTGCGGGAATGGAACTTAGAAGTAAGAGGGGTGTTAAAATTGAAGAAGGGCTAGAGAAATATATTTAAGAAGGCAATTTAATGAAGTCAAATCCAGCCCTGGCCCGGCGTTACGCTAAGTTCTTAAATAGAGGCATGAATCTTCCAATGTGTCATCGGTTCATGGGTTAGACAAACAAGAGCTTTCTCGAAATGGTGGAATCGTCAGGAATTTACGACTTCAGATATAAATAATACGAAAAGCGGCAGATGAACAAGAATGGAATGGTGATTTGAGAAATATGAATTAGTAATATTTTCTTGGAGATATCATTCTGTTTGTCAGCAAATACATTACCAATAAAGAGTCGAAGTTCATTCATATTACAATATCACTCGACCCATTTTCCCTTTTGAAATTCTTGAAAAGGTGGTTCTCTAAGTTGTGGAGAAGCCTTGACAGATGACAAATCTCTCTTTAAAAAATATCCTCCAAGATAAAAAAGTTGGGATGAAACAATTTTTGTATCTTTTCTATTCAGTATCTATCTGGATTCAGACTCTGATAATAGAATAGACACCAAGAGCTGTAGAGTTGATCCTAGAAAGCTGAGCAAAATTTGACACAACGCCATTTCCATCCGAGGCTGTTCTTCTCTGTACAAGTACATGTTTTTAGATAATTGTCGCGTATTCGCAGGTAATCACTCGGAAGACGTTTGAACAGAACTCATTCAACACGTACTAAGTATTCCAATTTCTGAACTGTTTTCCTTCATTAAGTTCGTACTAATTAATCACGAAAACAGATTCCAATTAAACTTCAAATAAGGCGGGACTGGAGGTTGTTGTGAAATTAAGCAAAAGTGAATATCTGCGACGTAGCGGAGCAGACGTAATCAAGTGTGAAAAGAGACATTGAATGATGGAGATATTATTACGCAACGATAATATATTATTTGTTAATGCAATTTTATGCTATTATTTTGCAATGCTTGAGGTGCTAATTTATTATGATTTCATTTAGCGATGTAAAATTGTAGAAAATTTGTTGTACAGAAAACTAGAATAAACTCGTATTTTTTTCAAATTAAATTTTTGAAGGTTAAATACTCACCATCTTTCTTTGCAGTTTATAACCTTTTTCTCTATTTTATTATCAGCACCTCAGCTAAATATCTTAAGCAAGTTATTAAAAGCTATATAGGAATAATAGGAATACGTTTCGTTTCACAAATATCAACGGTTTTCGAGATATTTGAAGTTGAATAAGTGGGTGCGTATGTGATACGGATACTCATTAGTGATTATTTTGTTACTGGCTATGTAAGTTTTAAATATCGGGAAATTTTTGTGAACAAAATCCTTGAATATTTGAATTTATACTCATTTCAAGGTATGAAATATGTTGGTTATAATGTTATAAATAGTTACCTTCACATTCCTTTCAAAAATAGTAAAGATTTTGATACGCACGCCCTTAATCAACTTCAAATATATCGAAAACCGTTGATATTTGTGAAACGAAACTTATTCCTTTTTTGTACAGGAAATATTGGGGATTGAGAAAAAGAAGACGAAATCGATATTAATCCAGTGACGTGAAAGTTGTGGAGGCGGGAATAGAGGTATTGACATTAACGACACAAGCGTTATTACTACTCTCGGAGTTTGTCCCCTTTATTCTGGGACACCCTGTATATATATTCTGAGAACGTTTGCAGTGGTGGAGTAAAAATGATTGGAGTAAGATTCACTCCACTGTTGTCAACGACTGTTCTGCAGTATGAATGGCATTAACGACACAAGCGTTTTCACTACTCTCGGAGTTTGTCCCCTTTATTCTGGGACACCCTGTATATATATTCTGAGAACGTTTGCAGTGGTGGAGTAAAAATGATTGGAGTAAGAATCACTTCACTGTTGTCAACGACTGTTCTGCAGTATGATTGGCATTAACGACACAAGCGTTTTCACTACTCTCGGAGTTTGTCCCCTTTATTCTGGGACACCCTGTATATATATTCTGAGAACGTTTGCAGTGGTGGAGTAAAAATGATTGGAGTAAGATTCACTTCACTGTTGTCAACGACTGTTCTGCAGTATGATTGGCATTAACGACACAAGCGTTTTCACTACTCTCGGAGTTTGTCCCCTTTATTCTGGGACACCCTGTATATATATTCTGAGAACGTTTGCAGTGGTGGAGTAAAAATGATTGGAGTAAGATTCACTTCACTGTTGTCAACGACTGTTCTGCAGTATGATTGGCATTAACGACACAAGCGTTTTCACTACTCTCGGAGTTTGTCCCCTTTATTCTGGGACACCCTGTATATATATTCTGAGAACGTTTGCAGTGGTGGAGTAAAAATGATTGGAGTAAGATTCACTCCACTGTTGTCAACGACTGTTCTGCAGTATGATTGGCATTAACGACACAAGCGTTATTACCTCATATGGATCGTTGAAGGTTGCCTATTATTCAGTACTTCGATTTGGAAGTAAATGAAAATTTTGCTATCGGACGTGTGCTAGGCATATGGAAAATACATATTCGTTGTGGAAAAAAGTTTTTTTTTATCTCTCGTTCATGGAATTTCAACACATCAACAGGTAGGAACAATCTAATAGTGAAAAACCAAAGCCATAACGTTTGCACGTACTTAAAGGATTGAAATAAGGGGTTGCTGATGCATTTTCTCGCTTATGGCAATCGATAGAATTAAATTTGATATCGTTAGGAACCCGAAAAAAAATTCCCATAAGCCGGACAGCTGTTGAAGTAAATATACCGGCCGGAAAATCTTGTGAAATTTTTTTTCATATGCCTAGCACACGTCCGATCGCTAAATTTTCATTTTTTGAGCACAGCACTGGCATAATTTTCAGTTTGTTAAAATCCCAGAAAAGAGAAAATGGGTCAGAAGAATCTGTCATTATCTGACGGTCTAACAATCAATACTCTGACTTTTCCATTATATTGAAATTTCCAAGAAGAGTTTTCTTTTTACTTGTTAGTTGACTTCCAAGTTCGGATTAACGCCATAATGATTTCCTTTGTGAACCTAATTGCGAAAATAGAAATTTTCAGTTTATAAATAAATAGTCGAGTTGATCGATTGTGAGAAAGGGAGGCCTGGAGAAACCGAACGAACTCTTCAGAAAGAAGGCGAGGAGAGATAAACGAAGATCAAGTGGGAATGTCTGGTTAGCCACGTAACTTCGACTCAAAAGAACTGGAAAACGAGTGATGGGATCAATTTAATTTAATTTTTATTTTTGGAATGGGCCCGACTTTTAAGATGTTATACACGATTGCAATGAATACATTCGAAAAAATATGTTATAGAATACCTGACTGTTGTTTGAAACTTTTTGATGTATAAAATATGACATTATCGAGAATAATGAGAATAGTAATAGCTATTCATACAGGGTGTCCCAAACTCCTATGGCCTATTAGACGTTTGTGGAAAACGGAACATAGGAATATTTTTAAAATCGGGTTTCTCAAGTAATTACTTTTGTTCTATCGATCTAAAATATTTTCAGCACTGCAGCGTTGCCGCTTATATTGTAAAGTAGCAACAACTTAGTAGTTCGAATCGGACACCGTGTATATTATTGCATATTCCCTTTGCCATTGCTTTTCGATTATTTTTGTATTATAGCCTGTACCTATATTTAGTAGTTTCCGAGAAATTCATTGATTTCCTTATTTTTTTGTGGGAAACATTGCTTCAATTAAATGTTTATTACTACAGCATTTGGATTCGTAGAAAGCTTACATTTTGGATGTAGTTTTACAATGTCCTGTGTACTGGTTAAGTCTAAGGGAATTCGTTCTCCATTAAACAGGGTCCTTCAAAATTTGTGATTTTACCGATAGATGCAAAACTGGTCAAAGCACATTTTTTTAAATACACCCTGTATACTATCGAATATCATGGAAAACAAATAAATTAGATTTCAAATGATGTACATGACAATACATGATGTTTCATCATGTCCGTTCAGAGCTTTCGTATTATTGTTCTATATATTGCATCAGGTAGCTATGAAACATGTCATTATAAAAATTAGACAATCAGTGCATCAACGATAAAACGTTTGAGCTTTCAGGGTGTAACCTAAGTACGGTAAAATATTCAAGTGTCGTATTCCTGAGACAATTTTAAGAAAAAAGTTTAAACAAACTTGTGTCCGGAAATGCTTCGTTTCGGACATACAGGGCGTTGAAATTGAATTTTTTTGTACGCTTTTTAAAAATAACTTTTGCAAAAATTAAGTTATTTGCACTAAATTTGGCACCCGGGGTTTTTTTGACGTAGGAAATCATAATTTCGTATTATTTTTCATGTAACATCTAGAGGGCGCTGCGTACGCTGTCATTATTTATTTCAAATTGCCCTAACATTTTTGACAGTAAACTTTTGGTACTTTTCATGAGAAAATCTTATTCCCACACCTTTTCCAATTAAAAAAGGTATACTTCCTCAACAACGCTGGAGGTGATCTTTTTCGAGATATTTTACAATTTTCTATATCAATGCATGTTACTTAGCTCCTAGGGCGCTAAGTGAAGTTGCTTAGAAAAATTTCAACAATCTGTATCTCGAAAACGAATCATTTTCCGATAAACATTTTATAGGAAAACGTTGTTTGTTTTGATGAGATCTACCACATACTTAGTTTTTGGAATGTTCTCAGCAACTTCACTTAGCGCCCTAGGAGCTAAGTAACATGCATCAATATAGAAAATTACAAATATCTCGAAAACGATCACCTTCAGCATTGTTGAGAACGTGTACCTTTTTTAATTGGAAAAGGTGTGGGAATGAGGTTTTTTCATGAAAAGTACCAAAAGTTTACTGTCAAAAATGTTAGGGCAATTTGAAATGAATAATGACAGCGTACGCTGCGCCCTCTGGATGTTACATGAAAATTGATGCGAAATTATGATTTCCCACGCAAAAAAAAAACCCGGGTACTATATTTCGTGCAAATAACTTATTTCTTGCAAAAGTTATTTTCAAAAAACGAAAAAATATATATATAGACTTTTTTTCTTAAAATTGTCTCAGGAATACGTCACTTGAATATTTTAACGTACTTATGTTACACCCTGTATAGCAAGAACATGTAATTGGTTCAGTAGTAAGTATATTGAAGTGTATGACTGATAAGATGACGAACAGATGAACTGATTGTAAAAAGAGTAATTAATATACAGGGTATTCCAAACTCGATAGCCTTTAGCTATTATATAACCGGAAGATATATATTTGAAATATAAAATAAATAAATAAATATTTTCCACAATGAGAGGAGCGGAGAATATTGCAAGAAATTTCAGCTCCAAACATTCTCACCAATTGATAGTATGTTAGCATCATCACAAATTCTAAACGTGTCCGTTTCTATTAGGGACAAACTTTAATTAACTTTAAACATTGTTAATAATCAAGCTCCGTTTGATTTCGCTGAGTAAGTATTTGAATCAGAGAGAGATCTAGGAACATAATTATAACCTGAGAACAAAAGATGATTTTCGTTCTGTTCTGCTAAAGCGTCAATTTAATATGAAGTTCTCAAGAGACATAATTTTTTTACATTTTTCCTCAAATATTTGCCATCCTAGTATAAACGTTCTTCTTTCTTGGCAATTATCTGTTAATCTACTCGAAAAATAACATGTGAATTTTTTGTTAAACACTCGCAGTTAATCCTACAATATTTCATTGCATAAGCTTGTTTATGACACAAAGTTCTGATGGAAATTCAGAGACAAATGAAATACGAAAATATTGAATTAAAACTTTTCAAGCTCCATGCCCTTCCAAAGCAAAAAGAGCCGAGAGGATTCATTTCTGCAGCGCTCGCAGCTTTATGATTTCCAGGCACAGGAGAGGAGATTAAGAAGAAATTATCATTACTACCGTGCTCAGAGGCGGCATAGCCCAACAATTCTTATTTTATTTCTATTTGGCAAGATTTTTTGCCCTTACTCGAAAAATATTATTCTTGATATCAGAATCCATTAAGGAAATGACTACAACCAAATTCCACAGATTTTCAAACATTGTTGAACACTAAAAATTAATGAAAAGTATTGTGATAATGCTCATTTTCAAAGATCTGGATTTGTATCTACCGTAACTCATCAATGTCCAGAATATTTAATCAATTTCCATTTACAAAATTTCAAATCAGCAAATTCTTTCAGCAGAACTGATTTTCAAAAAGCTGGACTTGGAAACATAAGAAAAAATAATTTACTCGTTAACTGTTGCAGATCATCAAGTGGATATGTAAAGGTACGTCAATCTGTTTGCTTACATTAGTGTCCATCGACACGTTTTTTTGCCGTACTCTTGCAGAAGTCAGTGTGATTCAATTCAATGTACAGATAATGCTCAAAGAAAACAAATACCACACTTCCAAAAATCAGTTGAAACAACCTGTAAAAACCTTTACGACTTGAATAAATTGCACGTATTCAGGTACATGAAACATGATAATCCCAACATGTTCAATCAAATTTTGTGGAGCTATGAATCGCGATTCAAAAATAATGGAGTAGTAAATTGATTGACATAACAGTTACTAGTGGTCTCAAGAAAATCCTTACAGGGTCTGCGAAAGTAATACGTTCATTGGTCGCATCAAAGGACCTTACTTCTTCAAATAAAATCTCAATGGGTTTCAATATTTACATTTTCTACGAAATGATTTTATCCAAAATTGGTGGAAGATATTCCAGTAGCAGAATGACAAGGAATTTGGTGGAAACAAGATGCTGTCATTCCTCATAATTCACAGGTTGTCACTAATTATTTGTATAAAACTTGGTAATAAGGGTCCAATTCGCATCCGACTCGTTTCCCAGATTCAGCACAACTTGGTTACTATAGAGATATTTAAAAGATATTGTTTTCACTACCCCTCCGTTGGATTTAGATGATCTGAAAATGAGGATTCGACTAGCGTGCAGTTAATAGTTTAAGAGCCGGTGAACAATTTTTTTTGGGTAGGTTCTTGAGGCACTCCAAATTTTTTTGTAGTTGTCCTTGTTGAGGGACCCCTAAATGAGGCCGTCAAGGTCTGGCGGAAGGGTAGCGGCCCCTACTAACCCTTAAATTTTTTTAAAAATAATAATGTTAATTTTGGGTCTCGAAAAAGGCTTCAATAAGTTCATCCATATGGGCATCTCTCCTGAAAGAACGCGAAAGGACCGACGACATTAGACAAATTTCATAATGTTAATGAAATAATAATAATAATTATAATAATAAAGAGACAATAATGAAAAAAGAACTAGAATTGGACAGTCTAAAGGTAAAGGAAGAATTAAGAAACTTAAGAAGTGAAATTATAATAGTAAAAAAGGTGATAATATTGATAATAATAATAAATATATGTGAAAAAATTCCTATTAATTAGCTGGGAATACATCATACAAGTCATTTTTTCAAGTTTAAAATTGTCATCATAGAACTCATCGTGAGACATCGAAATTTCTTCCTCCAATTCTTTAGCATCATCTGTAATCAATGAGTCGCCCGGAGCGCCACGACAAATAATAATATAGCCGTCCGTTGTTTATGTTATTATTATATAAAAAATAATAACTTGAAAGTGCAATAATAAAAATAATTATTAATTGAAACGTACTTGTTTCAGAGTCATCTGTTTCTCTGAAGTGTTCATCAATAATAGCATCGGGTACCGATTGCGGTTTGCATTTTCCCTCAAACTAATGAAATTCCAACGTATTATCGTTCTGATGTCAATAATTTTTTTCTGGTTTCAATGTCAGATTATTTAGACAATTGGAATTAAACGTAAAAATCCTCATTGTTATTGTTATTATTACATTATTCTGGTCGGTTCTGGAAATGTGTGTCAAATTTCAGAATATTCGGATTCGGATCATTATTATTATTAGTGAAATCGCGGTTTTTCAGGAAAGACTTTCATATTGATGAACTTAAAAAGCGAAACCTTATCCGAATACAAAATTTGATCCAAATCATTGAAGCCCTTTTCGAAATTCAAACTGTCACATTGTTGTTTTAAAAAAAATCAAGGGTTGGTAGGGGGCCGCTATCCTTCAGCCAGACCTCGATTGTCTTATTTAGGAGTGCTTCAAGGAAAATTACAAAAAAAAATCGTAGTGCCTCAAGAACCTACCCAAAATTGTTCACCAGCTCTTCTACTATAATATTTTACGCCTGATATTATAAGTGCAATTTGTTCGAAAGAAGTTAATCGCTGTTTTTCGGATCCTTTAACATGCCTTATAGGCTCTTTGACCAATTTCTATGACTAATATCTAGTTACTATTGAATGATGATGATGAATTGATACATCGATTTCGCAGTTGTTTCATAATAAAAAATAATGTTCCATTCATAAACAAACTGAAACTGCAATAATCACTTTTGAAAGTATATTTTGACTGATTTTCATGTGATCCGATGCATTTCTGAGGATTTCTCCTATAATTTCATGAGGATAGGAAAAGTGGTCTTTTTCAAAACATTTCATTTTAACTAAAACAACGCTGTAACTAAATTTTAAAAACTATACAAGAAATCATACCAGAATTCAACGTAATATATGAATATTAGATGATATACAAAACGTTCTATTAAAAAAAAAACAATTTTGATTACTTCATCTACACCAACCACCCTGTATATTAGAAAATTATCTCAAAATGTTAGTTCTCATGAACTCCTGAACCGTTTGTATAAAACCTGTTTTCCTTTCTCCTTCAATGAACCAGATATTTCCTGTCACATGCAATTTAGGACACCCGGTATAATCCTCATAATTGTTATTTTGTCAGTCTTCAGTTCTGGACAAATAATCGAGAATTTCCAATCTCTCCACCTGGCAAAGCCAACTCTGTCATTCATATTCCAACTCTGCTACCTTTTTCATAAACTCATTTGGTTCACGAAAATCCTAAAATGCTTCAGCAGGAGTAATTTGTTTTCATGAAAACACAGGATTACGGAAATTTTTGGAATATTAGATGTATAATGGCTTACTGTTTACTCATTTGGTGTGGATCAATATTGATGTTTAGATCTTCGTCACTGATGTGGAGTTATGGAAATAGCTTTTCTACGCTTTCCACGCTGGTGGTAAATATTTTCTCTTTACTTACTCCATACGCCACCATACAACAATATTATTTTGTAGGCTCGATGAATTATAATGAAAAAAATCTATCCTCTAGCTGGTAATGTGTGACGAATGTTACGTTGGACATACTTGCCAATGGCTTCAGCGATGAAAATATCTGCACAAGAGTGAAGACCTCTTAGGAAAAATTTCGTGTGCAGCTGTTGCCTACACCCAAAGAACTGGCTACCATTTGATTACTCTAACGTCAAAATCTTAGACAGAGGCACTAACAATAAAACAGGATGTTTCTTGAAATGTACCGCATTAACAAAAAACAAAAAATCATGCTAAGTATAGAACAGACACAGGACGGGTAAATAATGTATATTGTAACATTTTGCAATATATCTAGAGTTATTTGTATAATAACATTGGGAACACTGATAGACATGTGATTAAAGCGTAATCAGCACAGAATTTATTACCTGTGGAAATTGAATAACAGAATGCACTATAAATTGAAAGGATTTATCTGTTGCCAATTAGTTTGATTTATAGGTGAGACGCAAAACTATAAACAATATTTATATATCTGATATATCAAATCGAACAAAGTTTGAAAAGCGTAGCGGTGAATTTAAAAAGTGGATTATTTCGACAAAGTCGAAATATCCTTCTCTCCACAAATTCCCACATAGTGGAAAATATGAGACAAATATATGACAGAAAAAAGACTTTCCCTCACAGACATAGATTCACATTTGGCATTCATTTATACAAAGTTCCTCAATTAATATTAATAATCGCTGTGTCCAATAATAGTAATAAATCATTTAGATAAAATAGAAATAGTATCGGCCCAAGAACGGTACCTTGGAGAACACCGACCTTTACAAACTCTTCTTGGCTACACATATCATCTATTTGCACAACTTGTGATCGATCCTCGAGATAACTTTCGAAAAGATCTAATGCAATTCCACGAATAACGAGACATTCTAATTTTTCAAGCAATAATCTATGATTTACTGTGTCAAAAGCTTTTGTCAGATCAACAAACCCTATTCACGAAGGTCTTACCTTTTAATGTGCTATTCCAATGTTGCACATGCAGATGTCAGATATAATTCAATATCTGTAACGCAAAGTAGTTGTTTTCTGTCAGATATTTTCAGATAGAAGAGTATTTCGACCTCATCGACATTATTCGTCGAATAATTTGTGTGATTGATGACTTGTTTATTTTGTGGAAATTCATGATCACTTTGATGAAACGAAAGAACACTCTTTTGTCTTATTTCCACTAGATTTTTATTGTTACGACCGGTTACGGGTTTTATCCCATTATCAAGTATAAAAACTAACTATTCGTCGAATAGTTTACTTATCTTATCAATTCTCTCCCTTGCTCCAATGCTTCCGTTTATCGTGATGCTGTTTTAGTTCCTGTTCCACTAACAATTTTTGAATTCGGTAATCTGCTCTTGATCAATTTCGAATGGTGAATCATTGATTTCATTCTAGTCGGGCCAGTGGCTGTACCAAAACGATGGATACAAAGAAAGGAAAGCAGACAGAGAATAAAATGCAGCATTGTAATATTCGTCAAAGCCGAAATTGGAGCATCGAATACCCAACAGGCAGCAAACAGTATTTCAATAGAAAACAAAACAACAAACGGAGCAAAAACGAAATTCGATGGTTTTAGCAATGTAAACGAATCAAATATCAATAGCGAAGTTGTGGTAAATGGAAGGTTTTGCGAATATAGAGTATCCACAAACGCTGGAAACAGTAATATATTCACGGAAAGTTTCCATCAGCCTTTTCCTCGGTGAATTTTCAGGGTAGGTGATTAAAATTCCATATAATCGGGATTTTGGGCGTTTTTTTATACCTGTGTAACTTTTTATGATAACAATGATTCAGATAATAATCTCTTTGTTTTTCTTTCATTGTATAAGTTAGTGTCGTCGTATTATCAAATGATGAATTCTGTTTAAAATTTGACGTATTTTTCAAAAATTCTCAAATATAAGAATGGCGTGTAAAAAAAGTAGTTCACACACTGTTGATTTTTTACGCACTTGTACTATAAAGTATCACTTAACACACTGTGAACAGTGCATAAACACTTAGATACTTAAAAATACTTTTCGAAAAATGTTGAAGTTTCAAAACCGCAATTCAAATACAGTTTTCAGCGTCTTTTGAGCAAGTTTTGATAACGGAGGCAGATACAGTCTCCGAAACGTCAACATTTTTCGAAAAAGAGAAATATTTTTTGGATAATTTGATCTCATTTTTTCAGATAGGCATATTCAGTGTAGGTTACGTTGTTGACAAAAATTAATTTCATTCAAGACAGCAGTCTTGTGAACGCAGTAACTTATCGGGCAAATTCATTAATTTGCCCTTCTGCACTTGTACAGATTTCTTTGGATTAATTTTTTTTCATTTTCAGATTGTGGAAGGTTACAAACCCAAAAAATCATCTCAAGAATCAATATAATGTTTAGTTATCAATCCAAGAACGTGTGTCATCAAATACAAAAGAAGTAGAAAAGGGGAAAATTGAAAAATGAAAAATGTGATTTTTTTGTAATATCTAACAGAAAACAACTACTTCCCCGGCTAAAGCCACGCTAGACATTGAACTACATCTGATAGATAATGTGAAAATTTGCATTTTCATTCAGATAGTTGATTTTTTAATCATCAATAGTTTTCATTGAAAATGCATTAAATAGATTAGATAGGAAGAATATTATTCAAAAATATCACTCAATCTCTAAACAGTTTCGATATCTTCAGAATGACATTCGTAAATAGGGTTCCAAATCATTGGCCCGTATAATTTTGAAAAGTAGAGTATTTTCAGTGTTTCAGTGTTTTCGAAACCATGAGAATTTCTGATAACGAAACCGACAATTTGAGCGCATTTGATACCGCTTGGTTAGTATGTTGAATAAATGAAAATTTCTGATCAAATATAACTTCTAGGTCTCTAATCTCAGTGCGTCGTTTCAATACGTTTTGATCGATAGAATAACTGAAAGTTACCGGGTTTGTACATCTTGAATATGTCATTACGGCCCAATTTGTTTTTATCACCCCACAAAATAATTTTATCCAAATAAGAATGCAATACGAAGCAATCATTTGGGGAAATTATTAACGGATAGATTTTTTGGGTCATCTGCAAAAACAAGCTTTTGACATCAAGCTTATGAGGTAATCAAATCATTAATAGAATAAAGAAACAGGGGTGGTCCAAGATTGGACCCTTGTGGTATGCCTGACGTGCAAATAAGGAAACGAGAATTGAAGTTTTCATATTCAAGGAATTGTCTGCGATTACTCAAATACGATTTGAATGGTAGAATTAGATTTGATGAGACGCCATAACTGCGCAGTTTTTCTAGTAGGACCAAGTGATCAATTAGATCGAATGCCTTTTTGAAAATCGTGTTATATAACACCCACCTGCTTACGTTTATCAAGGAAATTGTTGACAAAGTGGGAAAAACAAGCTAAATTGGTGACACATGATTGGTTGCTCTTGAAACCGTGCTGATGTGTCGATATCAAGATTCTGGTTGGGGCATAAATTGTATCATAAATGATAATTTTTAGAATTGTAGCAAATGAGCACAAGATAGAAATCCTTCCTGAAGACATCAAATTCGAGCTAATTTTGGACGTTTCTACAAAATCCGCTATGCGGAAGTTTTTATCGTTTGTCTGGAGGATATTGCCGCTTCCTTAAAAAAACGAAGAATCATGATCAATAGTGTTTTCGATAAAGTTCGCGTGAAATCATTATGAAGACCAACAACCCCAATTATGTAACGAACCCAATTGTCAGAAGAAGCCAAGGAAACTCGAACGCTCCGCTAATTCGCAAAAGAAAAATGATTTATAATTGAAAATGGAGATGAAGGAACGATGTCAAATTCTCCCTAGGCTCTTAATTGCAGATGGTGTCAGAAGGTTTCCTTCTCATATAATTTTATACTTGTCTCCATTAAGCACGAATTGTTTTTTTTGTCGGTATACGATTTCGTCTGTAGACATTAATGGTAATTGGGAGTATTGCTTCGTCTGGTGCACATCAAATAATAATTACCATTTCAGAGCAGGTTTGAAAAATCTTCTTGAACTGTGTATTTTGTTCGAATTTGGAAATACCCAAGAATGTTTAAACTAACAGTCAGTTTACTGACAAGGATATGTTCTGTTCTGCTTATATTAGTGGTGGTGTCAATACATTCCTATAAGGTCTATAAGTGTCCCATTCTGCTCCCCAGCCGCTTAGGACGTCTGAACGATCAGAGCAGTGCCTCCAGTCCTATGGCTTTTGAAAAGTTTAGGATTTCGGATGGCTTCAGTTTAGGTAGATTTCCCTCTTCTATTTTATATTCTTCGAGATATGTCGGGTTTTGCAGGGTAATGCATTCTGAGATAACATGTATGGAGATTTCGAGTTTCCTAAGGTGATTTCTCAACCAGCAATGCCCTGTTAGGATACCTGTTAGTATTCTGAGCTTGTTGTTACTCTTGCTGGTGCAGTCATTCGATCTATTCTGGTTGTAGTTTCCTTGTGATTCTATCCAGTATTGGGATCTTTTGTTATGTACTTCTTTTGTAAGTTCATTAAGTATTGTTCTGGTACGTATTCCGCAGAAGGTTTCAGGTCCCAGAAATGGTGTTTCAGCCCCTTTTTTGCCAGTACCTCTGCTATTTCATTACCCTCCACTTTAGTGTGTCCCAGAATTCTTTGGAGGGCAACTGTTGTTTTCACCTATTTCATTCAGTTTCTCTAGGCACTCCCACACCATCTTGGAATTGATCACATGGGAGTTCCGAGCATTAATGGCTGCTTAGTTCTCTGGCATGATGATAACCTTTTTTTTTTGTCTGCGGAGTTTGTTTTCATCGGTAATTTATTGAAACTAATTTAAATAATTTTCCTCAATTTTCTCCTGTTCTACTTCATTATTATTGCTACCTGTGGGTATTGGTGATTGACAATTATTGCAAGTTTTGCAATCACATTTGAAACGAGCTTGCTTACATAATATCTCAGTTTGCACCCACCCGGTACAGCCAGATTAACATCTGCGGAATATTATTTTTGATAAATACTCCGGAGTAGGTTGCTAGTCCATGGGGTTGGGTATTAGGTGATTTCAAAGCTTCTACCCACATTCATTTGGTCTCAAATGATTACCCAGGAGGAAGTACTTTTCAAGATCGTTTTGAAGCTAATGTTCGGTTGGGTATACTGGGACTTCACGTCATTGGTCTAATTTATTTTGCAGATCATTAAATGGTGAAATGTATTTGGAATTTCTTCAAAATCAAATCGAACATTTTAGGAAGCTTACAATTAGATATAAATGATGGAATCATCTTCCGATGAGATGGCACTCCCTCCCATAATGCGACTGCCTTACTGAACGATTTGGGGAACATCGTTTGGGTATTTATGATCAGATCACCCGACTTCACTCCAATAGACCTATGTCTTGTTTTTCAAAGAAAAAGTCTTCAAATCTCCAGGGAAAATCTTCGAGCCAGAGAAAGTAAGGAAAATGTCCCAAGATACAGGTAAACTGGACCGTCATAAAGAAAATCAAGGAATTCACAAGCTCACCCCAAGATGCAAACATAACGTTGTTCACATGTAGAAATCAACAGAAAACGGAGGTCATGATCTCACGAATTGGTTCAAGAAGGACAATCTGAATGTTGATGGCGTTATCCGGAAGGAATAACCTTGAGGGGGAGGCAGTGCTGAGGACCTCTTTCTTATTTCCAAGGCAGGCCAAAAAAAATGTTTTATTCATTTTTGCAAATGTTATAATATGCGAAATAACCGCAAACGCTCTACCAGTCTTGCGGAACTGGATTCACCAATTTACGAAATTATATTTTTTCACAATTTCAACTTGCCAAAAGGACCAAAAGGGCCAAAATTTTTCGCCAGCTCTTGGGCTAGTACGACAACGTCTGCTAGGCCCGCTACAATACATAAAAAAGTATCGCAGTAATATTTTCTCTGTGGTAATTAGTTTTGTGTGTTCGACATAGTCGAATAACCCGCTGTGGATAAATGGAATCTTGAGACGCAGAAGTTGAACCAACAGACCTTCATTATTCAGCAAAGGGACCATTCAATTAACGCTAGGAAGGAATTTCCATGTTATTCGGTCGGATAAACATAAACTTTCGTTAGGCGCTTTGCGCGCATATTTGCTCAGTGGGTTAATATTTGCTTCTGTACTAGGACGTTCGTGACTTTGTTGAATTAATTTTCATAGCTGACTGGCTTCAATGAAAACATTTTTCTACTCGAAATTTGCACATTTCGAATGTCATGGCTATAGCAAAATGACGTTCAGTATGATATGTTTTATTATTAGTTCCGACATTGATATTTCCATTTTGAAAAGTCATTGAAAGTCAATAATAGTTATTTATGATACAAGTGTTAAAAGTGGCATTTTATTTTGTGAATGGGGAATATTGCCAAACGAGCAAAATAAAATAACTTTTAACAAATGCATCATACAATTTTTGTTGTAGAACAGTTACTGCTAGTAAGAAAAAAACAAAAAAAATATAAGATCCATGAGGATTCGAACACACGATCTTTGGATTACAAAGAGGCTCCAACTATAATGAACCCCAACGCACTTTATTTATGAATGTCATTATTTGTCAGTGATGAAGGACCTTCTACAGTTGGACTGAATACTACTTCATTTGACAATTTAAAAGGAATTAGTATTACCAATTGCACAAACGGCAAAATACATTGCACACTTTTATAAATGATTCCTTTTGAGTAGGTGTTCTGATTATAATATCTGATTGAAGTGTTTCTATCAGAGAGATCGATATTCCATAGTATCCATCATCTAATCTGCCATTTTACTTTTAACGCTAGTTTTTAGTTTATGTGTCAATGAATTAAAAACGTCATTTTTAATGACAGTTGTACAAAATAGTTATTTATGATACAAGTGTTGAAAGTGGGAAAGTGGGGAATATTGCGAAAAGAGCGTTAGCGAGTGGTGCAACCCCACGAGCAAAATAAAATCACTTTTAACAAATGTTTTATACAATTTTTTTTCATACAATAGTTACTGGCTAGTAATAAAAAAAGAAAAAAGTTCATATGATCCATAGGATTCGAACACACGATCTCTGGATTAGATGGTCAAGGCAGAGGCTCAAACTACACGCGCTTATGCACTTTATTTAACTATCAACAGGTACTCATCGCTATCAACAAAAATAAATATGCGATGAAAGAACATATGTTTTGACTTTACTGAAATAATAATAATAATACCCCCTCAGAAATACTCGTAGAGTGTACCCAAAGGCATAGCCTATATGTGGGTAGAGGATGGCTATTATAATTATTTGCGTGGCGCTCCTATTAAAAATAAACTCTGACCATAAAAAACCAAAGAAATCATGTATATAATTCAATAACAGATTGCATGTTCTGAATGGTGAGCAGAGGTCACTGGACAACGACGGTAGAAAAAATTCTTTATAGGCTGAATAGTATTCACTACATTTTTGAGATCATCTTGCAAACATGTAATTCCTGTATCTAAAACAGTTAACTCTTTTCTAAAAAAATGATTTATGTTTAATTCAACAGTGTTTTCTCTCGATTCATCAATATTTCTGGGAATCTTTTGTGATGCCTTCGAAAGCCCTCCTCTGGCGAAGTTTCGTTTTTTTTTTGTGAAAACTTTTGCGCATATTCAATCAGGTTGTTTAATTCACTGTCGCTGCTTCGAATTTTTGAAAGACTTCTTTTTCGTTGTGCCTTCTATCTCTAAAATGCCGTCTATAATATTCAAATTTAACGATTCCATAAGCTCTGTTATAATTTTCAATTTGTATAAAACTGTTTTGAGAAACATCAAACAGCATACTGAGTCAAAACTTGGCATTCTCTTATTTTTTGAGATTTTCAGAGAAATAAACCAGTTTCAAAATTATTTGGTTCTTTTTGCATTCACCAATTTCCCAACTCACAGTTTATTGGGGGGGGGGGTAGTGTCACCCCCCTCACCCCCTCATAGGCCCATGCCTGTGTATTTCGACAGAAGAGTGTCGAACTCAATGAGCTTTTGCCAAACGCACATATTATTTACAGATACAGTAAAACAAACATGTTTGAAATGTGAGAATATGCATTTCATTGAGACTAACAAAAAATCGGATAGGTATATAAAAACTAATTTTTTTTATCGAAAACCGTCCATCGTAAGAAAAAAAGTCAAAAGACCATGTATACGAAAAGACAGAAGACAGTAATAAAAGTAATAATTATTTGATGAAAAAACAGTAGCGTATCATTATTTTGATGAAAAATATAACGGTGGCGTCCCTGAAAATGAAAAATGAAAATGATGAAAATTAAGGATATCTTTTTTGTTGTTGTTATTTCAATCAACCGGCTGCCCCCTTACGAGCAACCCTCAGAAGTCTTCGAAAGCCTTGTGCGAGGGAAGATGCAGCCCTCGCCTTTTAACGTGTGATGCCATGCACGGGGTCGAAGGGCGCGGCGATCCGAACCCGCGTACCTTGACATAGCAAGCGAGAACACAACCTGTGCACCACCAAGACCCATGATACTGATGAGTTCATTCTATCCTATTTAGGCTTGTCATGTCCTTGTTCGTTTTGTAAATCGATATTCGTCAGTAATGCTGTGAATCTCTGTGTACCTCCGCTCTGATGTAAATTAATTTTCCACCTAGTTTTATATCCATCTACCTAATCCCATTATTCAATCAATGGAAAACGATGTGCACCACACCCGTATTATGCTACAATCAATTACATTATGATAAGTTATATATGAGCAGAATGTTCATTCGAAGCCTAGCAAGCCTGTGGTTTCAAGCCGGATATTGCACTCCACGCGATGACAGAGTTACCGATATTATAGAATATATTCATACTATGAGCTAGGTTGCATTTCTGTTGAAATTTTCATCAGAATACGTGCATCCTAAATGGTTTGTGAAATTCCGAAGTAACTAGAGAAAATTATAAAAAATCAACTATCTGAATGAAAATGCGAATTTTCACTTACAGATTTTTTCTTTTGAGTCTAAAGTCTTTTCACAATATCTATCAGATTTAGTTCAATATCCAGCGTGGCTTGTGCCAGGGAAGTAGTTGTTTTCAAATAAATCATATTTTCATTTTTCAATTTTCATGGAGAATGTTCCCCTCTTCAACATGAATACCTCCCAAGAGGTTATCTTGAACGATGGAAAATAGCGACTAAAGTTTGTCTTTCAGCCGCAGATGATTCCACAGCAGATTTCATGAATCTCCTATTCATAATTTCTACAAAAATCAAAATGCAATGCCCATGACAGGTCTGTGTCAAAAAAAAACTTTCAAAGTGTCACCGTAGAAGAAATATTTCCATCAATTTCCACCCTTGATGTGTATAATTGTTTCTGAAGAGCATGTTTTTCAATTTTATCAATCTCCCTGATGGGCTTGGCAAAGCGAAATAGATTTTCGTCGGCCAAAATGTATTGGGGATTAAATGCGAGAGAAGTGAACCTTGCTTCAATGAAATGAACGATTTCTGTGAGTGATATTTTTTTAATGACATTCTCCCTATCTGATTCATTTAATTAATTGTCATTAAAACTAGAGAAAATTATAAGAAATCAACTATCTGAATGAAAATGCGAATTTCCACTTTCAGATTTTTCTTTTCAATTAGAGTCTTTTCACAATATCTATCAGATGTAGTATCAATGTCCAGCGTGGCTTTAGCGGAAGAAGTATTTGTTTTCTGTTAGATATTACAAATAAATCACATTTTTGGATGAAAGATAGCGACTAAAGTATGTCTTTCAGCCGCAGATGATTCAACAACAGATTTCATGAATATCCTATTCATAATTTCGAACAAAAATTATAATGTTCGATATTTGGTGAACTCAGTAATAGTCAACAGGCCCTGTCCCACATATTTTATACTTCGTGAGGCGCCTGTCCTTGACGAGTCTGACAACTTTTTCATCTCCTATTTTTCTCGATTCAACCACTTTTTCGATCGGTACTACGATTTCTCGCATTTTTTTTTATTGAAGGAGGTGGAAACGAGGGTCTGATATTGGCGAGTCCGACAGCCGAAACAGCTAATATGCAGCTAATATGCACAGGATTATTTCACAAAAATCAGTGAAATTGAAGGGTCATTTTGTCACTTATAATCTCCCTAGTGCTTGAATTATTGCCGGAAACTTTTCGAGTACATGAATTTTTTGAAAATGACCCGAGCCATTTCTTAAAAAATGCATGTACGAGATAAATTTCCAGCAATTAATTCAAGCACGCGGGGGATTCGGTAAGAAAATTTCACACCAAAATATATTAAATTAATGGTTAATTCAACTGACTTGTAGATTATTCTGAGAGAAAACAAGTTGTAACATCAGTGGGCCATGAATGGTTTTTGTTGATATAATGACAGTTACGTGTTGGTATTAGTGGCGGTGTTTGTATGTGAGAAAGGAACATTCATTTTGCGACATTTTCAACCTAAAATTACCTTGCACATCACGCAGAACTAAAATAGTTTTGACTGGTCCATGCGGATTATCTATTGGGAAGTGCTGTGGAAAGGAATTCTTGCAAATTTCAGCCGAGTATTCACGAAAAGATAAGTTGAATAAAATTGTTTCAAATATTAAGTTCATCAAGTCAAGCATAGATAGATTTGATTGATATACATTTTTTATTCATCGTTGAAATGCAAGTTCTAAAAATATTTTCAGACACATTCGAAATATTTAGTGAATATATAATTATGAAATAGTATCTCCCTTCATATGAAAAATAACATTCCATTTGTACATAAAAGCAAAATGTTAACTATCACATGTCAAATATTTGACAGAAAAATTTCCACTTATTAATTTCGCCCAGGGTACCCAGGAGGATAAACATTTTCGGAAATTTTTTGGGTTGCCATGGCAACTAAATAAAAACCAATTTTTTGATTGGCTGAAAAAGTGAGGTGTGAAATTTTCTGACAAATTCTATTGATTATCATATGTCTAGTTTTTTTGTATTGAATGTAGCTTAATTTCTCTTTGTAAAAACAAAGTAATGAAACTTTTTCGACAATATTTAAATACATATTTTTTATAGAGAGTTCAAATTAAAATACAGAAAATTCCTATACTTTTTATGAAACTTCAAATTGATATAATCTCTACATCCCCACGAGCCAGCTGGAGTATTTAATAACGCCTCCGAGTTTGTTCATTGTCCGCGAGGAATCTTTTATAGGAAGGATTCTGAAGTTTTCCGCATTTCCCAAAAATATTTTCCTTGGCATAATAATATTTAAGGCTGCGCTATAGCGGCAGCCGGAAGCAAAAATAATTTCACCTTATCATCATCCTCCGGTTCCAAGTCAACAACCAATAAAAATTCAAATCGTTCGGTTGCTACTTCTACGAGTCTGGGCGTATAGATGGAAGAGCTTCTCTTCGAGAAATGGAAGCCTCCTTCCTCGCGCTAAAAGTAGGCGACAGATAAAAATTCATTCAAATTCGTATATTATCGATTCCAGGCAGAGTTTGTCGAATATCCAGCATATCATGATGGCACCACTTAGTTTAGAAGATCCGGAGATTCAGGTAGATGTGAGATCGGTCGTAATTTGCATTTTGTCTGGAGCGTGCTTTATTTGATTTCATCTCGGTCGAAATCTCTTAAATTCATTCGGACGATTAACCCAGATATGTCTACTATCCTTGCATAAGGAAGAGTAACAGGTACTGTTATTAAAATTTTGTCATTGGTGAACAGTCAGTAAGTAGATATATCTTTCTCTACGACTATTGTATTCTACATTGATTACATATTGATTATTAAATGAACGGCACTCGGCCAATCATAGATTCAGAATTTTCAGAATCCACGGTAACTGAGAGGTTTAGTTTAGACCAATGACAAAACAGCAAATGTACCAAACAAATTTCTCAAGTAGGCTTTGCTTCATTGAACGGCTTGGCATCCGCGAATGTCAGATTGACTGTTTTCTTTCTCAGTTTTAACTTTATCTCCTGATCTGATGAAATCTGATGAAACAATTCAGAATATTCATTGAGTGAAATTCTATTGCATTCCATTGTATTTTTCAATACCATTTTTCAACTTCAATCGTGTACTTACTACTAATACATCTATAAAAAGATTTTTCTCGGTGAATCGTTCATAGCATCACACGTTAAAAGGTGAGGGCTCTAGTCTCCTGAGGACTTCTGAGGATTGCTCGTGAGGGTGCAGCTGGTTGATATAAATAACAATTTTAACAAGTTCAACACTAGATGTCCTGCCATACCAGGATGCTCACTGCAATAATCCTATACTATTGAAATGGATTGATAATCGAATCATTTGTTGCAGACATTAGTTTTTGTCTGCAGAGACCTACCCTATACTGATGAGGGCAAGAACCCAGAAATCGATCTATAGGTGGTCCAAATGTTTCGATTAACATTTCCATGCATTTAGCAATTGCGGAGATATCCTTGTAGGAACTCTGCACGGAAATTCATTGGATGTAATTCAACGTTCGTCGTGGTATTAGCCCGGAAAGTAGTTGTTTTCTGATAGATTTTTGACCCGAATACTCCTATAGTATAGGATTATTGCAGTGAGCATCCTGGTATGGCAGGACATCTAGTGTTGAACTTGATTAGCTCATTGTTAAATAGATTTCTTCTATTTCTATTTTTAACAATTTTTCATTAATTTCTCACCTTTCATATGCATTTATGACAGATAACAAAAATAAAAAATATGCGTACAATAAATGAAGAGGGGATTTTGAATAAAAGTGTATATATTTCTTTAATAAAGTCAGTTAAATTTAATTTGTAAAATTTTCAGCATAAATTCCAACGAAAAGAATGTTAGAATTTCATTTTTGAAAGGCAAATAGTTACTTCAACTGTCAAAGGTCAATCTTTTGACAGATGAAAGGTTGACTTTTGACAGATGAAGTAGCTATTTGTCTTTCAAAAATATGTGACATAGCCACATGGCCTTTGAATTTCTAACATGCTTCAGGTTAGAATTTAGGCAGAAAAAATTACAAATTAAATTCGGAAGCATTATTAAAGAAATATATACACTTTTATACAAAATTTTTAGGAATATCAAAATATAAATCAATATAATGAGATGATAAATAGATTGAAATGATTCCATTCCACCTTTATAAAAATTGCTGAACCTGTGAACGCCTGAACTTATCAGCAAAAAAAATTCTCAACTTCCACATAACTTTTAAAAAATCCCCAAGTTGAGCGTGAATTACATTCGACCTTTCCCTACTTAATAGAAGGTTGAATTGATCGAATTCGCTTTTTAGGCTTGAACTCAGAAACCTACAACGTTTCAAACATTGATTCAAAATGTTGAAAAGCCACCAATAGGAGACGATTCATTTTGTTTTTGTTATTGAAAGTTTTACGGTACAACCAACAGTGACCTAAATCTGCCTACATATTTCAAGAAAACGTATCGTATTGGAAAATAGAGAGGAATATGTGGCTTGTTATTCTTTGTGTGGCATGTTCGTCGAGAAATCGAGACTCTTAACAGAAAGCCGATTCGAATCCTATTTCCACGACGTCCATAAATACGCCGCCTTCAACTCTAACGATTTTCATCGATCAATGAATTCTTGTCGCAAAACAGACATATGCCTCAGAGAAGATTTGTTATTTTCAACAAACCTGAATTCAATGAGCGAATTCCCCACCACCTTTTTTGTGTCTGCTATCATACCTCGGATTTTCTGATGATGTTGTAAGGCTGCTGAATAATAATTATTTGTCTGAGCGATCCCAATCAATTATTTTGAATAACAGAAACTCAAAATTTCTCACTAGAAAACCCGGTGTTCCTCAGGGTTCCATTATTGGATCCCTTCTTTTTGTAATCTATACATTTCAGTTCGGAATGCCTGCTTTATACAATATTCATGATGACACCCAAATTTATAAACATTTTGATGAAGAATCTTGTCATTCCAGCTTGCCAACAAATCAATAAAGATCTGAAAGCTTCGATGGAGATTTCGAATAAATATTGTCTCAAAGTGAACCCTTTGAAATCTTTTGTTATACTCTTCGGCAGAGCTGCCATGAAAAAACGGTACGTTGATCACATCAATAGCTCTCTTGAGAATCTGCAACTTCCTCTCAAAGAAAAAACAAAGAACCTTGGTCTGATACTTGACCATTCTCTCAGATTGTCACTACACACGTCACATATTCTTAAAGGAGGATATTACAATCTCAAATCACTTTACTCTAACAGAGTATTTCGTACGTATTTCCTACCAGAGTCAATAATAACGAGACCATTATTTATAAACCCAGGATATCAATGACTTTTTATAAACGAATATGGGAGAAGGATAAACACCCCAACAGACAGCGGCTACTCTTGAGATAATATCAAAATGCTAGAGCCGTAACTGTATTGTTCTTGAATTGACTATGATGGATGTGGTGAAAAGACAAATAAGGCAGAGTTTATATGGATTCCATTAGCCCAAACAGAAGATATACGCTGCATTTGTCCTCTGCGTCCTCTCGTGAACGTTGTGTTTTTGATGGATACGCTACAGGAACAATAGTTTCCATCCTCCTCTCTGTAATTGTCTGTTTAACTTCTCAGAGGAATATTCAGTTATGTTCTTTCAAGCGAGTAACTGGGAAACTTTATATAACAAAAGGTTAAATATGTATTCCTATTATCATAAAATATTTCGGTGGTAAACTCCTTACGGCAAATGTAAGAAATTGTATTTTGAAATGAAGCAGCAACCAAGGGGAGGCGTATTGTAACAGGGATTAACACGTCCCTCCATCTGCCGTGTCGTTTTCAATCATGTATGCTAGAATGTTTAACCTAGTTCGTAGCATATTATTAAATTTCCAGGAGCTAGTATAAAAATCTCTTGTCATTTGGAAGTTTTTATAAATTAAATTTATGATAATTTCAATTGCATGATTGATGGCAACGTAAAAATTCAAAGAAAAATACCAATCTGTTCAAAAGTTAACGGGGTAGGGGGGTACAGACAAGGTCGTGTATGACATTAGGAATTACGGTATCGGTGAATGAAGTCATCCCGAATTGTGAATAATGTTGAAAAAAAAATTTTAACCAGCTGTCGTCCCCTTACGAACGGCAGCTCTCAAAAGTCGAAACTTGTGCGAGCCATGGATTAACGAGGTTTTACCTTTTAACGTGCCATTCCTAGCACTTTCTGTTACTTAACCGACGACAACCACATAATACACCAAAATTAACGTTGTAGTTGGTGTAGAATTTAGTCGTTTATGAAACGACGCTCTCTAAACCACCAGTCAACGTTGTTTTAACGTTGATCATGACATCAGTCAAGCTACGATGTTGTCATAACGTTTGCTCAACCGACTACAAGTAGTAAATATTATGGGAATGGGAATAACGTTCTAAACACGTTTAAGTGACAACTTTAGTCATTTTAAACGTTTTTCCGACGGTGAAGCGACCTTGTGAGATTCAACTAAGCAGTGGGTAATTTTTCAGTTGAGTTGAAAACATTTTCGCGGAGTTATCTTCACAACTAACCTTCCTTCAAATATTTACTGCAAAGAACGTGTAGGCCAAATTTAGATAATAATTATTTACCCAATTTATTATATATTTTTTATTTCATTCACAAGAACCATTGTTTGCTAAATTGTTTGTCAAAAAATATATTTATAGTAAAGGAAAAGGGACTATAATGATCCTAAATTTAGGTATAGGAACATGATATATCAATTCAAAGGGAATTCAGTCATCTTTCAGGATATTTCATAATATACAGGATGTTCCATTTAAAAAAACGCACTTTCAACCCTTTTCGTATCTAGCAGTAAGATCATGAATTTTGAACGACCCTGTATAACGCAGAACAAAAAAGTTTATGAATTAATGACTTTATGAATTTGAACAAAACCTACGAATCAGATACGTAGAGCGGCAAGAAACAGATATATGGAAAAGATACATATATTACAGGAGCCGAATTATTACAGGAGCCGAAGCAATGGCCAAAACTGTGGTGCTCTTAAATAGTATACAAAAGTTTTGAAATTGTCCACGCGAATTTCCATAGTAATGGCTATATCTGTATAGTCAGTCGTTTATACCCATAGTGTACTCACGTGTACACACAGATTCACGTATCCCAGCCGTCCAAGAAAGCTGGCAACTTAGCAATTATTACATTCTGAGAGACAAGTCAGACAAACCACTCATAGTCCAAGAGCCAGAGGCAACAAATTTCTCTGAATTAACGTGAACTAGTTTGTTTAATAGGTGATAACAGCAGTTGTTTACACAAACATACTGTGGTCAGTCAAGTGAAACTGAAAACCGGTGTTTCTTCAGGTACACTATCAAAGTTGTCATACCTAGCGAGGTAATAACATGAATTTACCGAGGGTGAAAATTATTATACAAAGTCAGTCAGTCAGCTGAATATGGATCAGAGAATAGTCAGTCAGACACAATTTATATACGGGGTTTATCAACGATAATTGTTAGCTATTAGAAAAAATGCTTTGAATAAAAGTTGTTAAAAGCACTGAAGCTTTTATCAAAAAATAACAGTCAACATACAGGTTGCCTCATAAATGTGGGACTTTTCAAAGTAATATTTTTTTAGTGAAAAAACCTTTATATTTTCTGAATTCCTTTGGAAAACCACTTCTCAAAAATATTTGAAAGTTATGGTGGAATATGAAAATAATCAATTTATTGACTTAGCTTCACCATGGAGAAATCAGTCCAATACAGATTTTTGTCTTATGTCTTCGACAAAAAAATTAAAATTTCCCAGAGGTATTGGATATGTAGTGTTAGTGCTATTTTTTCATGTGTATTTTTATACATGTTTTCTCATTTGGTGTTTTAAGAATGAAACAAAACATTTCGATACAATTATCAGGGAAATCTGCGCACTCAATAACATGCAGGAATTGGTGACTTTTTGGCATATTATGTTAGTATCACTTATTTCAACTTTTTTCTCGAAATTTCGACTTTTTTCTCGAGAGTCGAATTTTTTCTCGAAAGTCGAATTTTTTCTCGATATTTTGACATTGAAATCGAAATGATTCAAAAAACTCTGCTATGTTTTCGTACGAATCCGAAAAGGATTCAAAATGAATATATTATATTAAGGCGCATCCGCCATTTCATTCGGACGGCTTGTGTTCCAAATTTGGAGCATTGGTAAATTTAAATAACCCACCACACCTACATCATATCCAAAATTGAACAGAATTCGTTGAACCAAAGAATACAATCCTTGCCAAGTCCTTTAAACAAACTAAGTTATCCTGATTTCAATGAGTATTCGGCATATAAACAAGTAAAAATTAATAGAAACCAACAACTTTTGTTTGGAATACTCTTTTGTTTTTGCAATAATAATGATAGAGAGTGGTTAATTTATGATGAATAACTTTCTGCAAACAGGATTCATCTTCCTTCAATTAAAATATCATTAACGTTATCCAATCAATTCCTAATATAAATCAATATGTCCACCCACACCCCTTCACCATTCCACAACTCAACTCACCAATCTACTCCATTTCGAGAAAACCAAAAACGAGCGGCAAATGCAGTATTCGAAAACCGGAAAATCCTCCTGAATTCCAACGGAACCGATCGCAGATTTTCGCGGCAGGACCGAAACACGCGGTGAGTCGAACGAAGGTCGGGGATATACTGGCCAGGATCAAAGCAGGAATATGGCAGGATCCTCCCCGCCAATACGGAGGACTAGAATAGACCCGCAGGCAACGGAAATGGGTTTGTGACCGATGCTATTCTTGGTTGCGAACCGATTCGATGTCAAATGCGTGAAGTGGAGATGCTGACACTACGATGATCTGCACCCGTCTGGAAAATTGGACGTTTTGGCCGGTATTTGGAGCTGTGAATACTGAAGAGGGTTCCAAACAGGGTGTATAAAGAGTTTCATAGGCAATTATCAGACATTGGACCCTTTTTATGTAATGCAAAGTATCGGAAACTCTTCCCAACTTCACAGATAATCGTCTATTTGCACACGAATAGGACCAGTAGTGGAAGAGGGTTAAGTTCATTATCTCAGAACCGATCGAAACTAGTCCGATTTTGATGATTGTTCCTCAAATATCTGTAATTGAAACAACTTCAGCCTTTAAGGGTTTCAATCTGAAGTTTTGGTCGCAATATGTGTGAAAATGCCCAAAAAATTAAATTTTAAGAATTCAAGTTTTTTTCTTGATATTCTGTCAGAAAAGTTCAAAATATATATATATATATATATATATCAAGAATGTAAGTACTTCATCAAAGGGTCTTTTGAAGTAGATCAGTATTAAGTTTGATGCTGAAAAAATATCTAAGTAGCAAATTAAATTAAAAAGAAGAAATGATCACTACGTCAGTATGTTTCTTCCGATGGTAATTTATTAAAAAGTACATACTGAAAATAGTTCAAATATTCTTTTCCAATTTCGGTATCTTCTACTTCATTGTCATTACTATCTGTTCGATAATTTTTGCCCTTCTCTCCAAATATTTCCACCTTGTGGAAAATATGCGGATTATAACTCATTGGACTGGGGCAGGACGACTCCAATGTTGTCCAACCTACCCTGTCACTGACGAGCGTCAAGAACCACGAAAAACGTCTGCAGGTGGTCTTCTCCAGCCAGATGAAGGATAATCTGCTGTATAATTATAATAAGCAATTGCAACTGGGTCTTCTTAGAACAACGTTGCACAAATATCTGTCAGATGTAATTCAATGTCCTTCGTGGTATTAGCCAGGGAAGTAGTCCACATAGTGGAAATATTTGGAGAGAACGGTACTTCGACATTGTCGATTTTACTATTTCATTTATTTGATACTGGCAAAGCAGTATAGGAAGGTCCAATCAGGAAATAATTCGGTGTTAACGCTTCTTGGTCGTCGGGGTCTACTGGTACATGAGTCAGTGGTCTGGAGTTGTTTTCTATTTCAATGAAAATTGTTCTCAAATATGCTTCTGGGGCTATTTTGACTTCAGCACTTCCTTGATGTTTTTTTTAACCGATTGTATGAGTCTTTTCCAAAATCCTCCCATATTTGGCGCATATGCTGCATTCCGAATCCATTTGATTGACCTCGAAGAGTAAAATTTCATGATTTCAGAATAATTGAGTTTCTGGAGATTTTCGGAAAGTTCTCGATCTGCTTCCTCAAAACATGTCCCGTTGTCACTGTAAATTTTCTCAGGGAATCCTCTTCTACATCCGAATTGTCGTAAAACATGAATAAATCCGTCTGTACTCAGGTCATGCGCAATTTCTAGATGGATTGCTCTCGTAACCATACAAGTGAATATCACCCGTATCTCTTGACATGACTTCTTCTGTTGGTCACTTCAATTGGTCCAAAATAATCTAAGCCAGTTTTTATAAAGGGTCGAAAAGTCGGCTCCAAACGGCAAACCGGAAGTTGTCCTATAGGAGGAACTTTTGGAGCATTGTTTTGGCATTCAGAAAGCAGATTTTCACATCATCCAGATATTCCCATCGAAGATGAGCAACACTTGAAAACGCTTTTTCAGAGGCGTCACTGAATATATATGCACTTGAATCACACTTCTTTCTATCCATCGAACAGTACTGCCCTGGAATTTCTAGTATCGGTGATTTCGTCGTTCCATCCTATTTTGCTCCCCCATATGTCTTGTAGCAGAATTTTGCCCTGTATCGTAAAGTGTGAAAAGAATCCAAGAGGGTCGAAAACAGACAAAATTTCCCTTTTTGGATTCCACCAAACTCCCAAAATCCATTCTGTTGATGTGTCAATATTATTTTCCAAGCACTTCATTGATTCTGCTAATGAATTTTGATCCCAATTCTTGCAAAAATTGTGATAACCAAAATAAGGGTACGAAGTTCAACCAAATTGTTTCCTACCATTAGCTGCAACATGCTACTCTTAACTGAATATCGATTGAAATATGTATTACTTTAAAGGAAATCAGAAAACAGGTTTGAATTTTTGTTGTCTTTGACATAAAGTTGATATGTTGTTGAGCATTCAGAGTGTAGGTTATTCAATAAGTACATTTTTGTCAGTACTTAAATGGTGTCAACCTTATTATTTTGGAAATCATCGAACTAGCAAAGCGATTATATTCTAGAAAAAATGACGTGTCCCAAGTAGACCATTTTCCCTAATTTTAATTTTTGAAGCTTAACTCAACGCCCGATTAAAAAAAAATGTTATTGAAAGTTTTTCCATATGATGACAACTTTTTGAAGGACACTGACAAGTCGTTTCGAATTACAGGTGAAGAATTTTCAACTTAGGTTTATTCTCAGCTTTGATTGCTGCTATAGAAAAAAAATTCAGTAAACATAATTCAAAATATATCATTCAAAATTAAACCACCACTGTATAGGTATGTTGTTCTCTCCAAGATCATATCTTTTCCTCTTGAGAAACTTCTGTACCGAAATTAAATTTCAGAAGAATTTCCAAGTTTCTGTATCACTGAAATAAATCATCTGGATAAGTTTTGACGCCTTGTGATTCCTATATGATGGTCATATTTCAAATGCGATATCGAGGATTTGCTGAGGAATTTTTCCTGTCGAGAAATCACAGAAGTAATGAAATATCTGTGTTCTATAGCCCAATAGAAGTTGGAAGGAGTTTCGAGGGTTTATCTGCGGAAGTTTAGCATCCCAGTCTACATTTTACAGGCAAAGTGGATTATTCTTGTTTGAAATCTCTATCAAACTTCGGAGTAACTTATTAATGAGGAAATTTTAGTCGAGAATTAGAAATTTCATAAAGGTGAAATGTACTGTTGTGTTGCAAAGAAGACAAAGATAATATAGACCATCAGATAATGACAGATTTTGCTCTTTTCTGGGATTTTAACCATTGAAAATTATGTCAGTGTTGAGCTCAAAAATTGAAAATTCAGGGCACATCAAAAATTCATTTTCCTTTTTCTGAAAAACTAAGTATTTTTTAAATTTTTCTTTTATGGCATTTTCACACGCTAGTAGTTGAAACCACGATAAACACAAAAAAAATTGTTTACCAAAATTACAGGGGTGCAAAATATATTTTTTATTTTTTTCGTTTGAAAATAAATAGATTTTTTGCGGTAATCTTGGAAAGTATATGATTTATCGAAAAAACAACTCAACAGGGTGAAAGACAATTCAATTCTCCAAAAAAATTGTTTCTAGTAATTTTTTATGAAATGTGCTCGTTTTCTGAGAAAACGTGATTGAACGCAGACATCAACTTTCAGGTTCACCCTTACCCGCCGCTAAAAATTCTGGCGGAGCCGAGTATTTGATAGATCATAACTCTGCTAATCGGAGAAGAAAAAGAAAAAGTTTATAAGTATCGTTTCTGAAGACTCCTACCTTCTCATGTAAACATAATATGCGAGTATTGGTGTACCTAAAATGTGTTTTGTCGCACTTCACGGAAATGTTTGCTGATGATCCGGAAATCATGAATAATTTAGTAAATATGGAATTATTATACTGAAGCAGCAACCCATACCCTCTTTGGCAAATACATGCCAAAATAAAAACTTTGTTTTACTCCTGCCTAATTTTCAACTTACCCATAAAACCGGCATTCCCTTCAGTAAATGTTGAAAATAATCGCTTATTCATATCCTGCATATCCTTTTAATAATACTATTGTGAAGTACCATCCTCAAGCTTGAAATCACATACTTCATTTTTGATTTAGGATGTGTATGAGAGATTATTTTCAACATTTACTGAAGAAATTACCGGGATTATGGGTGAGTTGAAAACTGAGGCAGGAGTAAAACCCAGTTTTTTCTTTGGCAGGTCCAAGTGATATGAGTCTCACTAGTCTGAAATCGTTGCATATGGTCCAAAAAGGGTACTGATTCCTGCTTCAGTATAATCATTTCATGTCAACTAAAATATCCATGACTTTCGGATCCTCCGTAAATATCGTAGAAGGGTTATGTGAAGTGGGACAAAACACATTTTGGGTACTCATATACTCACATGTTATATTTGCACGAGGAAATACAAGTGTTCAGAAACGATGTACACTTTTTCTTTTCCTTCTACTATAATTTTCAGCAAAGTTATGACAAATCTAATTTTTGGCCCTGCCGGAAATTGCAGCGACGTGTTAAGGCGAGCCTGAAATTTTATATCGGAATTCAATCAAGTTTTCTGAGAAAACAAGTGCATTTTGTGAGAAATTTTTGAGTATATTTCTTGTGGAGAATTGAATTATATTTCGCCTTGTTGAAACTGTTTCTTGATAAATCTTATACTTTCCGAAACAACAGCAAAATGGTATACAATATTTTTAAATAAAAATTTTTTCGGGTTCCACCCCTGATATTTTGGTAAACAATTTTTTTTCTAACAATATATGATGTCAAAAAATCATGTGCCGAGTTTCAAAGTGCTACAATTCATTCTCCACTTGTGGCTTACATTCGTCTGTTGTTACTGTACTAGACGTGAACTGATCTCGTTTCAGAAAGATATTCCAAGCAAAATTGGTTTCATCTCGTATCAAAGCCAGTGTATGCATATTCCACTCAACAATGAGACACCTACGTGGAAGTATTCGTTGAAGTATTTCATGTGTGAAAGTTATTCCTCGAAATCCGAAGGAATTCTACCGTGAAAAGAGATGACAGATAAAGTAACATGAAGCGAGAAATTGTAGCAAATGCATTTTCAAGTGAAACGACGCTGGAAATTCTTGATCGGTTCCAAAGAATATTTAATTTTTTTATATTATTTTGAATACTCAGTATGAAACCCACTTATATGGAATGAAATTATTTTGGGGGATATCAGAGAAAACTATGAGGATTCTTGGACATTCTTGATGTCAACAACCAGTTTGCCAACATACCTGATATTTTCCTCACCACCAATCCTGATCCATACAGAATAGAAGTTTGTGCTCCACTTGGGAACTCCGACCACAACCTCATCTTCACTCGACTGGGATGGTCTTCGAATGTTTTTCTCGGCATTTCCGTGGAAAATAAGGGTGTGTTTCTCTTTTGAAGATCCAACACAATGCGCCGAGAAAATGTCTATGATCACAATGCTGAATGGCAACGCATACATACGGGGTGTTTCCTACAAGGCTATCTGTGCAATTGCTAGTTGCATGGAAAATGTTAATTGAAAGATTTGGACCACCTATATATACCTGGGTTCTTACCCTGATCAGTATAGGGTAGGTCTCTGCATCAGACAATAACTAATGTCTGCAACAAATGGTTCAACTATCAATCCATGTATAGGCAAAAGCTGAGACACCACCCGTAGATCGGTGTTAACTAAACTACGAGCGCCATCTCAACCTCAGCCCAACTAAACAATACCCACTTGTTCGCAAAGAACGAACGTATCATAACAGAAAGAAATCTATTATTTAACAATGAGCTGCTTATCAAGTTAGAAACTAGATGTCCCGCTATACCAGGATGCTCACTGCCATTTTCCTATGCAATATAGGACACGTGCTCCAGAATCCATAAGGATTTCGCCAAAGAAGGTACTGTGAACCAAGTGGGTTTCTTGAAAAAGAATGACAATGCCTATACTACAACATTCGAGGAAAGTCTAAGGATGCTCACAGAAGCACACTTTCCAGTCCAGTTATTCTCAATGGCACGACAACAGAAACAGGCGAACAACTTTGAACTGGAGGCTTGCTACGGAAATATCGAGACCAAATAGAATCAGGTGGGCTATCAGTAAATTCAAACCATACAAATTCCCTGGAGTAGATGGAATATACCCCATATTTCTCCAAAAGGGACAGGAAATTCTTATTCCATACCTGTGCCGTATATTCAAGGCTTGCATAGTACTACGATATATACTTACGATGTGGCAAGAGGTGAAAGTCATATATCTCCCAAAGGCGACAAGACACCCAAGGCATATCGTTCCAAGAGTCTTATGTATTTTTCGTTCAAAACGTTAGAAAGCCTGATAGATAGATACAAAAGAGATGAGGTACTACAAACAAGCTCGCTCAACGAACGCCAATATGCGTATCAATCAGGCAAGTCAACAGACTCAAGCACATCACAGACACACTTGCATAGCGCATAGCATAAAAACATGACGAATTCAGCCAATCAAAATGCGAATATCCGACCATACCAGCATTTTGATTGGCTGAACTCCGTTATGTACTTATGCTATGTGATATGCAAGTGTGTCTGTGATGGCCTTTAGCACTGGACGACCTCAACAGACTACTTATGAAGTCCTTGGAAGACAAAGAGATAGCCATGACATTTACAGACATCAAGGGTGCCTTCAACCGAGTCTATAGCAAACGCTCTAGTAAAAAAGGGGTTCATCTCCTACTGTGCCAGTGGATGAACTAACATCTAGAGCAAACATGAGGTGTCCGCATGGAGGGGTGCTATCGCCCCTAGTGAAACATCAGAAATACTCCAATTTTTATTTGGCGTTTGAGTTTGTTAAAAAAAAAACCTGAACGGTGGAATTTGTAGGAAATTTTTTGTACTATCATTTAGAATGAAAAAGTTATTCACGAAAAAATGATAGTTTTCGAGTATAAGCAAAAAACTATAAAAAAATAGATTTTTACATTTTTTTGCGTTTTTTTTAATGTTCCGTCAAGAAATTTTGTTAGCAAACTTCAGATTCGGATTCAGCACTCCAAAAAACGTATGAAATGGAAGAAATCAAAGCTACCCCAAAACTTTCTCGCCAGGGGCCATGTGGAATACAAATTTACTGAATTAGTGAATCTGCATACGTATTTGTGTTATTAGATAGATTTTAGATTTAGATTTAGATTTTTAGATTTAGATTTTATTTTATTTAACCACTTTACATAAGTTATATGTTTGTATCAAGTCAAGAATTACATATATGTCTAGACATAGAAGTTAGATGCTAACATGCGCTAAAACTACAGATCAGCTAGAACATTGAGATTAAAATCGAATCAAATTAAGTATATATGTCAATAATAAAAGTTACATATACCTACATAGTATAGGTTGAAAACAAAACAGTTCCAAATGACAATATCAAACGGATTAAAATTTATATAACCAACCGGATTAAAATTACATATGCATGTACAAAAATGTAAAATTACATATGCCTACATATACTTAAGCGAATGTGGTATATAAATGATTAGGAATTTGGGGTGAGCGTCATGAGTTCATGGTTGAATGAGAGGTATTTCTCAATTGAGTAAAAGCATTGGGACAGTAAGTGATTTTTTACCCATTTTTTAAATTGAATAAAATTTAGTGATTTTATAGCAGGTGGTAAAATATTAAAAAATCTGACATTTGGAGAATTTTGCTCCGTGACACACAGTCGGTATTTACGGGTTCTGAGTTTACTTGCTGCTCTTGTAGCTTGATTGTGGACATCACCATTTTTTGAAAAAAGATCTATATTAGAAAAGGTCTGCAGTAAAGACTGATAGATAAAAACACAAGGGATTGGTACAATTCGGTATTTCTTGAATAGCGGCTGACAGTGCGCATGGTAGGTTGCGCCATCTATGATTCTTAGGGCCTTCTTTTGGAGCCTAAAAACTCTAATAGCGTGTGCAGCGTTACCCCATAGAATGGTACCATAGTTGGGGTGGGAATGAAAGAGAGAGTGGTAGGATGATAGTAATATTGGAATACTCAATATTTTTTTTAGTTGCCACAATAGAAATAGTTGTGTGGAGAGTTTTCTGCATAATTGGTCAATGTGGGCCGACCATTTTAGCCTGTCGTCTAATATGATACCAAGCACATTGACTGTATTATTAGTGGTTAAGTTGTTATTTGTAGAGAAGAAATTATTTTGGGTTTTTTCTTGATTTAGTTTGAGATTATTTGCGCTGAACCAGGTATATGCTTTATTTTTTGCTTACTCAGTAAGATTGTGTAGTGTGATAGGGTTAGAATGAGTTTCTACTAGTGTTGTGTCGTCAGCGAAGCAGATACACCCAGATGGGGCCAAGTAATGGAAAATGTCGTTGAGATAGATAATAAATAATAGTGGTCCCAGCACACTTCCCTGCGGGACTCCGTGGTTTATGTTCTGGAAATCAGAGAAATTGTTTTCGATGGCTACACATTGAATTCTGTTATCAAGATAGGATTTTATCAGTTTATCAGTTTCAGTTTTTAGATAACAGCGAGTTCATACCCAATTAGTTCAAATAACCTGCCACACTTAAAATTCACATCGCAAAACCCCATGTCTGCAACAGTATAAAAAGCGAGGACTCTGGAAGGACCTGCGCCGTTCTATTCTAGTTTCAATATGGCGCGTGTTTTCCAGCCGCTTCTGTTATGTTATTGACTGAAATGCGTTTTGATGTGATCAACTAGAAACTAGATGTATTTGTGGAAACAGTACTAAATGGACGATAATAAATGCGTTGATAAGATTCAAAATGGAGTGGTGGACCATACAGATTAGAGCAATTATACTTGGTATTGTGTCGGTCGCATGTAAGTAGGACAAATTTCCCGTCTATTATTGTTATATTTAGGTGATTCAAAATTCATAACGTAAAGCTGTGGTGCTTGGAAAATGTCGGAAGTTTGAATGCAACTATTCGATTCAACGAATACATAACAGACTGTACAGTTTTGAAATTCCATTTTAATATACACTGTGGCCCATATACGATGGTATAAAACATTATTTTCTGACGGATCGAAATGATTTTTTTTTTGTCATTCGGAAGACATTTAAAAAGTCCACTAGAACACAAAATTGTATGAATCAGTCTTCATTTTGAAGGCCAACTATTCCTGTTTGTCGAGCTACAAAAATAATTAGCGATTTTATCAGAAAAAATATATCTACACCATTGGATTCACGGCATTTTCAAGTGGTTATTGTTAAAGCTACGTTGAAAAATGGGGAAAAAACCATTTTAATTTCAGAACGTTTATCAAAATTCTGAACACATCACTGCACTGCATGGATTCAGGATATCTCGAAGTATCACTGACGTGGAAAATTACGACGAAAAAAACTGTCGGTCAAAAAGCTCAAACTCTCCACTTTGAAAAAAATTACAAAGATTTGCAAAAAAAATCGGAAAAATCCGTGAAATTGAAGAACAACATAAAACAATCGCCTAATGTATTTAAAAAAAACATTACTTTCAAACGAATAATTTAATTTAAAAAAATGTTATGTCGGTCAAGGTCTTGGACTACTTTACTAACTAAAAAGTTGTAAATACTCGCAAAAATAAAATTGAAGAAAAAAACAGACATTCGCATAATTTGATTGCAAATTGCGGGGGAATCTGACAACCCACCACGACTTATTGAAAAAATTGCTAAAACTCACGATAATGAAATGAAAAAGATTCTCAAAAATTGTAAAAAAAAAATTGGGACCAACGAAAAATTTAATGTAAAATAATTATAGCCCTTACCCCGTTTTCAAAAAAATATTGCGAAAGAGAACGCACAAGGAATTCAGAAAAAACTCTGATGGTGACGGGCGTAAAAAATTACAACAAAATTAATTGGAGGATTCGGAACCCCCCTCTGGCAAAAATTGCCAAAACTCCCGAAAATATAATCGGAAAAATCCCTAATAAAAAGGACCTTTCAAAATTTTAATTTAAAAGCTTGAAGCTTCATTTCAAGTGTACCGATATATCACGAATCAAGCGTTTAAAAACATATTTAAGTTTCTTAAGTTTTTTGTTTCCATATATTTTTTACTTTTTAGTTCGATAGTTTATGATTGAAAGATTGTTTTTAAAAACATTTCCAACATTTATTTTTTAAAGTTTTTTGACATTCATTTTAATTTTTCAAATCTGTGAAATTCATTACATGGTTTTAGTTCGAAAATATGAATAGGACATTCATAAAATCTGTTGTGGAATCATCTGCGACTGCAAGACAATATCAAGATAACCTCTTTTTCACAATATATGTCAGATGTAGTTCAATGTCCAGCGTGGCTTTTGCCGGGAAAGTAGTTGTTTTCTGTTAGATATTACAAATAAATCACATTTTTCATTTTTCAATTTTCATGGAGAATGTTCCCCTTTTCATCATTTCATGGTATTTTGAGACTTACTAAATCCAGTGAGTCCGGTTGCCAAAATTTTGACAAATAGTGAAACGTGAGAATGTGGATATCAAAATAAATGTAACATTATATGCAGGGTGATCCAATCCAAAGGGTCAATCCAATTTCATCTACCATTTAGGAACTGACTGAATATACGACAAATCAGTTACAACTCACAACTCGCCCAATCGTGTATGAATACCCGGTCCGGGACTATCGGCTATTTCTTTAACAGAAAGTGAATGTGCTGTTTTGGTAATGAGGAATCATACAGATTTGTATCACATTAAATAGCTACATACTATTCCTGTCATCATAAATGGGGTGGGAGTTTGAGCTTATTTCGGGCGGTGAATTAATCTCTATTCCCGTTTGTGGTGTTTGATTAATCTTACTTGGGTGGGTGTTCGTTAGTTATGTCGATTGAACAAGCCCTTTGGCCTTAGACTATAATGTCTATTGGACTTGATACCGTAGAAGTCTCCTTGTGAGAAATGAAGGACAGATTTTGTCGAATACCTTTTTTAAAACGTCTCATTAGGAAAAAAATCTGAGGAGTAATCCCAAGGACTGATGACGATTTGAAGATTTGAAGATTTTTAATAGAATTTCCGATTATTTTAAATTTTGGTTCATTGACAACAACAAATATAACATAAAAGGACATGCTTAGGGTCAGAACTTTGGTTATAAAAACAGTTATCGAGAGGTGCTAATCTGTTTGCAGCATCAATGATATAGGTCAAAAGTGATGTAGATGGATATCGATGATTTTCCACATATCTTGCATTTCCAAGGAACCACAAAACACTCGCTACATGTGCACGAGTACCTAACGTTCTGGCCCCTGACTTGCAAGTACAATAATATCCAGTTATTGGAGACTCTATGAAGTAGTGAGCTGGTTTTAGCTCCTAGCAAGTAGAGGAGGCATGTGGTAGTTGAAATAAAGGAATTGAATCTCGATAGCCTCTATCTACTACAGCAATATCACCTTCTTGAAACCAAGCTCGCATTCCATCGATATCATGCTGAAGTTCATGATTAAGAATCGTTATTGCGTGCATCTGAGAAATAGGGCCCGTTTATTGCTAAAATATATCCATCTGAGGCAACCATTACTTCCAGTTTTATTGAATGTTTCATTTTGTGGTAGCAATAGGATTGACGCAATACTCAGAAATTACTACAACCAATCAATATAAACAATGCCTTTTGGAATATGAGGCTTGTTATCGTAGAGCTTATTTGCAAATGGAGAAACGTGTCTTGCAATGTAATTTTCTCTAGCTATTGCCACAAATCCAATATTGTTTGGTACAAAGCGCTCTATCAAAGACGTACGTTGGAAATTATCATGCTAGTATTTTGCGGAAGATAATTTTCAAGAATTCATCTCAGACACCATGTCGCAATTTGACAAGAAAAGTCATAAGTTGTTTTTCTGATATAAATCGCCTGCTGCCACTGCTCAATGGATTCCCAAAATTCGTATAATTCTTGAAACTGCGGTTTCGAAAGTGACGTCAAATATTCGAACTCAACATCGGAAAAACTATTTATATTTTGATAGTCCTTCGCATTATTATTGACAGTTGCAGCTGTTCTGAGGCACTGCAAGAATTGGTTTCTTGAATACGCTCTGTTGACAAAACGCAAACCAGCATATAAAATGTTCAAGAGGAATCCGCGGTTGTCAAGATGATGTGCACAATTTCTAACATTTTCGGAAACATAAATGTTAGAAATAATGAAAATAGTCACCCTACAATCAATGGACATTCTGTGAATATTTGCTCTTTTGCCTATGGGAACTTTTTGCCATGGGAACTATGAAGTAACACAACTGTAACATTGCCCAAGGAATTTTTCGAGAGCTATGTTTACCGCAAATATTTCCAATTAATCGAAAAATAGTGAAATAACCAATATATGATTGGTCATAACTCTGCTAAAAATGATCGGAGAAGAAAAATGAAAAGTTTATATCGTTTCTGAAGACTCCTACCTTCTGATGCAAATATAATATGCGAGTATTTGAGTACCTGAAATTTGTTTTGTCGTACTTCACAGAAATGTTTGCGGACGATCCGAAAATCATGAATAATTTAGTAAATATGGAATTATTATACTAAAGCAGCAACCCATACCCTCTTTGGACTATATGCAACAATTTTAAAGTAGTGTGACAGGTCCCACTTATACATGCCAAAAAAAAACTTTGTCTCTCATAAAACCGGAATTCTCTTCAGTAAATGTTGAAAATAATCGTTCATTCATATCCTGCATATATGTTTAGTAACACTATTGTGAAGGGTAGGATGTATATAAGCGATTATTTTCAACAATTACTGATGAAATTGCAGGGATTATGGGCGAGTTTAAAACTGAGGCAGGAGTAAAACCCAGTTTTTTCTTCGGCACGTATAAGTGGGACTTGTTTCACTAGTCTAAAATCGTTGCATATAGTCCAAAGAGGATACTGATTCCTGCTTCAGTATAATTATTTTATATCAACTAAAATATCCATGACTTTCGGATCCTCCGTAAATATCGTAGAAGGGTTATTGGAAGTGGGACAAACCATATTTTAGGTACTCAGATACTCACATATTATATTTGCATGAGGAAGTAGAAGTTTTCAGGAACGATATACACTTCTTCTTTTCCTTCTACTATAATTTTCAGCAAAGTTATGACAAATCTAATTTTCGGCCCTGCCGGGTCCGCTATTATACAGTATCGGAAAGTTTTCATCGGGGGTATGCTGGTTTCATACGAGCGTAAAGAAAAGCTTGCTATTATGTTGAGAGAGCATTACAATTTCTCCTCGACTCGCTCGAGGAAGGGATATCGACGTGGCTGTTAATTCGTCGGACGAGGTAGTAGGGGAGGCGTACAGTAGCGCGTCTCTCTTATTTATGTGGTATTATCATATCATTGCGTTCCTTGTTGCTCGCATAGATATGTCTATACCCCCGATGAAGACTTTCCAATACTGTATATATTGTAGGAAATACATGAGTTATTTGAAAGAATATTATCAAAAATCTTGTCCTGGCAACCATTCCGTTCAGAACACATTTTCTGTGGTACACACAGTACGTTCATTTCAGCGCTATTAGCAACTCGTGGTTTTTCGGGTATAAATAACATTCAACAGTTCTTTGACTTCGCTTGGAGGCGGGAATTCCGAACAGCTGTCGTCCTGGTAACGGCGATTATTGATTTCAGGCGGAAGCGAAACGCATCACAGGACCAAGGCGGCCAGCGAAAAGCAACACGACCTCTGGTGCTATCGCTGCGACACAATGCTCGACGGAGAACGATGCATGGATCTGGGGGAGAACTACACCGCCATCCATCACAAGTGCACCAAGGAGCAGAAGAAGTGTCAGGTAACGTTTGATTTCCAGCTGGAATCTTATAAAGTCAAATGCTTCTGTTTACAAATATCTTATGATCAAATTATTTTAAATTTTTTTTCAATTGGTATCCCTTTTCATCTATTTAAAGCACGCCTGACCGTGTGCAAATTGAACTTTCAAAAACCCGCGTTTTTTTAAGTTATTTTATTTTATTTTATTTTATTCGAAGAAACAAACAGGTGTTAAGCCTAATAACATGTTTCTTAAGAATAACTTATAACTATAGCATATATCATTAATACATTAATCAGTTTTACAAGCATGTACTAATGAACTCGCAGAAGTATAAGAGCAGAATTGAGGATGCGTCAAATCATTTAATATTTATTTATTTATTTAATTTTATCTAATTTATAAGTTAGATGGGGGGTGAGAGAGTATACCACCAAAGAGGAGGGCCAGAGAGAAATGTTAATATATCAAAGAAAAAGAAAACAAAAAGTAACAAAAAGAAATTACGCATTTTTTATCTCATAAAGGGTTTGATTTGATAATGTTAATTAATTGAAATCTGAAGTTACGAGGGGTTATGTCGAAAATTCCGGTTGTAATATGATTTGAGTATTTGTTATAAAGGGAGCACATATTTTCAAGTTATCATGGCTATACATCAACAACTCGAAAACCGTGAAGTCGTGTCGTTCGTTATATTATATTGCTCGAAATTGATATTTCAAAAGAGAAAGAAAAATGAAGTAAAAGTGTTAGAGAGAGTTAGAGAGAGATAAACATGTGAAAGTTATCTCGACTACAGCAGCCTTCAATGAACAAGCCTAATGACAATTTTAGTATTATGGATCTGACAGTTGTACCTTGTAACGTCAAATAAAATATTACAAACAAATGCAAAACATTAACGAAAGGTATATTGATGTCACATCACGAATTCAACTATTTTACCTTTTAAGTTCTTATTTCCATTATTTGAAATAATGAAACCAGTATTTATGATTTCAAAGTGCACCAATTGAAAAAAATAACGTAAAGTATTCGTGGATAATTGATCTTTCAAACACTCCGGCTGCGCCGAATTTGCAACCATTCAAACAAAACGGAAATGTGTGTTTTATGGAGAAAAAATTGTTAATGATTCTAAATTTGCGAAGAAAATTCCAAACGTTCTGCGAACTCGAAAAAGTAACTAAAATATTAGCCTCGAGCAGTGCTGAGATTTGCAACCTCTGACGTCAAACGAAAAATATATTTTTTCAATAAATTGTTTTTTTTATCAAAATAAGTATCGAAATTTCAACAAAGGATTTAAATAATGGTTACAAATGAAGATGTCCTCACGTACAGTGTTTGCATCAATTTGCAACCTCGCCTGAAATACGGAAATCAGGATAAAATCAGAAAAAAATAGTTTCGTATTTGTACTCTACCAAAAAAAGCGAAAGTTCTGCAAAGAGTTGAAAAATAACAATTCAGATCATCTGATGAATTTGCAACTATGCAAACAAAACTATTGAATAATTTTGAAGGACCCTGTATAACGGAGGACAAATTCCCTGATACATAACTAATACACAAGACATTGTCAAACTATATCCCAAATTTAAACTTTCTACGAATCCAAATACTGTAGCAATAAACAACTCATTAAAGGTCGCACAAAAAATAAATCAATGAATTTCTCGAAGACCATCAGAGGTAGGTATAGGGAAGTATTATACAAAAATAATCGAAAAGTAGAAGTGAAAAATGCAATAATATACAGGGTGTCCTATTTGAAATATGAAAGTTGTTGCTACTTTTCAATAGAAGCGGCAACACCGCAGTGCTGAAAAATTGTTTTTTACTAGCGTGCGGAAAAATCCACTTTTCCGCGCTCATTTTTGTTCCTACATTCCTATATATTCCTTGAACTTGAATAGTCGTAGGTATATGACACTGCCTTCCGCGATCATAACAATGCTCACGACTCCTGATATTCCATTACACTATTTACACCTCCCAACTGTAAGTCAAACATTATCTCCCATGTTCGAGCATGCAATAACATCCGACAGTATTATGCGAGGATATCGATTTTACACCCATAACATACTGAAACGCTCTCCCTGATTATTGATTACTGGCATCCAATATGTGTCCTTGAACATCTCTCATCACATAAACCACCGAGGATTGATTGTCCGTTAAATCATTTACATTACAGAAACTAATTTGTAGGCTGGCTGTTTCATAAGCATATATGAATTGGAATTAATTCGTATGTATTCCTTTCAACAACAATCAATCTAATTGAAATTATGGAAAACAACGAGGATGGACTTCGTATTGTAAAGAACTTTGCAATTTTACTTTAAAGTTCTTTATTCCAAACGCTAATTCCTATACAATCACTGGGCTATATTCATCTCGACACTCAATGCTTCCGTATTCAATTCTTGTCAATCGGCGACTCGCTTTCATTTCTTTCGAGTCCAGGGACCGCTACTACTGCTATCCTCCACTAGATGGCGCCCCGTTCTGAGGTCTAAATATTCGTGACAGTATTGTATTTTGGGATGACCCTCAGGAAAACTGAAGTTACGGACGTAAGACGAGGCAGAAGACACACATGCTGTGTGCTCTTTATTGAGTTGTCTGATGGTTCTGGTGATTTTGAGTCCGTCTTAGAAAATAAATAAGCGTTGAGCGTTTTTTCGACTTTTCTCGGTGAAAATAGTCCGATCGGGATTCGGGTTTTGTTCCAATACATTTTCAAGCTTAACAGTTCATATTCGCTATTTTATCTGAACCTCTGATCAATAAAATAAGTGTTTGGACGACATTAAGCATTTTCATTGTTTACGAGCATCTTTGGAGTTTCATTGAGTTCACTAGTGATAACTTTTAGAAACAATTGAGACACATGTAAAAAATAGCAGTTACCCAACTTACATTCAAGCTCTTACTAACGAAACTCACAAAGCACATGCAGTTTTAAGTCATCCACACCTTTCTGCGTAGTTTGTAAAAACAAACACAATATTTACGGATTTCATTAATCTATCACCTGAGAAAAAGTTTGACAAGTCACTTAAATTATGCACAAATTGTTTGAAACCAGGTCATTTCTATAAAAATTGCAGGCTGAAGAATGGAACTCTTACATAATGAAAATGAAGCAACTGACAAAACAATTTTGGATAATTTCAATCAAATTTCCAAGAAACCTGGCGAAACTATTACCTATTTGATCGAAGATCGGCTTTTACACTCTACGCGTCACTTTCTAACCTTTTACTCAGAACGAGTGACTGGATTGACTCGTACCTACCTAGACTACGTGAATGAGGGTACGTGTGAACGCCGCTTTATGACCTGTCCTAACCTCACGATGATCATTTTGATATGCTCTCATTGACGTACTATGTACAAACATTTATTTAGCTTATACAGTGTGTGTCCAAAAATAAAAATTCTTTCAATTTATTGATACACTATGTCCCATAAAACAACCCATTGTCTTTATCGCCCCAATTTCAGAAGCACCCTGTTTGTACATATCTATGAGTGAATGCGAACTCTCGCTGAAAGATCCATTTCAGCTCCCGTCCTATATAACTTGTCAAGGCCCCATGTGGCCTAATTATTTGCAAACGTTTTGTCTTTGTGCGAGGCAGACAGCTTTAATAAATGAATGGATTATTGCGATGGCATGAGTTCCATAATTAGATATAGCAAGGCGCAGTTTTGGGGGGGTTATGTAGAAAAATGAGACGAAGGAGTGTATCCATTGATGTGATAGAGTGTCCATCGGCAAAAATTTTACTAATAGATACTCTCTCCAAACTTTCTGTATGGCTTTATTGGTCCTAGTCTGCCACCGTTTTCCTCTATAACTTTTTTTGGTTCGGGAGCGTTTTCCTAAAAAAAATATTTTTTTTTGTTTCCCTCGTTTTTCCTAACTACACGGTGCGAAACTACAGAGGGTGATTCGTTAGATCGTTTTAAGAAAAAAAGTTCCTATGAACATATGTCCGGAGTTGCTTCGTTTCTGAGATACAGGACGTTTAAAAAACAAACCTCATCGCCGATATCACATAATTCTTGCTGGATAGGATGGTTGGCTGAGTAATGTAAGTTACTCTGTGAGCTACACATTTAAGAGCTTGCAAAGTTGCTGCAACTAATATGCTTGCCGTTCCAAACCTATTCTTTTTTTTCGGGGTGATGAAATGGGCTCAAGAGAAGCCGCAGCAACTCAACGTAAAAACTCGCGAAATTATGCATCTTTATAGAAGTTTGCATCCTAATTAGTCCGTTCCATAGTTGTACTTTCCCAAACCGTGGACTTTTGAGTTTGGAGTGTCTACATAACAGTATGGTACTGGCTGGAGCATGTGAAGTCATCAGGGATTCATATTCCATTCTATGCATGGAAGAGCAGGGATCGAAGCATTCCTTTTCAAGGCAGCAGCACCGTTTTGAACACTCAACTGGGTGATCCAAAGTCTGTCCCGTTCAGCATAAAGCTCACGGAGCTGCGGAGACTGAGGTCCTCCTGCAGCTTCATGAGAATAAGCCAAGGACATTGAAGACCTTGGCTTATCCAAAAATTTAAACTTCGCATTGTCCTGTCAGGATGGTCTACTGTACTCGCGTGATAGGTATAGTATAGAGTTCCCAGACACTAGGTACAGAACGTGTCGTGCCTAAGACCATAATGAATTTGTCAAGATTATATGGTGAGTGACTATACTTATCTAGGTTTGTGACACCAGAGCGCCCTCCAGATATATCGGGGCACCGGAGACAGGGTTTGACTGCGATGTTCCTAACGGATAAAAAAAATTATATTCTCCGTAATAAACGCCAAAGGCATATCCTGTGTGTGTAAAAGACGGCTATTATCATTATTTGCCTTTGCACATATAATATAATCATCCACTGTGATATTTTTTATTACAGAAATGGCATTACCATTTGTGCTGGAAATTGTATGAAGACCCTTCTACTGTTTCATAATACCGTAATCTCCGCATATTGTGTTAAATTCAACTTTATGTCTCGCTTCAACTTGCACAACATGAAGTTAATGGCTCTTAAAAAGTAATATTCTCAGAGCCAATTATTTCAGAAAAACAGAGACAGTTGAATTAAGATTGTGTAAAATCTCGCATTGGAGTATTATCTTGGGTCTATTGAACGTTATTGCCTTTTCTCACAACTGAGACTAGAAAAGTAGTTCCAAGTGAATGTTTACAAACAAGTTATCCATGAACAGTTTTTATGTGAATAGTTTTTGAAAATGCTGTAGTATTCCTGACATTAGGTTGTTTTACCTGAAAAAGTTTTGAAAAATGGATATTTCATTTGATTTGACGTGCTCTTTTCCAAGAAAATGAAAATGCAATAAATTAAACATGAGAAACCATATTTTTTTTGTAAAATGGATAGTTTCAACGTCCGAGTGCTGTGAATCCACAAACATCTATACCATCCGTCCTTTTTCATAGGTATATGGGAGAAAAGTGTCACCTCTCCTCCCACAGGATGTAGTTTACTACATGTAGTTTATCAACTAGAGTATGAGGAATGCAATGCACTATACAGGGTTTTTCCGAAATTGGAGCGATAAATACATATTTTTTGGCAGTCATTGTACCAAATGTATGATATGAAATTGAGTAACTTTGGGAAAATAGTAGTATTTCACATCCATATCCAAACCCTCAATTTGCAGTGGGTTGAGGATCAGTGCTATATATGGCTTTGATTTTGTCTTTATATCGCTGGACAGTATCACTACTAATAAACTCAATATAATTTCATTTCCAGGTGAGGAGAATCTCCATGTCGACGAGCACGGACGAAATAACAGGCAAACCGAAGCTGTGGCTACTCCAGAGGAACTGTTCGGAAATGTGCGAGCCTGGTTGCATAGTTATCGGGGAACGAACTAAACTTCACTCGTGTATAACTTGCTGCGACGACCATAATTACTGTAACGCCGGCAGCGGTTCGGATAAAATACGTTTCGCTTTCGCGAATTTCCTCAGAGATCTAATTGCGATGATTTGATATTGCGGGTACTCACTACGAACTGTTTAATGGTGATAACTTGCGGCTATCCAACCAAAAATGACTCTAGAGTAGCGTGATAGCTGAAGGGCTGATTCAGTATTATCAGTATTTTCAGTATTATCAGTATCAGTATTATTGAAGAGTGACCAGACTAAAACTTGACTAGACTTTTGCGATTTTAGAGGAAATATCAGACGGTTCACTTTTTATTCATTTCTGTCGTTAATTCAGTATTATTCACTGGTAATCCAGTACGATTGGGTTTTGAGACGAGGATCAATTCTAGTACCACCAAACTTGGTACGCTAGTAGTTGGAACCATGAAAAACACGAAAAAAAATATTGTTTACCAAAATTCCAGTGGTGGAACATATATTTTTGTTTTTTGAAAGTATATAATTTATCGAAATAACAACTCAAAAAGATGAAAAACAATTCAACTCTCCACAAAAATTATTCCTAGTAATTTCTTAGGAAATGGGCTTGTTTTCTCAGAAAACGTGATTGAACGCCAGGTCAGGTTTACCCTTACCGCCGCTGAAAGTTCTGGCGGAGCCGAATATTTGATTGGTCATAACTCTTCTAAAAATGATCGAAGAAGGAAAAGGAAACACTCATATCGTTTCTGAAGAGTCCTACCTTCTCATGCATAAATGATATGCGAGTATTTGAGTACCTAAAATGTGTTTTGTCGCACTTCACGAAAATGTTTGCGGATGATCCGAAAATCATGAATAATTTAGTAAATATGGAATTATTATACTGAAGCAGCAACCCATATCCTCTTTGGACTATACGCAACAATTTTAAAGTAGACAGATCCCACTCGTACATGCCAAAAAAAAACTTTTTTTCTGTGGCGGGAAAAAAGTTTGACATTTTATCTCTGTTGATAGGTACTAAAATATGACTTTTCAAATTACTTTTTTCCACGGGAAAAAAACCGAGTACTTTTTTCCCGGATACATACATAGGTAAAGGTAATTTTTTTTTTTTGTTAAAATTGTTTTTTTCCGTTAACCAGCTGTCGTCCCCTTACGAACGGCAGCCCTCAGAAGTCGAAACTTGTGCGAGCCAAGGATTAACGAGGTCTTACCTTTTAACGTGCGATTCCTAGCACTTAAAATATCTTTATATCTTTAATTAAGAGTGTCTGTTGAATAATAAAATATTTTGATTTTCAAATTTTGTTTCTCTTTATAGTTGGCTAATAACTTTTCAATCATCTTTGTTAATTTGTAATTTGAATGTAATACTTGTGAAGTGTATGTGCTCGTTCGAGGACAAACGTCAACACAGTCAGATATTTAGTCAATCTGGTCTCGCGCTGTTGAACCGGGTGTAAGCCGCTCCACCTGGTGGCGGGTAGATCAAGAAGCACTCCGATTCTTCGGGTTGAAAGATTCAGTCAGATATTTGAACACAAAGCTCAGAGTTCTTTTGGTTTGATAACGATTGTCGTTGCCGACCGATGTTTTTTACCATTTTTACTCCCATATACACCTACAAGGCAAATACCTGTCAGAAAACAACTACTCCCCTGGCAAATACCACGACGAGGTTCTTGCCTCGTCATCAGTACAGGGTAGGTCACTACAGACAGCTTTGAAGCCATCTGTTCCCCGTCCGAATCATCCCACAATTCCGTTTAATTGGTCAATCTGGTCTCGCACTGTTGAAACGGGTGTAAGCCGCTCCAATGGACCCCACAAGGGTGGGGCTGGGTGGACCCCTGGGGCCAAGGCCCGTGCCTGGTAGGGGGCCCGAGCCAGCCTACTAATAATTTGTTCAATTATTATAATTCACCTTAACGTATTAAATAAATATATTTATTGTGGCCATCTTTATATATAAAAATTTTCTGTGCATCCATACGGACCTGAACTCCTAAACGGCTGGACCAATTTTGATGAAATTTTTTGTGTGTGTTAAGTGATTTTGAGAATGGTTTGAAGTCACAGTTCGGTCCGCTACAAAAGGTTTTTTTGGTTAATTATTAATTTATAAGTTGCTGCCAGCGCATTCGCCACCTACTTCGCCATAAAATGAAATTTTAAAATTGATATTTTTGCGTTGGTTGTGAGATTGTTGCCTAAGAAGATTTATTGGAAAGATTTGGTATTCAATGAATGGTGTTTTAGGAGTTCAGTATTGTACATACAGTATTGGAAACAATTTATCTGGGGTATAGACAGAAATCTACACGAGCAACGAGGAACGCAATGGTATGATGATATCACATAAACAAGAGAGACGCACTGCTTTTCGTCCCTCCTGTTACCCCACCCGACGCATTAACTGCCCACGTGGCACTGCGACACAGCGCACACAGCGTACGTCGATATCCCTTCCTCGAGCTAGTTGAGGAGAAATGGTAATGCTTCCTCAACATATAGCAAGCTATTCTTTACGCTCTCATGGAACCGCCATACCCAAGATAAATACTTTCTGATACTGTATGTATATCAAACATTAATAAAATGTCTCAGTATCATTTGATGTTTGCTAATAAATGAAATGAGTACTTACTTTGAAACATGAAACCTGAATCTGGAAACATGAAACGGGAAACATGAAAAGGGAAACGGAAAACGTGAAAAGGGAAAACATCGATATAGAGGACAACGTCTGTCGGGACCGGTAGTATTTAAGTAAAAATAATTTTATAAATGAAGTTCAGTTGTACTTTCAGGTTAAATCTCAGTCTAAAAAGAGTATGGGTAAGAAATAACCATGCAACTATAATATATGACGCGACTGTAAAATAGGCTCGTAATGAGATCCTGGGTCCAGGGGCCGTAATGAGATCCTGGGTCCAGGGCCTGTTATCGAATGTGGGGGGTCATGACCGCTCCACCTACTACCCGCCACCCCTGTAATGAGGTACATTGCACAAGTATCTGTTGGATATAATTCAATACCCGTCGTGGTATTAGCCAGGGGAGTAGTTGTTTTCTGAAAGGTATTTGCCACAATTAGGCTACGTTGTAGGTGTATATGTCAGTAAAAAGTGTAAAAAACATCGGCGACGACTATCGTTAATAAAGTCAACACATTTTTAAAAAATCAAGCATTCCGAACGAGCAATTAAACAGCCTGACGCCAGTTTCATTAAAACTACTTCGAGGAATGCCCACTTCAATAACTCATCCATCCACTTAGCACATGCACATGTCATCTTCGCTAGGAAATTACAATTATCGAGTGTTCGTCCAACATTAATTGGACCAGTTCGGATCGGAACAAAACGCTTCAGCATCTACAATGTGTTGTTACTATGCGCCCGTTTTGATAATAGTTGTCTCGTTATTCGTGATATCCGAGCAAGTGGTGGATTTAACGCACGCCACGGATTTGCAGTTCGTGTATCCAAGAGTTAACGCGAAAGTTCGGAGGAAAAGGGAAGTTTCCGATTACACTGAAGGAGAGGATGTTAAGGTAAAGGTTTCAGATATACTGGTTCAGTTAACATGTGCCGTCACTTCAGAAAAACTCTTTATATATATGTAGAAACCATCGAGAGAATCGGAGGCGGAACGGAATGAGATAGAAACCGTGTAGTTCACGAGGGAAAACTTTGCTAATACCTAATTCATTGATATGAGCAAAAGTAGAAAAAACAAATAACTTATAATAATATTTTGGTACATTGATTTTATAACAAACCAAGGTAAAATTCCGTTTATCGGGCACCACAAGCTATCAAAAAAAATGATTTTGGAACTCACGTATTTTGGTCTCCTAAACAAAAAGTCCAAATGAAATTGTCGGCGGTCTCAAGTAATTTCGGAGATAATATGGCCTATTTTTGGATTTTGACTGGCATTTTCTACAGACGTTCCTACCGCGAAAAAAATACTCAATAAGTCTCCTTCTTTTCACCAGCCCAATATACACATCCTGCTTCCTCCGTCTCACGCATTGGACCTGTGTGCAGTTAAGTCAGGACGTAATAAAGGCGAGCGAAGCGAGCTTAACGACCATTAGCGCTGCCAGCACCTATTTTAATTTAAGTTTTAGGTTAGGTTGGGTTAGGTGGGCTAGGTAGGGTATGTTAAGTAGGGTAGGTTAGATGGCTGAGTTAGGTTATTTTCCCTTCTTTTGCCTTAAAAGATTGGATCTGTGTTCAGTTAGGTCGGTACGTTGTAAGGGCGAGCGAAGCCAGCCTAATCTAACCTGAAACGTAAATAAAAGAAGGCGCTCGCTGCGCTCTCCGTCATTAAAGGCTCGCTTCGCTCGCCCTTATTACGTCTCGACCTAACTGCACACAGATCCAAACTTTTAAGGCAAATGCAGGGAAAACAACCTAACCCACCCACCTAACCTACCCTACCTAACCTAACCTAACAAGCATTGCGGTAGTTTTTCTCGTTTTTCTCAGAAACTATTGGTCGCACAGAAAATTTTATTCTTGCCAAAAATGTTCCTTATAAACTGCTCAACAAAAAAGGTTCCAAGCCAAGCCGTTTGGGACATATGTTTATACAAACTTTTCGTCCTGAAAACTTTCAAAGAATCACCTCCCGAAGTTTGACAACGTTCTCAATTAACACCCTGTATGTTAGAAGTTATGTAAATGGACTACATGCACAATGAGTTCAGAAGCTTTAGAAAAAACAATGTAGAAGTAGCATTCAGGCCACACGCCAGGCTATCTAATTTCCTTGTCAATGCCAAAAATAAAATAGACAAAATATATGTATTTTTGGACTTTCTACACAGTTGTACAACAAATTTGTTAATCCACAGTTCACAGTTTTTATCTCGTTTTCCTTTCCACCGCAATTCTCTGGTAGTTTTCTGAGCATTACATTTTCATTTCCGTGTGAAGGGAGCTAGCTGCTGTAGATAAAAAATTCAACATTCAACATTCAAATTAATATGACTTGACTCAAGGTCGTCGAGATTGGAGAATGGACGGTGGAACTCCATCCCGGGAATAATTTACTTGTGGCCGCCGGATTACAGACCGAGTGGTTTAATACGGATGGCTACGACGAGCTCGAGGCGGTTGAAATATGCAATTACCATAAGGGAACCGTGCAGGGGTTGGAAAGCTTGTCTATGGCCGCTGTGACCCTTTGTGGTGACTTGATGAGAGCATATGTTGAAGTGGGCGGCGTGTCTTACTTTCTGGAGCCGGTAAATGAAGCTACGGGGGAGCACGTGTTGTATAGAAGGTGAGTGTACTGGAAATGAGGCAAAGTTTCTGTTATCTGCACGCAGAAACACAACTGTTCAAATCAACAATTGCATGGATTTAACAAAATCTGAGGGTCATTATCCACGACAAAATATTTTGTTATAAAAACAATTTTTTTTTTGTTATTTTCCAATTAAATATTTTGTTTACGTCAAGAACTATATTATGTCAACTCTAACTTAGTGACTGGTTGAAAGAACAAAACATATTTTGTTACAAAAATACAATATTTGTTGTGATAAACTCAGTTTATTTGTTGGAATGACTTAGTTAAGAATTGAACAGACATATAATGTGTATCTGGTTACAAAAATTTCAGTTATAAATTTAGTTGAAGTATTTAGGTGACAAGATAAATTTTCAATATGATCAAATATCTATAGTATTTTAATTCGACAAAATTTTCAGTTTCAATAACATATTAAAATTGTCGAATTGATAAAATTGTTATGCCGATTCAACAAAAAACGTGTTTGTACCAATATAACTTCATCATTTTATTGGCACGTTTTTTTTTCATCTAAAAAATAGTTTTGTTGGAATTCCACAATTTTTAGTAAAAATTATGGAATCGATATCCTCAAATAAGTCTATTCACACACTCTCGCACTAATTTCTAACAAAAACAAGGATATGGTAGATAACTGAAGACGGCCCTGTTGCCATTTGTTCCCATTCCGGATCATTACAATTTACTCAGACTGGCTATTTACTTACTCTGGTCCTACGCGATGGAACGGGTTCTAGGCCGCGCCACCTTGCGAGAGGTAGAAGAAGCACTCCGGGTATAGAGATCATTCGGAGCTTTGCTTTGTCCATTCAACATACAGCATGATGTTGAAACAACAATATATGTGTTTCCGTTCAAATGAAAACTTTGATCATGCAAGATAATGGAATTGTTGTATTAACAGAATATAGAATTTGTTTCTAATATGCAAATGATTCAGTTGACAAAATAACTGGATTCATGTGACAAAGTAAACATTATTGAAAATGAATTAACTTTTTTGTTGATATCTGTTGTATTTATTGTTAAATGAACGAAATGCATTTTATTGATCCAACACCAAAAATAATATTAAACCAATATATTTCTTTTTTGTCTCAACTGTTTTGTTGGACGAAACAAAATGTTGTTCATTTGTACTAAAACTACAATCGAAATAATTTGTTAATTTGAATAAGGTGCTATTTAATCTAGAGAACATGGTAATAATTAGTGGTAGTAAGTAATGGCCCAGCGAAAACGACACAAGGCCGATATTTCATATTTCTCGTATGCAGAAAAACAAACGCTCGGACCCGTAGATTTTCATTGCGAGGAGGACATCTTTTGCGCATATTCTCAATTGTCACTTCAAGCCCCTCGGAGGGGTTAGCACCATCCCTTAAATCTTTAATGGGAGTAGGGTTCATGTGACACCGCATTTTGAAGGTAATTGAATTCTCTTCCCAACGTTTTTTAGTTTTTTTAATTTGATGCAGTAGTTCTCGAGAAAACAATTTTAGAACAATCATCGGCTAAGAATCTAAAGTTACGCTTGTTTCACTTGTTTCAGCATTATTTCTCATCTTCTAGGTAGTACGGGTTTTATTTAAGAATGACTCTTTTTTGTTTAGTGAAATCTTATCCTGACCAACTATAATGAAGAATAATTTAAGGTCAGTTTTTTAATACATCCGAAACACGCATCTAATATTCTCATTTGCATTTTTAAACGAAAGGAAGTATATTATTTTACACTTGCAAATCATAAAATAATTAAAATATTTTTAGTATCTTTTTTACAAATTTATTAGTGAAATCTCATGGTCCAGGAGCCAGCTACAAAAAGTACTTACTAGGACCATTATGAAAGTCACATCCTGTCAGACTAGATATGCTACACAAAACATGATATGTGGTGTGGCCAGGTTTTTCAAACTAAGAATGAGAATGCGAAGCAAAACATGTGAAAACGAATTGGATTTTCTCTGGAAATAAAAAATTTGGTACCGACTTTTGGTACACCTTGTACAGCTGTAGGTCTAGCGGGATATGATTTTTACATCACATTAAATAAAATTCCCATCTGATAACTCGATAGGCCAGCTTTTTGCAGCGTGCTCCTGGACTATTAATAGTTATTGCTGCTATGGAATTTGGTGCTGCTATAAGAAATACGAATTTCTCAAACCATTTCCATGAACACAATTCTAACAATTCAAGTTAAAAGTTGATACGAATTCATGTCAATGTTGACTGGTTAGTATATTAACAATGATTTCTTGAGAACTACTGCATCAAATTCCAAAAACTGGAACACGTTGGAAAGAGAATTCAATTACCTTCAAAATGCGGTATCACATGAACCCTACTCCCATTAAAGATTTTAGGGTTGGGGGTAAGCCCTCCTAGTGGCTTGAAGTGACAAAGTTGAGAATATGCGCAAAAGATGTCCCCCTTGCAATAAAAACCGACGGATCCAAGCGTTTTTTTTCTCCTGCGAATGATAAATATGAAATATCGGCCTTGGTTCGTTTTCACTGGGCCACCCTAGTCAATATTTAGTAAGGTAGGTTATTATTGATATTTTTATGTATTATACCATGTAATGGGGGTTTCCCGTGTATACAAATAAATAAAATGAATAGAATAAATTCACAGCAAGGGCACCCACAACATCATGAAACGCTCATCATCGATCCGGAAATCCACGGCTTCCCTACGAACTACATCACAGTGGCTGTTTAATCTGACTGGAGACACCTTCGATATCGACGACGAGGAGGAGATTGAATTTAAACAAGGTTTCCAAGAAGAATCCGATCCTTACGTCGGAGCGGAGGAAGAAGACGAAGTCGTTACCGCCGGCAATACCTCCACCGCCTCAAATTCCGTGCCGATTTATGTGGGAGGGTGGCACCGGGAGCAGTTTGGGGATGATGAAGATGGTTATTTTTATGACACGGCCTGGTCCGCCAACGCCGTGCAAGGTAAGTGGTAAATTGATGGAGGGTTAGGGAGAGTGAGTGATTACAGTTATAAGAGGGAAATACACTGCGCACCAAAATTAACGCAGGTTTGAAATAATTATTTTTGTATCTAGTGCGCGAAAAGCTACTTTGGTCATCGAGAACTGATTTATTAGTCAATTCAGTATTGTGCAACTTTAAAAAGGTTGAAAAAAAAACACTGAAAGAGGTTGGGTAAAAACGTCAAAGCATGCTAAAATAAGAGTGGCACATATTTTATGAGAACCGGAGACGTACTCAAATATGCGTCGACAGTGATTGGGAATCTATCGATTCAGTTCCGTTTTGAGACAGTTCCAAGTCATAATATCGAACTCATTATGCAAAAAGTTAAAGAGTCTGACAACCAGTGAATGAATTTGAGTTCTTTACAGAGTGACCCGTTTTTAAAAGCGAGGCAACACTGTAACTTTTTCATTTTTGGCCGATTTAATTTTCTGTTCTGAATGAAAGAGCATTGACAGCTTGAATATACTGCCATAACTTTGAAATAAAATTCGAAACTGTTGTTGTCGTTGTTGAAATTATTATTTCCAACAACCGACTACCCCTTTACGAACAACCCTCAGTGCTCGAGAAACTTGTGCCAGCTAGCGAAGATGCAGCCTCTACCTTTCAACGAATTTGAACATCAAAATTCTGGGAGAAAGCGGTCTCGCGATGTGCAGTGGAACGCATGTCTTCTCGGTAGCTCAGTTGGTGGAGCACTGTACCGACAATCCAGAGGTCGTGGGTTCAAATCTTGCTCGAGGAGAAACTGTTTTCTACAATTCTAACATCTGTAAGCCGCTAATTTTTCCCAATATATTTATAACACAGACGCTAACTCACTTCTTTGATTTGATTTTGATCAGAAATGTTTTTCCAATTTTGACTCACGCGTTAAAATATCTCGATTGTTAATCTCCGTTATTGATACACTTATTCGTTACATAACTATTTCTGTCGATCGTTCATTTATGATGTATTTTAACGCACTCAAAATCGTTGATTAATGACCCCTATTAATGAATGATTTTCTATTAATCAACGATTCGATTATATGCAACCCAACATACATTGCTCCTATACATTTTATATTGGTTAGTACTATCTGTCATTATTTACTTGTCAATTTTCAAATAAAATTTCAGAAAATATTCATTACACCAGTTGTCACTCAAATTCATATACGTGGCGTAATGGTAAAGTTCGCCTAGCCGCCAACAATAAGGTCGTGAGTTCAAAACCCACCAAGAGTAGAATTTTTTTTAATTCCAATTTGAAAATAAATAATAAAAAATAAAATAAAACTACTACAAAGAAAAATTAAACTATCTTTGAGTAGAGATAATATAAATAGGAAATAGAATTATTTTATAATTTGTTTATTTATGAACAGATTTCGATAAAATTCTGACCAAACATATTTCGAAATATTCTGAATCCAGTGGTGTATACAGAATTCTGATAAAAGGTCTGAAGTTGAAGTGGTGGGTTGGTTTATTGACATAATTTCCAAATTTTATTCCCATATAACTTTTTTATTAATGTACGTATTTTTACGTAATTTTCACATAAACTATTTGAAAATGTCGTGAATCCAGTGACGTCGTCAAATTCTATTTAAAAAAAATCACTAGTATGTTTTTTGGATTGTTGACCTCGAAAAAAATTCGAAGTAGGCCTTGAAATTTTTAATTTTATTTCGAATTTATAGTACTTAACTAGAACTCTTGATGCTCTATCTATTGAAAAAAAAAATACTGAATCGGATAATAAATAACAGTTTTAGAGAGGTGGCCCGCTTTCAAATGGGTCACTATATATATATATATATATATATATATATATATATATATATATATATATATATATATATGTGTGTGTGTGTGTTCTGGTCAATTGTCTTATCAACTTAAAATAAAAGATAACCATGTTTTATTTTACTTCCCTTATATTATTTTCTGTATGAACTTTTTATGGGTGCTGTGTAGTTTTATCTTTTTATATTATTTTATTTTATTTCTTATTTTATTTTAATTGCCGTATAAACTCAGCATAAAAGTGTATCACTGCAAGAAAATTAATTTCAAGGGAATTTATATCATAAAGCAAACATCACAATCAGTTTGAAATGGAGGTATATTCACCAACTGGAGACAATTATTCTTTTCAGAAGATTATTCTCTTCAAGACTATGTATATATTTAATTAAAGAAATCCTTTTTATCTGTGAACCCTTCCCCCTTGCCCCGAACTCACTAAATGTTTCCCCCTTTCTTTTTCCGAAGAAAATGTTAAAATCTCAAAATCTCGCCCATGCCAGAGTAAATGAATATCCCGCTTGCGCTACCGTGCGCCTTCAACGGAAATTTGAAATGAATCGAAATACTATAATCTGTAATAACCCCACCTGCATTAAATTCCACGAACCATTCCATAAATATTCATCAGATACTTACCGAAAGTTTCGAATATAAAATAAGTACGTGTCTCGTTCCAGCGCGGAAACCCACCGGATCAGTTCTACCGCCGAGGTGGCTGGAAATCGCAGTTGCAGTGGACCACACTCTAATCGCCTTTCACGGAAAGGGTAAAGTGGAGCAGTATGTTTTATCCCTCTTGAATATCGTAAGTAGGATTTAGTTATTTGATGTTTGAATATACAGCCTGTTCCCTGTTTCCCAAACTAAGTCGGCATCATTGCCAACTCTGTTAGTTGTTTGAAAGTGATGGTTGACAATGTTTCTTTTTGTGTGAAGTTTTTCTGGACTTCCATTGTCTATGAAGAAACAAAGAAATTCAGCTCCAGAAAAACCTCACCCAAACTCTGCTATTATTGTCGTTACGAATTCGGTTATATGGGCAAACCAGTACCATTTTTATCGCCTTCTCGATGCTGTAGAAAAATTAATATTCAATCAAGCTATCAAAATATTTCTTCATATTATTATTTTTAATGAAACATCCTCAATTTTATCTGTATCATGAATCATGATCACATCAATATGAAATATATTGAATTTGTTTTAGTCATGATTGGTACGTATGGATGCGCTGCGACCTGATTAGATCTATTGTGCCCCATCTTCTTCTGCTATCACAAGGTGTTCTTGTTTACAACAGCCCTTCAAGCCCCAATTCCTTCAGGAATTTTAAGATTTTGAGGGGATCTACTCGTGGTATTTCTCCCACAGTCATCTGGTATGATTCCAGTAAATTCAATCTTTTATGATGTACAGCGCAAAAATCCATCAATACATGGAGTTCCCCACAGAATCTGCAGGTTCTGTCATCCTCTAAGCCTAGCTTCCTTAGGTGTTACTTGAGTTTGCAATGCCCCATTAGAAATCCCGTGATTGTCTTTAGATTAGTTTTGCTGAGGTTGATAAGTGTCTTCGATCTTGCCCGGTTGAAATTGCCGAGGAGATATTTGGCCTGCCTCAGCCATGAAAGTCTTAGCCAGTATGTTGCTCTCATTGCTTCTTCAGCATTATTGAGTTCTTCTCGGAAGTAAGATTTTCCAAGTCCGCCGAATGGTTCTGGCCCGATCAATGGCGTTGATGCGCCTTTTCGTGCCAGGGTGTCTGCCTGTTCATTGCCCTCCACTCCGACATGCCCCGGCACCCAGAGGAGGGTCACCTTGTTGTTCCTGCCTAGATAATTAAGTTAGCCAGTATGTTGTTCTCATTGCTTCTTCAGCTTTATTGCGTTCTTCTCGGAAGTAAAATTTTAACAAGTCCAATGGTTCTGGCCCGATCAATGGCGTTGATACGCCTTTTCGTGCCAGGGTGTCTGCTTGTTCATTGCCCTCAACTCCGACGTGCCCCGGCACCCAGAGGAGGGTCACCTTGTTGTTCCTGCCTAGATCATTGAGTTTGTCTAGGCATTCCCAAACCATCTTCGAGTTGATGTTAGAAGAGCTCAACGCTTTGATGGCTGCTTGATTATCGGGTAGGATCACGATTTCCTTGTTCCGGTATTTCCAGTTGAGGTTGAACTGAATGCACCTTTCTATGGCGTGAATTTCCGCTTGGAAAATGCTGGGGAACTGGCACATGGGTTCAGAGTTTTTGGTGCGAGGCTCCCGCTCCAGTTTTCTCAGGAGGTTTTGGACCCGTCTGTGTACCATGTTATGACATTCTTTCCCAGTGCTCGAATGGATTCTATGTTCCATTCTCGCTTGGTGTTTAGTTCCTTCGAAAAAAATTTCAGAAACTGAATTTCCTGGTAATTTCGCCAGTCGGTGGGGGTTGAGCCCCTCACACCGTGTGCTGTCCCTTTGAGTCCGACTTTAGCCAACTTGAGGTTGCAGTTCTCCTCACCATGGTATGGAGAGGAGTGAGGTCCAGAATGACCTCTATTGCTGCTGTTGGAGAAGATCTCATTGCTCCTATTATACAAAGATAATTGAGTGAGTTTCTATCTACCTATTAATTTTTCTAAATTCTCTATACCTAAATTTCACCGTTTCCTGGCCGTTTTTTCCAGGTTTGGGTATAAAAGTAAACCTAATATTTCTCCATGATTTTGAGATTTGGCTTTTGTCAAGTTTTTTTCAAGTTTTTATCTACTCATTTTTCTATATTATCTAGACTTAGATTTCGCCGTTCCCGACCTTTTTTCCAGGTTACGGTATAAAAGAAACCCTATATAATATTTCTCCATCATTTTGGTATTTGGCTCTTGAAAATTTTCTACGGAAACCTCGGAGATTTAAAAATGTTTAGAAAATGGCCTGTGATAACTGAACGAGTTTTTTTCTACTGATTCTCTGGGCTTAAATTTCGCAATTTCCTGTCCGTTTTTTCCAGGTTTTGGTATGAAGGTAACCCTAATATTTCTCCATGTTTTTTATGTTTGGTTTTTGAGAGGTTTGTGCGGAAACCTCGTGGATTTGTACAAAAAGCCCTGGGATAAATTAACGATTTTTTATCCACTGATTTTTCTAAATTCTCTAGACTTACACTGTCGTTTCCTGTCCGTTTTTGAATTTTTCTCCATGATTTTGGTTTTTGAGACGTTTCTACGAAAAAATTGTAGATTTGTAAAAAGACGTTTCACTTCATTCCACTGTTTTCTTGATACTTGGTCTTCAAAGTTCGAAAATCGAAAACAATAGACATAAATGTACTCCTCGACCCGATTTATAACTTTCTCTCAATCTACATTATATGTATAGAGCAAAGTTAAGCATAAAGTATAAAGCTATTACGGAAACTGAAACAATGTTGGAATTGTAGTTCAAGGAAGCGTGCGAGTTTACTCGATTTCAGCCCCAATAGAGCCTTGTGTTCTTGGATATAAATACTCCAATGGGGAATACTAAGCAGTCAAAAGTGAATGCATTGAAGACCCTCACTTTGAAAGACAACTATATAGGATAATGCTTCGTGACGATTAACGCAAATAACTCTGTATGGTTATGTTTATATATGTTTTAATTTACTGAAGGTGAGCGCTATCTACCAAGATCCATCTTTGGGTTCGAATATGAAATTGGTAGTCACCAAACTTATGATGTACGGATATGAAAAACATAACGTTGTCAGGAAAGGAAACGCCAAAAAGTCCCTGGAGAATGTCAATACTTGGAACAGACGTCTACACGCATCCTTGAACCCAGGTGAGCCACGACACGATGTGGCCATCTGGTTGACCAGATCCGACATCGGGGGACCATCAGGATATGCACCGGTTGGAGGCACCTGTGATCCCAAGAGGAGCTGTGCTCTGAACAGAGATGAAGGATTGACCAGTGCGTTCATAATTGCTCATGAAACTGCTCATATGTAAGTTTTTGAAATTATATTTAATTTAACATTGTAAACTAAGTTGAGAATAGACCAAAAACAAATAAAGGTTGACAATTTTTGTGGATTATCCATACAAAGGACCCCGTACCAAATACATTGGAAAATGGCTTTCAGCCAATTTTGATAATTTTTTGGGATATTGTAGTACAAGTCACTAGAAGTTACATATGCAAGTTTAAATTAGTTTCTATGTCCAGTTTCGGAGATACGATTTTTTTTAAATCATAAAAATTGCTGTTTTATCAAAACATAGCACGGTTCACTCATCCAAAAGTATTACTTTTTAGATGATTAGTAACAAAATAGTAGCATTGCTGGTTTGAAAAAAGACGAATGTCATGTCAGTTAGTCGGTCGTTACGATAGAAGAAGCCACCTATTATACATAGTGGGTCAAAAATAGCAACAATTTAGGATATTTTTCCAATCTTTATCAACGGTCCCTGTGGTGAGATATTATCCAATCCGATGCGGGAAGGCATTATGGTTACTATTTGTAGATATTCGTGGAATCGTTACGAAGCGTAGAGATATTGATACTGAATTTTCGCGAAGCAGGTGGAAAACCGCATACCAACGTGTCAAAACCACGCGGTTAAGAGTCACACGGTGCAATTGTTTTTAATTATGATGCCAGAATATCAAATCAAGCTAACAGGTTCGCCTGAGAACCACATTTAAAGATAACCTAAGCAAATAACACTACATGACACATGTATCATATATGTGAACTAATAATCTTGATTTTAGACTTTGTATTCGATAACACCTTCCATGCCAGTTTAAACAGCTTTCCCAGATTATACATTTCGGTGTATTTCAGAAAAAATACTTCTTTTTATTATTCATGAGTCATTTTTACATAAAACGAACCTCCTCCGTATGAAATACGAAATATTAAATTTGTTACTTGATTATTTTTTTAAGGCATCGACTACAGTGGTCTTACATAATTATAATAAAAATTTTTTCAAGATATCAATATTAATAAATCTCTTAAAATCTCTCATGAGTGACTCTTCTTTGGATCCGTGCCTGAGTGAACCTCAGTAAACTCACCCAGAAGCATATTTACAAAAGCTACTTTGCTTGCGTTATTGCTCGCGGCTACCAGTTTAGTTATGCGAATCTGTGAATTCCAATGCCTTATATGACCAGCGCGATTTCTACATCGCAGTACCCTGTGCCCCTGTGTAATATATTACAATATATCCCAGAGACAGTACCAGACATCGCTAAACCCACTGAAGAAGCTAGTGATATTTGATGACCAGGTTAGCTTGCTCATGTTAGGTTTGTGTCTAACTTTTCCGTGTTAAGGTTCTTTTGCAAAAAGAACTGTGTAAATACAAAAATAGTCACTCAATCCTGAAATATACTGTACTTTCAATAATTACCAGAGACAATTTGCTCGACTGAAAAATATCCAATAAAAAGTTCAAACAAAATAGCTCTCAGAACTTCTTCATGATCATTAGGCAAGTCCAACTCTGCTTCCACTGCTTTAAAACAAATGGTATAAATATGTATGAAGATGTGTTGAAATTGCAAAGAAGGAAACTTTAGGAAGTGTTTTGTTTACGTGTAGAAACCTTCTACAATATTTTTGTAGTTCCTCTCAATGTCCTCATTTCTTATAGTGGGCGTATAGTGGTAGTACAGCACTAAAATGACGTCATATATTCACGTTAGCAAATAATTACGCTAGATGGCACTCGCCTCTGGCTCCAATACCATTTCCATAGACATTGACTAACTATATATTACCTCGTATGTATCACATTATGGTTCTCAATAAAGTTTACTTACTTCGTACCTCATCTCAAAGTACCATACTTCAGTAAAGTATTGATATAATTTCACCTCCATCTCATAAATCCTCTACATGAAGGTTGATGGTAAATCACCGGACGCGAATAAAAACGGAATAAACCTCATAACTGCACAATGACACCCTCCCGAACGCCGTAATAAGAAAGCTAATCTCTTTTCTAGTTTGGGTCTGAGCCACGACGGAGATAAGAAAAATGGGAATAATTGCACCGACGAAGCCCTAGACGGGAGCGTAATGGCTCCGATGGTGTCGGCAACTTTTAACAAGTTTTCTTGGTCGGAATGTTCGAGACGAGAATTCGCAAAATATACCAAGTAAGTACTTTGTAATTATGACGGTGTTAACGTCAGCAATAACTTATAATAATGTTCGAGATAAGTTACACTTTAGGGTTCGATACTACCTTAAACACGTTTTTAGTAGCTCATACAGTCGACTGGGTTGGACTTTCTTGTACTTGCTTCTAAGAGGATGTATTGGGAAATTCTCAACCTCCTGAAGATGCAAACAGAATTTGATACTCATAGTATTCTAATATTCAACATACTCTCCTCCCAATTCAATACATTTATTACAACGAACCTGCAACGCCTCTAGATATTTCAAAGAAAATGTTTATCTTTGTTTGCAAACCCGCCCTCTACAGCTCCTATAACCTCTTCGTTGACTATATCTCCACTTGATTATATATAAAATTTGTGGTTCTGGAGAAAGCACAGTCTGTTACTCGTTAGAATAGAATTGATTATGCTCATTGATCCTTGCGCTCGCTTTCAGCTCGCGCTTGGAACTTCCCACTCGCCTCGAATTTTTCATTCTAACCTTGTACAGAATATACCATTCAAGAAGGACCGTATCATTTCAAGTAAAGCGAGAAATAATTCGTTGTTTCCTGGTGACTTAAATGGTTTAAAGCTTTTGATCATAACTCTGGAGCATGTCAAAGAGAGGAATTATGTTACCTCAAGATAGAAAGCACGAAATATTTCGGCAGTGCTATGCTGATTAAACTGATACACGATACACGAACGAAGATACCGAGGCCCTGTACAGTTTCAGTAAACCTGTACAACGTCCTGAACAAGTACTGTGCTCTTCGTTTTTGAACTATCAAAACGAAAAATGTACGAGCTAAAACGTTGGCATCGACAAAATTGGCAACTCGGCTATAGACATTGCCAAATTTTGATGTAAGAGAATCCAGAAACTCACACGGGACATTGTTTTCGGCGTTCATCAACCACAAGGTTAGTGAATTCTGGTTCAGATTCGCTAGCCTTCAAACGACATGTTGATTGATGACTAAAATGAAAGTTTCAAAAAAGATAAAGTTGTCAGTGTCTTCTGCTCTCATGGAACCAGGAAAAGGATCGTTTGTTGGGATGCAACAGGAAAACGATGACCATGCTTTGGAGAACTGTATTAATAACGCGCCACCAAAACTATTCTCCATAACTAAATTTATCTCGACGGTCTCTATCCACTTCAAATTCGATAGCATTGAGTCAAGTTAAAGCACCCTTCATTTTATGTCACAATATATAAGTGGATAGAAGAATTCTATGCTTCAATCCGATTGAAATCGTAACGTAAAATTGCTTGCGTTCTGAGAATTAATTGACGAATCGTTGTTGAAAATATGCGAAACCGTGATTCTTTCCTCATCCATGTATCCCTAAAAACGATTTTCCCTAATCATTTGTATGAAAATACTGCTCCCTTCTTGGGACGAAACGTTCTTTTCCTTTATTATTATTTTGTTCTCCATTTTGAGGAATTAAAACTCATCCGAGAACAGACAATTGAGACTATAAACAACCAATCCGAATTTTATCTTTTTTATCTGACATCTGTCAATTTCAAACTCGTTTATCTCGTAATTTCACTTTTCTTCAAGGCGATCGGTTGGGTCCAATCCTATATTTTATGGAATTGACTTGAGTGGTTCAATCCAATCAGAAAACTGTATATATCGATTAGATGGATCGGATCCAGTCAAGTCAAACCCATTTTGAGAGGATCCAAATTTGTGAGATAAACGTAGTCAATAAATAATGAATACTAGGTTTTTTATTACTTTTGGCAATTTTCTTAATGAATAAAAGTTCTACAAAGAGAATAAGATTTGAGTAGTTTCTCTTTGCAGTCGTATAAAAAGTATTGCAAGAAACTCGTTTGAAAACGTCTTTGCACACTCGCTCGATTTGTGGACTTCGCTTTCGGCTCAGAAGAATCGATTGTAGCACCACCAAATTTGGTATGCTAGTAGTTGGAACCATTATGAATACGAAAAAAAAATGGTTACAAACATTCCAGGGGTGGAACATATTTTTTTTTTCGTTTATAAATATGTAAATAAATTTTTGCTGTAATCTTGGAAATATATGAGTGAAAAAGAATTCAATTTTCCACAAAAATTATTCCTGGTAATTTCTTATGAAATGCGCTCGTTTTGCCAGAAAACGTGATTGAACGCCGACATCAAATTTCACGTTCACCCTTACCCGCCGCTGAAAGTTCTGGCGGAGCCGAATATTTGATTTGTCATAACTCTGCTAAAAATGATCGGAGAAGAAAAACGAAAAGTTCATGTCGTTTCTGAAAACTCCTACTTTCTCATGCAAATATAATATGCGAGTATTTGCGTGCCTAAAATGGGTTTTGTCGCACTTCACGGAGATGTTTGCGGATGATCCGAAAATTATGAATAATTTAGGAAATATGGAATTATTATACTGAAGCAGCAACTCATACCCTCTTTAGACTATATGCAAAAATTTTAAGTAGTGTGACAAGTCCCACTTATACATGTAAAAAAAAAACTTTGTTTTACTCCTGCCTCATATTCAACTTACCCATAAAATCGGCATTCTCTTCAGTAAATGTTGAAAATAATCGCTCATTCATATCCTGCATATACTGAGTGACCCAGAGTTAAACCGCCAAACGTACAGTATCGGTTTTTTAGTTGAATATAAGATGATTTCTACATGCAAGCATGTGTCCCAACTTGCTTCGTTTTCGAAATACAGGGTGGCAAAGTTTTCAAAAAAAATATTTTTCTATTCATAACATAAAAACCTTTCAGCTGATTTCGGTTGGCATGCTTATTTGCGGTGATAAAGGGCTTATTTTATGGTACTCCCCCGTATATTGAAAACGAAAGAAATTGGGATACATGCTTATATGAAGAAAACAAAACTCAAAAAACCTATACTGAACGTTTGGCGGTTTAACCCTGGGTCACCCTGTATATTTAATAACACTATTGTGAAGTGCAAACCTCAAGCTTGAAATCACATACTTCATTTTTTATTTAGGATGTGTATGAGCGATTATTTTCAACATTTACTGTACTATTATTGAACTCATCAGCAAAGCACATAGTAGGCCGAATTTTTAGCATAGCCACGCTCGTTTATGAATTACCAGTCTCGGCAGTCAATCAACTACTTTTCCGTCTAGTTAAACAAATCACGCTTTCAATCCACTCCTCTGTTTTATAGGACCGTAAAAGAAAATACAGTTCTGCTTGACGTGTCCCAGAAGAAAATAAGATTTCCTTCAATTTACTTGCCTCTCCAACATTCTATTTTTACAGCAAATGGTCATGTCTGCAGAATCCCCCGACCGGCCCGGACGAGATTACATTAAATGCCACCCTCCAAGCATCTTTCACGATGGACGAGCAGTGCAGAATGGAGTTCGGAGACGGGTAAAAATGCTTTATATTTTCCTAACGAACTTAGATTGCGTTCATCGATTTTGTGCTCCAGAAAGGAATTTATTGCGGACTTTGAGATATTGGCTTTATCGACTGAAATGATGCGGAAAGTGGGTTACTATTTAGGGAAGGATTTCGAAGAGAAATGGAATTCTGACAAGAACCACAGGCACACTTGGGTGGTTGATTTTCTCGAATCGTCTGAGAGGATTGATTGTTCGGGAGTTCGTTTTTCTGAAAGTTGTGGTGAGATTGAAATGAAAGTTATTTTACCTCACTTTTCTATTTATGTCTCGTTTCACTTATAGAAATATTGAATCCTGTCCGAATCAAGTACTATTATTGTGAAGACATTTTTTTTAATTCAACAATTATGATTTCCACCGGTGTCGTCTTATATCCGAATAATACCCAATAACTTTCAATTATTTCCTCTAATTCCTGACTAATACCCAACTGATACCACTAATACCCAAGCCATGTACAGTTGTGTGCATAAAAAAGTCGTACAGCAGTTAAAGCCCAATGAGCACACGTACGTTTTTCAAAAGTATTATAAACGTGGCATTGGTTGAATAAACGTTTCTGGTTGAAAATTTTAACGACAATAATTTAGTGTAATCTTCAACGTTGAAAGAATACGTTATAAAGATGTGTTTTCAACATTACGTCCTCAACAAGTAGTTAAATATACGTTTAACAATCGTTATGTTAATTCAAAAAGAATTGGGAGGATATTATGAGCCAGACTTGTCAATCTTAATTAAATTATCGACTTTGGCAAGTTATCGACTAATTTTGTCAGTAACACGCTTTGAACATTTGTTTAGCTCAATTAGTTAGTGCAATACAATGCAATGGGTCTTTCTCATCCATTTTTTTTATCATAGAGTCTAATAAGGATAACATTAAAATATAATTCAATCAAAAGATAAAAAAAATTTACTTCGTCTTTTCGCCAAAGAAACAATATTTTCATTTTTTGGGCGCGAAACTCAAATAATTCAAACTTGAAAGTTTTCCTTTTAAATGGCAACCTTGGTATAGCATTGACATTGACAGCAAAATGAGACGAGACTTTTGAACTATACTACAATTTATAAGATAAAAGATAACATTACGTTGTTTATTTATAAGCAAAACATTGTGTTTCTGTGGTGTGTTCAATTTGTATTCTATATTGTGTGACTTGGGAATTGAGGTCAATCAAAATGTCTAATAGATTGACTCTGGGTTTTGAGAAAGCAGATTCTAATAATCTACCTGAAGTAATCAGCGAAATGGTCCATGACTTTTTTGCAAATAATATGAAATTCATAAGTGCTGAAGTACGTCATGAAAAAACCAAAAAGTCAGTATGGTATACTTACTTATTTTTATTCTAACTCAATTCATTTGTTTTATATCAGTGCTGCCAAAGAATTCTATGGAGATAATGCAATTTTTATTGTTATTTTTTAGTGTTTTCGTAACTATTTTCACAATTAGGCATAAATCAATGCTTCATTTGGAAAAATTAATTTTCACTCCACAAATAATGTCGATGACGTGAAATTGGACCAGACTGGTTTATAGAATACTAAAATCTGCCTGAAATATTGAGAAAACTTTAGATGTTCATGCCTAATTGCCTACTTTAAATTAGGTAAATAGCACTTACCTGCTATTAATTGCTGTCATGCATTTGTTCTTCTTGGAATACCAATTAAAATGCACAAAGATGATTTAGAAGAAACTTAATAATCAATTCTTTGTATAAATATGACTACTTTAATCGTTTTTCATTTTGTTTTGTTATATTTAGCATTCGGCCCTTTCTTCCTTCATTGGTCGTTCCATTCCATCAATCCACCAAAAACAACCTTCATATTTTACATGCGTTTTCTGTTTGTTCCATGGGGACTCGGAAAGATGTTGCATCAGAGATTGATACGGTGTAAAAATGGTGTAAGAGAAAGAACAGACCTATTCAGATCGGTAGTTCATCTAAGTAGTTCAAAATGTTGATGTGTTTTTAACCAAGATTGACAGTTAACCAGGTTTTTTATTGGCGAGTCGAATGATGACGAGTCAGTAGGCTAATCAATAGGAAAATTTAAAATTTCAAACTTGTAATTGATTTTTTGAGTAAATTACTAGCCCAAAATTCAAAACAAAAGTATTTTTGGAGTCTGTAAAAAATCTATTTTACTGTACATTAATCAAATCACAAATCGCCGTCTCATGAAAAAGACCTGTTAGTGCAATGCCTTGTACGACTTTTTTATGCACACAACTGTACACCAAAATTTCTCAGCGGTTTCCCCTCGCTTATTTCTTTAAACGATTTTGGAATTACTTTCACAGGAACATTTACAAAAAGATTTTCATAGGTTAGTTAAGGTTTTATGTTTGGCTTCCTTGATAGCCACGCCTTCTCTCATTCATTCAGGCTGTCAGTACACACTTGATGACGATCAGAGGTACTGAAAAGTTGGAAACGCCATGTTCATAGTAACAATTCAGAAAATGGAAGTCCGCAATAAAAGTAATCTATTGGCCAGTAATGTTTATTGTTTTACATAATTTTCATTTACCTATGAACATCCTCGTTTCTTACTCATCAAGTACAATATCATTTTTTCATTATCCCTCAAGAAAGAAAAAAAAATATTTCTTAGGACATTTAAATAAATAAATTGAAGTCAATATATTTTTGTTATCCTCGACAGATACTACATGTGCAGGGCATTCGAAATTATTGAACCCTGCAGTCATTTATGGTGTGGTCATCAGAAAACGCCATTGATTTGTAAAACCAAAAAGGGCCCTCCTCTGGAAGGAACCGAATGCGGTTTTGGAAGGGTAAGTATTCTCAGGGGTAATATAATAAGTGGTATGATTATTACCGATAATTTTTTGGAATATTAATGAATTGCAATCCCAAAGCTAAAAATACAACGAGTCCACAGGACTGTGTGTAATTTCAAGTATCAGCGCGAGCATGAAATGTGACGTCGGCGTTAAACCCCGTTTTCTGAGAACACAAGCGTATTTCATGAGGTATTACTGAATATCATTCTTGTAGAGAATTGAATTATCTCTCAACCTATCGAAATCGTTTTTTGATAAATCTTATATTTTCTAAAATAACGGTTTCATGCAAAACGCTTTGCTACAGCAAAACATTGCAAAGAGGCTTCAACGTGTTGTCTACAACGAGAGTTTTCCCGAACGCTTCCCTCCAAAACTTATTGAAATACATGAATCACATAAAACATATACATTCAAAAACAGTTTGTTTCGAGCAGTTATGAAGAGCCTGAAGCTATTTCCCTAATTTGCCGTACCATTGTGTGACACTTCATATAATCCGTGGAGGAAAAACAACTTCTACCTAAATTAGCCAAAAACGTTTTGCGTTAAAACGTTTTTGATTTATTGGTGTGTCGCCAGCGTCAGCATAATATAAACGGAACAGCATGTGTATTACGATTATTGGGGTCTGTGGCATTTCGCTTCAATAATGATTTAGCGAATCGCTTCGAAACTTCGAAGTTTCCCAAGCGACCTGGAAGTCGAATTGCTTTCAGATTTCCATCGATTTCCCCCCAATGTCCAACAACATATCCCTATAGGGTACAGTTATTATTGTTCGATTCTTTCGCAGTGGTGTGTGAACGGGTATTGCGAGGACTTCGCCAACAGGAGGGTGGAGCGGGTGCCCGTTGTGCTGAACCCCCAAGACGGAGAGTGGGGCGAATGGTCGCCCTGGGGAGCGTGTTCGCTGACTTGTGGAACAGGAGTTCAGTTCCGGTCCAGAGAATGTAACAATCCCCCGTAAGGAATTTGATTATTTTTCGATTTATTTCTTAAGTTGTTTGGAGACAAAGTTGTACTTTATAGTTACCACGTAGTATATTTATTTTTATACTTCAAGTTTAGTACGGATGCGATTGATAGTTTCTAACAAAAGCCATTTTCTCTCTGCCAACATTTCGAACTGCATTAAGTTCGTAAAAAGTAGTTTATTGTCAGGGCTTTATTTTTGTATGTCAAAGTGTATTCGGTTCCGGTTCGTGATAAATATACCAAAACATGCCGAAGAGTTGGCTTGATAATACGTTGAATAGCAAAATACCTGGGATACCGAGCTTCGCCCGAGTTTTTCTCGTAACATCATGATTTATGGAAGATTATTTAGATACGAATCATATACTCAATACATATGATTATTTTTTTTCGTATGATTTTCAACCAATCAGAATGTCCAATTTAGTTAAGTTACCTCGTATAATTTCGATAATACCTGATTATACCTAGAGTAGCTCCACCAATCGAAAATTTTAAAATAATTTCATTTTCATAGTAACCACATCGACATAAATATACAACAAACAGAACTGTCAAATTGTGACGTTTATCAAAAATTGTTCAAAAATGAGTCGATTCGGAGATTTATCATCAAATGCAATAGACGAAAGTATACAAAATACTGAGCCTCTTAATACAGTGAAAACAAAAAAGTACGTAAGGAAACAATTTCTTACGTTTTGCAGTGAAAGAAACTATGTGCTAAATGAATCAATTTCCACTGAAATATAGCGTCCATTTCGAAAGATTGGGCTTTCAATATGCGAAAATGTAATGGAGAAAATTATAAAGAAAATGTGGTTAAAACGATGTGGAACATTACGGCAAAACAAGTACAAGAAAAATATATGAAGGAGTTTAATAGAGTAATTGATCCATTCTCTAGTCCCATATTTTTAGCCGCACGAAACGCAATAAATTCAAAAAGAACGGAACTTCAAATGTTACCGGACAAGAGGAAGGTTAGTGCATCAGCATTTAAAGATAACGAGTACATAGCAATGATAGAAGCGTGGGATGAAAATACACCGGAAAGATTACAAATAAAATTTTTCTTAATTGCTTCTGTAGAACTTGCGTGGAGAGGAAATGAAGGAGCGTCATGCTTGACTCATTATTTTCAAAAAGAAACTGGAAATGATGATACTCCAACTGGTAGAATACAATATAATCCTATTTTTACCAAAACCACACAGGGAGGAGTAAAACCATGTGCTAATAATAAATGGCTTGTACCTGACCATAATGAAGTAAGTCGTTGTCCAGTGAGACTTCTAGATAAGCTAATGATGAAAAGAAGCGAAAACATCAATATTAAAACAGATAGGTTATTTCTGACAGTAAATCCCATGGAGAAAAGAAAAAACCCTTGGCTGGTACAAAAATATGCCAATTAGAGTGTATGAAATTAGTAAATAGACCAAAAAGTCTGCAGAATTGACAAATTTGAATATGACAAACAAAATATTTTCAAATCATTCTCGCCGAGCCACTGCTGTTTCCCAATTGGCAAAAGCAGGTGTATCGGAACAAGAACTTATTGAAATAACAGGACATGGTAACAGCAATTCTATCAAACCCTACCTACAGATAGATGAACCACATCACCAAAACATAATAAATAAGATGAGATCCAATTTTAAAATAATTGTAACTTTCGTTGCACCAATTTGTATTTAAATTAATAAATTGTTTATATATTTACTTAATTTACTCAAAAAATAATCGTATCAAATACAATACGTACTTCAAAATAAATACGGTTATAAATCTCAAACTTTCTGCATCCTCAGTTTGACAGAATAACTGTCAAACTGTCAAACTGACACTCTTTATTATTATGCAACAAGTTATCGATGTATAACCTGATTATTTTGAAGTACTTATAGTATTACTACTGAATATACGAGTGAATATATTGCAATTCTACCTACATATTAACTGCAGTCATTTGAATAAAAAAAAAATATGAATGTACTCAGTTCAACACTTTATTTTGAACAATCTTAGTATAATATTTTCAACATTACTATGTTTCTTGTATGTCTAGGATTTTCAGCTAGAATGGTTACTTTTGATTAATTTTGGTCGCTTGAAGTTTGAAATAGCTGAACACTTTAATCTAGCGGACCACTATTATAATCTTTATGCAGTCATTGTCCACTGTGGTTCTAGCGTTGAATGTGGTCATTATTACGCTTTGGCCAAAGACAAAATGGACTGGTTTAAGTTTGATGATAGTTGTGTCACTGAATGTTCTGACGACGTCTTGAATTCATTGGAGCCTTTGGAGACGCCCTACATTTTATTTTATGAGAGAGAGGACATTGGCAGATCGGGATCTTCAGATGATGTGGTGCTGCAGGTTTTTCCGGGTTTTCCTGCAGCTGAAAAAGCAAATGCGCCACTGGAATCAATCAAGTCGCCCCGGAGCGCCAATTAATTTTTGTTGTTGTTTTATATTTTGTATTACTGTATTGATATATTTGTATATTTTACGTACAGAGCTCCATCCTTTTGGGGTCTATACTTTCGCTTCCAAGAAAGGAAGTTTGCTAGGTCCTTTCGTACAGGTATGTTCAGTGTAGAGCCTTGTATACTTCACCTATTTCTTTAGAGCTTACCTGGTCCCTGCTTAGGCAGAATCACACATGTCAAACATTACCTCGCGTCACCCTGTCTCAGTACATATATTTATTAAAACAATTTTTTGAGTTAAGCCATATTGAATAAATATTATTATTCATTTAATATTTGTCTGATTCGTAAAAATTGATTAATTTGTATATAACTTCATTTGTTGACAGACGATTTCATTTTTTTTAAGGCCGTCATATGGAGGCAAATCCTGCGAAGGCAAACCCGAGGAATGGCGTATTTGCATGAAAACCGATTGTGCGGAACCACTTGTTGACATACGAGCTCAACAATGTAAACAGCTCCCTAAGCTTTTCGATTTGGAGGGCAAACGAGGGATGAATTTTACCTGGCTACCATATGAAAGCGATGAAAGTAAGTAATGAAGTCTAGAAGTATATTCAATAACGGAAGATTTCAACATATACGTTATTTCATGAGCTTCTTTGAACAATTTCATTTGAGTTGATTATCTTTACAAAGCCTACTACGTTTTGGTAGCAATTTCTGACTTCGTGATTTTTGGTGAAGGCGCCGATTGAGTTGTCTTCTTGCTGGGGAAATTCTCGTCAATTTGGGTTATTACAGCAATGATACATGCAAGTTTGAAAAAGAAATGAAGTTGAGTTGATATGAGGATAGTCCAGTCATTGAACTTATTTCCACTGGCCTATATAAGCAGGGCGATGCAAGCGGACGGGAAAATTTAAGTCGGAGTTGAGAGAAGTTGAACTCTGAGTAGAAGTTGAAGTATGAGTTTATTAAATATAATTAGTATCCAGTGAATAAAAAATTACTAGGAATCATTTTTGTGGAGAATTGAATTGTCTTTCACCTCGTTGAGTTGTTTTTCCGATAAATCATATACTTTCCAAGTTTACAGCAAAACTCTATTTATTTTTAAACGAAAAAAAAAAAATGTTCCACCCTAGGAATTTCGGTAAAAAAAAAAATTAAGGTTCCAACAACTAGCATACCAAGTTTGATGGTGCTACAATCGATCCTCGTCTCAAAACTTAATCGTACTGGATTATATATTTTTTGTATTCTTATGTGATTGTCATTGTGATATTTATATTGTGAGAAATAAAAACCTATTATTATCATAATTATTATTATTATTGTTTACTCCTACACTACCAACTTAGTTTATTCTCTAATGGTTTGTTCGTTATTTTAGATGCAAAAAAATGCAAGTTCATTTGCCTGAATGCCGAGCGAAAGGAACTTTACATCAGTGACGAAAATCTGATTGATGGAACACCTTGCTCCTACAAAAATCCGGACAATATTTGTGTACAGGTACGTTGAGCACCGCGTCACGATCAAAACCAATTGACAATTTACTAAAACACTTTCTCGTGAGTTTCTCTTCCCTTCTTATAGCGGCAGTTATGTTTAAAAAAATTCGTACAAACCCAAACAAATGAACGAGCTCATTGAATTATGCTTCCATTCGGATCCGCTGTCCCGTAAAAAACATCCGATTACCTTTTCAGGGAACATGTCAGATGGTTGGCTGCGACGCTGTTTTGCATTCTACCCTACGACGAGATAGATGTGGAATATGTGGTGGAAATAATTCAGAATGTTTAGAGATGAAGATGTCCTTCAACAGAAAACTGAAGCGCGGTAAGATATTTTCTTAAGCCAGGCGACTTTGAACGTTATTCCGTCTTTATCAGCTTTGGGGTACCTTTAAGCAGATGAGGATGGGGAAGAGGTATTTTCTTTCGAGAACCGAAGCTTGACTTTGTGAAAATTCAGTTTAATCTCTTAGTGACGAAATATATATAGAGTTATAGTCATTTAGAATTTTGGTATCTCAAATACAAATTTTCCAGCAATGCACCCATTTTTATGAGGAATGATATTTTCTGACAAATACATAAATGCATACAGTTTAAGATAGAAGCACTCTTATGAAACTCACATTTTTCAACCGATTGTAATGATTTTTTTTTTTTTCGTTAGGTAGACATTAAAAAGATCCACTAGGACACCAAATTTCATGAATAAATCACTATTTCTAGGGCCAACTAATCTTATTTTTCAAGGTCAAAGACTACACCACTGGATTCGCGACATTTCCAAATGCTTTATATGTAAATTCAATGTAAATTATGGAATTTGAAAAGTATGCTGTTCAATCAACCCACCAAATTTTTTCTAAAAAAAGCGCTAGTAATTTTTTTAGATTTTTCAATTTTAAAAATAAGATTAGTTGGCCCTGGAAATGGGTGCTCCCATCTTAAATGGGTCACACTGTATACAGAGTGCGGCAAAGGCGGATCAAGCCTTCGAGATCACTGGCTACAAAATCACAATAAACAATAACACAGGAGATTTGACACATTTGAAGACTGATTTTTTTAATGCGTTAAACTGGCCCTGGACGCCCGTAAAAATTATTCTGAACATCTGTATTCTTTTCTGAACCGATCCTGTTTGTTACACTGGAATATGAAACTAGCAGAGTTCCTAATAAGGAAGTTGAGATTTATTGCTGGAGTGAAGCCGGCCCTGGACGCCCGGAAAATTATTCTGAACATGTTGATTCTTTTCTCAACCGTTCCTGATTGTTACACTGGAATATGAAACTAGCAGAGTGCCTAATAAGGAAATTGAGATTTATTGCTCGAGTGAAGCCGGCCCTGGACGCCCAGAAAAATTATTATGAACATGTTGATTATTTTTTTAAACAATTCTTTTTGTTATGCTGAAATATGAAACTGGCAGAGTTCCTAATAAGGAAGTTGGGGTTCTTAAATTATATCAAAGAATAAGACACGTCGCAACTTTTTTTTCAATCTTATTCTTGTTCTCACGTTGAAAAATATCCTGTAGTTTTCATGGAACTTTGTGAGAGCTGAAAAGAAGTGGGAGGATTTGGTATTTTTCTTGAATTACTAGAGGATTTCACGGCTTCTTCGCAATGATTATACAAGTAAAATAACAGATTTTCAGGACATAGTTTCGAAATTATGAGACAGGTTTACACATTTTTTTTTCAATTATCTTTTTCTCACGTTAAAGCATATCCTGTAGCTTTCAGAGAACATCGTGAGAGCTAAGAGAAATTTGGAGGATTTGGTGTTCTTTTTGAATTTCTAGAGGATTTTATCGCTTTTTCGCAATGATTACACAGATAAAGTAACAGATTTTCATGAACAAAATTTCGAAAGCATATCGAAGAACAAGACTCGTAGCAACATTTTTCTCCCATCATTCTCATTTTGAAAAATATCTTGAAGAAATAGGTGTTCTTCTCGAATTTCTAGGAGAGTTTATCACTTTCTCGAAGTGATTACCAAAGCAAAATAACAGAGTTTCATGAAAAAAATTTCGAAATTATATCAAAAAACATGAAACATTGCAATTTTTTTTTCTTTCAATCTTTCGGTTACCATATTAAGGAATATCCTACAGTTTTAGGAATTTCTAGAGGGTTTTATCACGAACAAAAAACATTTTTTTTTCGATCTTATTCTTGTTTTCACGTTGAAGAATATCCTGTAGTAATCAGAGAACATCGTGAGAGCCGAGGGAAATTGGGTGAAATTAGTGTTCTAAAATTTCTAGAGAATTTTATAACTTTTTCGCAATAATTAACACAATTAAAATAACAGATTTTTTCGAACAAAATTTTCAATAATTTCAAAGAATAAGACATGTTCGTCCGAAATTCTTATCTTGATCCTTTTATCAATTCTTCAACTTATAATTTACAGAATCCAGTAGAATTTCCATCCTGCCAAAACTGTCCAGAGAAATTAAAGTCGAAATAAATGTGACTATGTACCACTCTGATAATCCAGTCCTGGCACTGATACTCAAGAACCGGAAGAAGAAAAAGTACACGGTAACCATTCCGAACACAGTGGTTCACACGAAAATTCTGGAAGGAACGAAGTTCTCGTACAAAAAGTTGAACAACAGACACATTATATGGGCGAAAGGACCGTTGTTCAGTGAGATGGTTATACTGGTGAGGAAACCGTTTGTTTTTGAATTGAAAATATTTTCGAGTTCAACTCTCCCACTTATATTAATAGTTATTTTTGTATCTAGTGCGCGAAATGCTACGTTTGCGTTCGAGAATGGAAGTTATTAGACACTTAAAGCCAAGTCGAAATTCCAGCCGTATCCTTATCCGTATCGATCTGCGCATGCGCAAACTCGATACGGTGACAGATATGTGTTAAAGCCAAGTCGAAATTCCAACCGTATCCTTATCCGTATCGATCTGCGCACGCGCAAACTCGATACGGTGACAGATATGTGTTAAAGCCAAATAGAAATTCCAACCGTATCCTTATCCGTATCGATCTGCGCATGCGCAAACTCGATACGGTGACAGATATGTGTTAAAGCCAAGTCGAAATTCCAACCGTATCCTTATCCGTATCGATTTGCGCATGCGCAAACTCGATACGGTGACATATATGTGTTACGGGCTACGTATCCGGAGACGGATCTGTCAAAACACTTACGTGATATATGATATTACATGACATTTATATGACATTCGAAGGTTCCGTATACGTTTGGGTTGATGAATGGCTTTAAGGGCTTATTTCTTCATTAAAGATGTTAAAGTAATATTGAAGTTTTTTTTCCAAGTTCTCATTGAGTAACACCACAGGCGTCCAATATCACATTTTCGATACACATTGTATATTAATTAATTTTAGGCGATAGTTCCGAAGAAAGAACTAAGAGCGGGCATCAATGTTTCCTACAGTACCGAATACAGCATCCATAAAAATCACTCGGTTCCTTCCGAAAGATTCGTGTGGATACTGGGAGGATGGGGACCATGCTCTACCAGTTGTGGCGGTGGCAGACGTCAGAGAACAACGGCTTGCTGGGACGAAAAACACGGGAAAATCGTCAAGAGGACGTATTGTTCGCTCCTTCAGAAACCTAAGCTGGAGACACAAAAATGCAATAGCTTTGGGTTAGTATACAATATACAGAGTGAGCCAAGTTGTGACCGACATTTTTGTGTTTAAATCCTCAGGTTTACTTAAAATAAATAATCAGTGGTAGCGATTCTTGATAAAATACCTCCTCACTAAGGATCAAGGAGCATGAAATTCACCAAAACAGTAAATGAAACAAGAACTGACGAATTCATTCATCTTTCACTTCAACTTATCGCAGTTTTTGTCGATTAAACGTTTGTAAACGTAAAAGTAAAACTACTCAAAAATCATTGGTAGATAAAATTAATATTTATTTTAGTAGCTGTAGACTATTATATGCAATGTGAGAAACCGTTTTACCTTTCAATCGTTATTCAGATAGATGTGTTTCAGTTTAAAACAACAAACCAAAAATTTTTTTTTAGTACCTTGGTTGATGTTATTAATGACTATAATATTTAATTATGATTTTTTTATTTCTGTTGTTACATGAAATTAAAAAAATTTGTTTCCAACACGTGCGTAAAGTGTCTTTTCAGAAACTCAAGGGAATTCCGCTTCACGTCGTACGTCTAACTGTATTTGCGTGCGGAAAAGTCACACTTTGCGCACTTGTTAAAAAGACAACTATATTATAACCCAATCTAACCCAATCAACCTCTTACTATATTCAGTTTTCAGAAATTGACTTTCATTCTCATTCAGGTGCAGTTTTGAATGGATTTCGGGCGAATGGGAACCTTGTAGCACATCTTGTGGTACCTTGGGAGTGCAGCACAGGGAAATATATTGTGTCCCAAATTCTGTCCTAACGACTGTACTCATTTATTTCAATGGTACGGTCCAGAATCCATGGAGGTTCATGGTGAATCCCGACAGATGTTCCAGCTCAAAACCATCCACACTGAGGCCTTGTAATAGGAAGCCTTGTTTTTCATATTGGACATTTGGTGAATGGTCTCAGGTGAGAATTCAACCAGGTGTCACTAAATATTTCACCAATGTTCGTTCAGTGTGATAACATATTAGGATACTGGGGTTTGTGGCTACAAAAATCCCCGGACATGTATAACTGGTTTATTTACAAGGTCATCAAAGTTTCCTTCCAAAGATAATGCTAGCTGGGGTGAACTTGGTTGAATAGAGCACTGTCAGTGACGTAATTTGACAGTTGTCAAATATTCGATAGGGGGACAAACAAAGCCATTTTCCATAAGACTACGCGTGTCTATTTTACAATTCAAAAGTACCTTGTTATCATGATAGGTATCATACAAACAGTTTTCTCTTTTCGATTTAAGGACATAAATCATGAAGACTTGTACTGTTATGGGTTTTTATATCCGATCCAGGCCAGCACATGAAATTTTCAAATTTCCTTCTATACAAACAAGGCAGAGACAGGTAGAAACTGCTGAAGTACAGAGACAACTAGTCAGATCGTTCCGAACATCTGGACCATATGTACCTACCCAAAATACGTAGAATAAAAAAAAACGCTGGGAATTTACAGTTAACATTGAAGTCAACATTGGAGGATGTTATGAAAGACGGAAAGTTTTGTATTACTAGTAGATATTTATTGTCAGAGATCGCAAAACTAACAGCGAAGTTATTAGTAAAATTATACGATTTCTCATCTGAAACAAGAGTATTTCAGAATATTATCAAATAATAGGATCACCGAATTTAGTAAAGTTCAAAAAAATCACAATTAAACACTAACCACCGCAATAAAACAATTTTCTCTTCAAACTCAAATTCTTTGTTTGTCCCCCCATCAGCTGATGATCACCGCCATGTTGTGACGTCAGCTGACAGTGCTCTATTATGAACAGCTGCTCTCTGAATGCAATTAGAAATTAGTAGAAGGTGTCTCCAGGAGGGTCTACTAGTTTTAGTCTTTTGGTGTTCACGTCGGTTTCTTTGGTCCTGTCTCATGTTCGCGGTAGTCCAATGTGTAGTGTATTGATAAATAGAAATAGTTATCATAACATATTGAATATTATGTTTTACAATTAAGTAGGTTAAGGATGATATTGTTTGAAATATTACATAGTGAGTTTTGTCCTAGTTTTAGTTAGAATAGATCAAGACAACGAACTTGAAAGTAGTACTGTACCGAAGGCATTTTCGATACAATAAATGTAGTAATAAATAATGTCCTGCGTATTATTAGAAGGGAAATAGGATACCAAAGGACCATCCTATTACATGGCGATCCTGCCAGCCGATACTAGAGCTGAGAATCATTAGAATGAAAAATGCTATGAATATCGACGAATAACTGAAAATGGGTAGTGAAAATTCCAAGGAAGAAGTGATTATCACGCAATCAGGAATCAGTGGTGGAACTACTGCTGGAACAAATAGTGGAAATAAGTACTCTCTCCTTGAAGTTGTTGCAGTTGTTATGGGCATCTTGGTGTTGCTAGGAATTGCATTATGTTTGTGGCAAAAATCACGAAAGGCGTTGGAAAAGAAGATAAGAAGAGAAATTTCTAGAAGCAAAGAACTAGTCATTGAATAAGACAGATTGTTGGTGTTTAGACTGTAGGTGATGAATGGTGAAGAAAATATAAGAACAATTACGCATAAATGGTTATTGAATACCAGGAAGAGCCAGCAGTTCAGACGAATGATCAGATAAGTCTAGATTAACTTAAAATAGCAGTAATGTTGTTAGGAACCTACAAATGATTGAATTTGAAAAGCTTTTACAAGAGGTTTGTTTGTTTAAACGTAATATATCTAAAGATAGTTTGCAAAGGCGTGAGAATTTTGAGAAAGTCAACAAAAAACTTGTGGAATTGAACGTCTTTGAAGCTACATTCACTCATTTGAAGGATACTTATAATAAACTAGTGAATAAAAATGAAGATGAAGTAAAATTAATCAAAACTTATGCTAGGGATATAAATAACAATATTAGTGATGCTCGTGAAACATTATTGAATAGATTACATAAAATAAAACAAACATCTAAACTAGTCAATATGTCTGAAAAATTTGATTTACGAACAGCTTCATCCCTGTTGCCTCTTATGGATGGTTCTGAAAATACAACTAAACAGTTAATTGACGCAATTGAATTATATAGTGAACTTTTAGATGCTGAGGGAAAAAAACTATTGATAACTTATGTTCTAAAAACCAGGTTAACACAAAATGCTAAACTGAGATTAGATAGAACTTATACCACCGTGGACAATCTGATAAGAGATATAAAATTGCATTTACTCTCTATTAGGTCTACCGCTGCTCTGTCAGTAGAGTTGCATAATAGCAAACAGGATGGAAAATCTATTGATGAGTTTGGTAGAACTATAGAAGAGATGATGGTTAATTTAACAATATCTCAAGCAAACGGAGACGATAATGCAGCTAGAGTTCTTAGAGGAGTTAATGAGAAGATTTCGATTAATGCTTTTGCAAATGGGTTGAAGAGCCACGAATTACGAACAATAATTAAAGCTAGAAATTATGATAAATTACGAGATGCAATTGTAGGAGCTACGGATGAAGAAAAATCGAAAGTGTCCAGTAGCAATTCACAAATATTTCATATGCGTGGTAAAAATAATTCATGGCGCGGATATTTTAAAAACAATAACAACAACACAATGAATCGTAATTATAAATATAGTAACCAGAGCCAAAACTTTCGACAAGGTCACGGACGGAATTTTAATAATCAGCAAAATAATTATAATGGCAATCGGTCACGAGGCCGCGGAAATATGAGAGATCGAGGTATTTTCAACAACAATAATAACAGAAATCGTACTCACAGAGCTTATTTTGCGGAAGAAGCAAATTCTAATAATGTCGCTGGAAATGAAATAAACCACTCATCATTTGTAAATGAGCGATTTTTTCGGGCCCCCCAATAATGATAATACAATAAATAATGTGATTTTGAGTATGAATGGAATGAATTTTGTATGTATGCAGTATGTAGGTAATAATTTGAAATTCTTAATTGATACGGGTGCTACTATTAGTGTAATTTTCTCAAAGTATGTGAATCAGTTTGAAAACATTGACAGTTCAAAGAAAATAAGAATAAATGGAATAGCTGGTTCCACGTACTCATTGGGATCGGTGAATATGTCATTGAAAACAGATGGTATGAACGTTTCACATTCATTTTTGGTTATGAATGAGTTTACGAATGATATAGATGGAGTATTAGGTGCTGATTTTCTAACCAAATATTCAGCTACCATAGATTTTGAGAAATTTAGTTTTTCCTTTGTGAAGGATGACAGAAAAATAACCGTCCCATTGCAATCGAAATATGATTGTTATACTACCATTCCTCCGAGGTGTGAAATTGTTAAGTATTGTTGGGTGAATAGTAATGAGGATTGTGTTGTTTTGGGTGAACAGTTGACTGAGGGTGTATTCACAGCAAGTGTTATCGCTAGACCAGATAATAATATGATTCCCGTACGGATACTCAATGTCCAAGATAAGGAGATAAAACTTCGGAATTTTAGGCCAAAGAGTGAAAAGCTTTCGGATTTTGAGTATTGTAAGTTTGGAAATGATGAAATGTCTGTTGCACGAGTGGATAGATTGTTAGACCTTATTGATACAGAGTCATTAAATAAGGAAGAGAAAGTGTCTATAGAAAAAATTTGTGCTAAATATGCTGATGTTTTTTATTTAGAAAATGACTACCTTACGGTAACTAATGTTTGTACACATAAAATACAGTTACAGCCGAATGCAAAACCTGTATATGTGAAGCCCTATAGGTTACCGCATGCTCAAAAGGCAAATATACATGAACAAGTTGAAAAAATGCTTCACGATGGAATTATAGAGGAGGCTAAATCAGAATGGTCCTCTCCATTGTTGATAGTGCCAAAAAAGGCAGATAAGGAAGGCAATAAAAAATGGAGGGTTGTAATTGATTACAGGCTTCTTAATCAAAGAATAGAAGATGATAAATTTCCATTACCCTGTATAACAGAAATATTAGATTCGTTATCAGGTGCTGTTTATTTTTCCCACTTAGATCTGTCGCAAGGGTACTACCAAGTAGAGTTGCACCCTAGTAGCAGACCATATACAGCGTTTACTACTGATCGTGGCCAATATCAAATGAAAAGGCTTCCAATGGGTCTCAAAGTAAGTCCGAGTGTGTTTTCTAGAGTGATGACAATAGCTATGTCAGGTTTGAATTATGAATCATGTTTCATATATTTAGACGACTTGATTTGTTTTGGTAATAACTTGGTGAATCATAACATCAATCTTATCAAAGTTTTGGATCGTTTGAGATCTGTGAATCTCAAACTCAACCCCATTAAATGCGAATTTCTAAAAAAAGAAATTTTATACTTAGGGCATATAATTTCGTCCGAAGGTATATCGCCTGATCCTGAAAAGATTGAATCTATAAAAAACTATCCAGTACCCAAAGATTCCAGTGAAACGAAACGATTCGTAGCATTTGCCAATTATTACCGGAAATTCATAAAAAACTTTGCCCACATTGTCTATCCTCTGAACAAACTGACCCACAAAAGCGCAGAATTTAATTGGACAGAAGAATGTCAAAATTCATTTGACAATCTGAAAACGTCGCTTTCTAATCCACCTTTGTTACAATACCCAAATTTTTCAGAAAATAACAGATTCATACTGAGGACGGATGCATCAAAATGTGCTGTTGGGGCCGTGTTGTCAAATTCAAATGACCAACCAGTAGCGTATGCAAGCCGTTCATTAAATAAGGCAGAGAAAAATTACTGTACGATAGAAAAAGAGCTTCTGGCCATTGTATTTGCTGTTCGACACTTTAGGCCCTATCTGTATTGTCGAAAATTTGATATTTTCACAGATCATAGACCATTAGTATATTTATTCGGTATGACTAATCCATCTAGTCGCCTAACCAAGTTCAGACTAGCATTAGAAGAGTATGACTTCACAGTAACGTACCTAAAAGGTACCGAAAATGTTGTTGCTGATGCTCTTTCAAGAATTCAGATTGAGTCGGACGAACTCAAATCTGTAGGTGAAAAAGTTTCTGATATGTTCGTTATGACACGAGCTCAAGCAAAGGAAGAAAGTATTAGTAAAGGGGATGAAATTATTTCTACATACCGCAGGATTGATCACCCTGGAGTGGTAGAATTACTGAAACGCCCTGTAGAATCGGTTGAACTCAGACCAATTCTTAATAATAATTTCGAAAAGATTTCAAAAATAAAGGGAAACGAAGGATTTTTTACTGATAATTTAAAATATGATGTCAATTCAGGAACTATCTATATAAAACAGTTATCTCAATCAGTGTCAGCATTTGGTGCGTCACTGAGGGAACTGAAAAAACTTTGCGAAAAACACAAAATTCCTGAACTATGTATTGTTAATAACGAAAAAGCTAAAGAACTGATAAAAAATATAATAAAAATTAAAGACGAATTGAAAAATGCAGATATAAAAATCTCTATAATAAAGGACGTACAAGTAATTGATGATAAAGAAACCAGAAATTTAATAATGAATGATTTTCACATGTTACCAACAGGAGGGCATACAGGTATTAATAGAATGTACAACAATATAAAGAAATACTATTTCTGGCCTGGGTTGAAAAATCATGTTGGAAGGTTTGTGAAGCGTTGTGATGATTGTCAGAGGTATAAGCATTCAAGGCCGAATAAAGAACCGATGACAGTCACTACTACGGCGGAAACAGCCTTGCAAAAGATTTATCTCGATCTCGTAGGTCCTCTGAAACCAGATGAGAGCAATAATCGATATATTCTCACCTTACAATGTGAACTTTCCAAATTTGTTGAAGGTTATCCTATACCGAACAAAGAAGCGGTCACAGTTGCGAAGGCTTTCGTAGAAAACTACGTTCTGAGATTTGGTATACCTAAAACAATAGGAACCGATCAAGGAACTGAATTCCTGGCTTCCACCCTTCAGGAATCTTGTAAATTGTTAGGAATAACTTCTCTCAAATCTACTGCATATCACCACGAAACTCTGGGAGCACTAGACGATAATCCCGTTTGATTACTTTCATTACGGACATTCCACTGTCTGTATTGTTTTAATGAGGACTACGTTTCAATCGGTTCAGTATCTCCGATTGACAACGGCCTCATTCCGTTCCTAGACGGCAAAATCGAGAGAATTGGAGACTCCATAGAAACATCGGTCTACAGAAAGAAGAAAGATAACCCACACCAGAAGACAACAATTATTTTGTTAAAATCAATTACTTTCCGCATTACTGCGAAAAATTACTTTTTTTCTCACTAGTGTTTTAAATGATATTTTTCATACTGACATGACAAGTGAAAAATATGGCAATTAAGTTCTCAGTGTCAAATAATTACCTATAATCTATAGGCGCCACCCGATGTCAGCTGTGCCGTTATATGTCCCCTCTGTTTTATTGCGGGGATTTGTAGCACCCCTATAGGAGTATAGAAAAAAATTGGTCACATGGTCCGTAGCATGGTAGTTTGTTCGCCATATTTGAAAATTGCAAGTTTTTTCATTTGAATATACAGAGTGGGCCATTGAAAACGAAACAGCGGCTCTGTAGGTCGACAGAACCGAGTTATATAAAAACGCTCGGACATGTCAACCACATTTTCGAGGGGGACATCGTTCGCGATGAAATTCACCCGAAATACATTCCATCCCTCGGAGCTGTGACTGCCACCCCTAAATTTTTAAATGGCAACATATGGCAAGTGATACCTCATTTGAAAGGTATTTTCCTTCTTAATATCAAACAACAAAAATAAATCAATTCCATCGATTCGTTTTCGAGATATAGGAACTTGAAGTTGGGAAATCACTTTTTATTCACTCAGTCAATAAAAACAATATCTGATAAAGCAACTGTCGCAATAATTATTATTGTCAATGAATTAAATGTTCAAACTGTCTACCACCCATTTCCATACAATAGTACAAGTTCTGCTCAAAATGAGACCTCACATTTCGTAGCATTTCCGGCGTTATTCGACGGCATTCTTCAATAATTCTACGTCGTAATTCTTCCAGAGATTCTGGTTCGGTTGCATAGATTTTGTTTTTCAAGTGACCCCACAGGAAAAAGTCGAGTGGGGTTAAATCTGGAGATCTGGCTGGCCACTCTATAGCGTCTCTTCTTCCAATCCAACTTCCAGGAAACATTCTATCCAAAAACGCCCTAACAGGCTGTGCATAATGTGGAGGTGCCCCGTCTTGTTGAAATTTCAAGTGGTCTTCATGGTAACGATTGTCATTTTCAATGATGTCTACTAATTGTGGATAAACAAATTCATTCAATAATTCCAAATAAGTTTCTCCTGTCAGGTTACCGTCGAGAAATACTGGTCTAATCAAACGGTCCCCAAAAATGCCGGCCCAGACATTGAGTTTTTCGGGAGTTTGAGTATGGACTTCGTGGAAAACATGTGGATTGGCATCTGACCAATAACGACAATTATGACGATTCACAGTCGAATTCAAAAAGAATGTAGACTCATCAGAAAAGCAGATGTTGAAAAGAAAATTCTCATCAGCATCTATTTTCGTAGTCATAATTTCACAAAATTCCTGTCGCCTATCAAAATCATCTTCATTCAATTGGTGTACCCAATGTATTTTGTAGGGGTGAAGTTTATGATGCTTCAGGATTCGGCGGATACTGGTTCTACTAATATTGGTAACACTTGCCAATTTCCTTGTGCTCAATGTTGGGTCTGCATGAACTTGTCCTAAAAGTGCAACTTCAACAGGTTCATTTCTCACAGGAAATTCACGTTCTGGGTCTCGTTTCTTGTTGGCTACTGATCCAGTTTGACGAAACTTGTGCACTAATTCTAGAACGTATTTTCTAGCAACAAGTTTATCTGGATGCGTTTCATTGAACAAATTAGCTGTACGGTTACCGCACTCATCATTCTTGAAAAAAATTGTTATTATTTCCATTACACCATTATTGAGGAAATATTCAGCAGCTGTAATTCACTCTAATGTCGTTCAATGGGTCTAATGAATAAACCTTGAGCAAATGCTTTTACTCAGATTTCTTGAAACAGACCTATCCATTTTAGTAATTAATGAGAAAGACACACCTATAGTAAAAGCTTTTGCTAGCTTTTATTCATAACACCCATTCAACGATCAGTTTGACATTGCCAGACGTCCAAAATTGCGATTTGGCGAAAAAAATTATCGCATACATGTTTTTGTTGTACGCGCATTGGAGTCGAATTCGAGAAAACGTCTTTTTATCGATTCTCAAGAACTTTAACATTTTTTCGATCAAGTAATTGAAGATGAAATAAGAATTTGAAAAGGAATTGCATGTTATTTGTTGGTAAACAGTTAGATCATTTAATTCCTTGTCAATGATAATTATCCTTAAACAGTTGCATTGTTAGATCTTATTTTTATTGATTGAGTGAAAAAAAAGTGATTTTCCAACTTCAAGTTCCTATATCTCGGAAACGAATCGATAGAATTAATTTATTTTTGTTGTTTGATATTAAGAAGGAAAATACCTTTCAAATGAGGTATCACTTGCCATATGTTGCCATTTAAAAATTTAGGTGTGGCGGTCACAGCTCCGAGGGATGGAATGTATTTCGGGTGAATTTTATCGTGAACGATGTCCCTCTCGAAAATGTTGTTGACGTGTCCGAGCGTTTTTATATAACTCGGTTCTGCCGACCTACAGAGCCGCTGTTTCGTTTTCAATGGCCCACTCTGTATATCCGTAACCATTAGTCCCATTTTAATTTTCTAAGCATCATTGCACTCCTTCTTTAAAGGCAAACAAATCTTGTAACCAAAATATTTTTGATAAATCCAATAGATTTCTCTTTTTTTTACAATGTAGGTGTTTCACAAAGCCCCGCAACAAAACTGAGGGGACATATAACGGCACACGTGACGTGACTACTATATTTCCAATGAATAATTTTTTCACAGTGCTCTACTTCTTGCGGCAACGGCATTCAGACGAGATCTTCCAAGTGTCCACCCCCAGAAGACGAGACTTTCTTCACGTGTGGTCCGTCACCTCCTCCGCAGAAACGCGCCTGCACCGGGAACCACACGAGACACACCAACCCCCTCTGCAAAGGAAGGAAGAGGAAGAAGTGCGAAAAGGACGAGTCGGAGTACTGCGCATTCGATCTCCTCCACAGATTTTGTCAAGTTGGGGGATTCAGGCGGGTTTGTTGTAAATCTTGTAGCGGTTTCGTAGTTTCCGATGATTTATTGGCTTCAGGCCCATTTTCGATGTAAAAGTCATAATATCATAATATAATTTTGCAAGAAATAAACTATTGAAATGAACACAGTCTTTTTTTTCTGGTACAGATGGGCAGGATTTGAAGCACCTGTAATTAGGCCTCTCCATCATTTGAACCCTTTGCACCCACATGTTTTGGGAGGCCTCTGTGGAGGTTGCCTCAGCTGTAGTATCGGAAGCCCCTAGGAGGTTTCCGCTTCGGTTGTCTTCAACGGCGTGCTTTTGTAGTCGCCGCTTACGACAGCCAGACCGTTCCCGGAGAGATTCCCATAGGGAGGTAGCTACAGGGATCCCTTTGAAGGTTCCCCTTTGAACTTGTGTTCACGGATACCTTCGGTTCCCTTTTTCGGAGTACCCAGCTCCCAACCTAACGGTTTGCCATCGCAGACGCACCCTTAGGGGTTCCTCTGATCTGGGACGGTTGGCTGCTTGCCGCCCCCCCTATTCATGGGGATGGTTATAGGAGTCCCTTTGAAGGTTCCCCTTTGAACTTGTGGTTGAGGTTACCATCGGTTCCTCTGGTTCCCTTTTCCAGGGTGCCCAACTCTGGATGTGTGGGGTCGCATCTTACAACAGACAGGCCCTACTTACCTGGGATCTAATATTACTAGCCCCGAGTCCTCAGGGGCTAGAAATCTATATTATTTGACAACTGTTACAATACTACATAATTGCAATAAGGAGTTGTGGTAGGACTAATCTGTACCTATTATACAAATCACGATCGTTTGTACTCTTATACAAGTTAATTTTTTTTGGTCCAAATTTCACTTAGTTTTCAAGTTCTTTTGGTGGGGAGAGCAGACTGTAAAATTATTTTTGGTAAGGGGTCATAGTTTACCCTGTATATAGATTGCTGTTAATGGAAGCAAGAATTCCAATCGACCTGACTTCACATAGTTTATATATAGATAAAAGTGATGTTACTTACGTAGTTTTATCTTCTGAACACGAATCTGAAAATATTTTGCGGCGCTCTCTACTTCTTTCCGAGATATGGCTCTCCAAACATTGAAAATTGACCGTTTTCAAACACAAATTTTTCAGTAAAAAATCACTCAAAGTTTTTCATTCTTTTGATAGGCCATTTCTTTACACACTAATCAACCCACATTTCACAATTGCAAGCACTAAAAACATTATTTTTTCAACAGTAAAAACACAAGAGCTTTTTTTCATCGAATAAATTTCTTTCTCCAACTTTTGCCAATCAGTAATTTCACGAGAGAAACTGACATGAAAAAATTGCGTCCGTAAGGTCGAGCAATTTTGTCTAATGTCAGTTTTTCGATTGAAATTACTGATGGAAAAATTTAGAGTTAAAGAAAGAAATGTATTCAATAAAAGAAAAGTTCGAGTGCTTTTTGGGAACATAAATTAACGACAATATATAAATACACCACAATAATAATCACCTTGATTGAAACAGTTATTTGAAGGAGCAGTTATTAACAACACAATTATAATTATGCTTTTTGTAAACTGTTCAGATGAAACTTCAACAATACTGAACAATCATTGCTGTCATGACAGAAATTGAAGGGACTTCCGCCTACTAGATGAAGTCTGTTTTTGAGGAACAGGCATTTTTATCGCGATAAAAAAGGTGCATGCTTTTTTATCGCTGTCAAACTGACTCAGACGTCATATTTAAATGGGTTTATTTCTACAGGAGTTGATTTATCACAAAAAATCCACCCTTCCTTAGGATAACACATAACCAACAAATTTGGATATTTTTATCATTTTTCATTTTACATGTGGTGGGTTGGTAACTCCAAATTTGTTGGTTATGTGTTTTCCTAAGGGTGGATTTTTTGTGAAAAAATAATGTTTTAAGTGCTTATAATTGTGAAATGTGGGTTGATTAGTGTGTAAAGAAATGGCCTATCAAAAGAAGGAAAAACTTGATTTTTGACTGAAAAATTCGTGCTTGAAAACGGTCAATTTTCAATGTTTCGAGAGTCATATCTCGGAAAGTAGTAGAGCGCCGCAAAATATTTTCAGATTCGTGTTCAGGAGACAAAACTACGTAAGTAAGTAACATTACTTTTTTTTTATTTGCGTACAAGCCCGATAAGCTTACCTTTACCGGGCGCCACAAGCTAACAAAAAATATTTTTTGTTACTTACGTATTTTGGGCTCCTGAACAAAAAAGCCAATGAAATTTTCGGTGGTCTCAAGTAATTTCGGAAATACGGCCCATTTTTGGATTTTCACTGGCATTTTCTAGAGACGTTCCTACCGCGAAAAAACACTTTATATGTCTCCTTCTTTTCACCAGCTTGATAAACACATCCTGATTTCTCCGTCTCACGCTTTTTTTTCATTGGAAAGAACACTTTTTTAAAAAGACTCGTGTTTTTTATAATGATGTCAGAAACAACAAACGAACTGATATGACAGCGATGAAGGGAAGTTTATTTATGTATTGGTGGTAACACTGAAATTAATTATTGCCAACTTTTCAGATTTATTAATAGCTGCATTTTTTTGTGATGATATGTCACAGCTCCAGATCCAATCACATTAACTAGAAAAGATAGGATATGTGTGCAGTTAGATCGGACGTAATAAAGGCAAGCGAAGCGAGCCTAACGACGACGAGCGCAGCGAGCACCTATTTTAATTTACGTTTCAGGTTAGGTTGGGAGACAGATAGAGTGTTTTTTCGCGGTAGGAACATCTCTAGAAAATGCCAGTAAAAATCTAAAAATAGGCCGTATCTCCGAAATTACTTGGCACCGCCAAAAATTTCAATTAGTTTTGTTGTTCAAGAATTCAAAATACGTAAGTACCAATAAAAATTTGTTGATAGCTTGTGGTGCCCGATAAACGAAATTTTATCCCAATCAGAACAGTTATGGGTTTCTTAAAAAAAAAATGAATAATGGTACTAATTATCTGAAAAAACGTAATCGTAATGAAGTGAAGTGTCACCTGTCATCTGTCAGTATAACTCATTTAAAATATACCGCCCAAAACTAAAAAGTGAAAAACTAGCATAAAAATCATAAAATATCAGTCAGAACAGAAGTTCTATCTTATACTTCATGTTCCGTGATCCACCCAAATTTGATCATAGAAATGACCCATCAAAATCCTCACAAATATCGAATTACTCCGCTTTCACTCCGCAGCGTTGAAAATACTCACAAAACGGCAGCACTGCCTAAAACAAAAAATGTCGATCGACAATATCGAATGAGGATGCGGCATTACGTAAAATAAATATTCATCAAAAATTGAAATCTTCCAAATTTGATACACCCACCACTCAATTGTTCTGATTGGTCCATGCGGAACGCCTATGCGAAGTCAGGTCGATAGGAATTCTTGCATTGTTGCATTTGAGAATGTTCCGGAACAACCCTGGCAAGTGGCAACAGTGGAAAGGCAACACTTGCATACTTGAACTGAAAACAGGTTTTTGTCGTTTTTGAGCTACTGGTCGCCCGCTTACCATTTGCGTTTAAACATTTTAAAAATTGTTTATTTTGATAGAAAATCGAAGATCGCCCACTACTGACGGTAATTTTGGTAGAATACTAGAATAGAAGTCAAGAAGTTTAGCAGCAAACAATATTTCTTCCTTTTTAAAAAATGGAAGTACTGGAGAATCCAGAAGAATTGATTCAATGTGCTTTCAACAAATCTCACTTTATTCAACGAAAAAGAATGGCATTCCATTTGGTGAAGTGCAAGAAGAATCATCAAGGATCAAGAATTGTCAACTGCGATTTTAATGCTAACCATCAAATTCCACAAAATGAATTACAGTATCATCATGAAAACTGTCCAGACAGAAAAGAAATAGAAAGCGTGGTCTACCAAGAAAGTGGTAAGGGATTGAAACGTTTTTATTGTAATAAAAAAATATTGAAGAACGAAATGTATCAAATGTATTGGTATCCTTAGTCACCTACATTTCTTGTTCTAAAGCCAGTGTGATATGATGGGTTATCTACATACCAATCCTGATATAATTCTAATGCATGCTGGAAATGCTGACCTACCATTTGGAGTGATGCTATAGGTTTTCCTACAATTGAAAAAAGTCAGTCACCCTGAAGAGCAACTGCGAATAATAATAATAACTCTCCTGTAACTGCACAGGCTATTTCATTGGATTAATAAGTCACTGTCTAGCCAAATCAACAACCCCCATTAAAATTAAATTAAAAAAATTGGAGAAGTGTGGAACAAATAATTTGCTTTCCTTTTACAACTAAAGTGTAAACATAATCAACAATATCAAGGTATAGATGATATTTATATAATTAGCATATTATATTCTAGAAATTCCTGAAAGTTATAACTACAAAATATTTTTTAACACTATACTTACTTGACATTTCTTGTGTGTGCAGTTGAAATACTCATTCTCAATTTCATCCTTTGTTCTTTTGATTTGTTTTCTGTTCCTTACTAATTACACTTTTACACTTCTCCAGAAAATAAATGCACCACTTTGAAATTTCGGAGCATGTATTTTGAAATTGAAATTTAAACCATCACTCAGTTTTGTATCTTGCAGTTCCCTGAAGATGTCAAAATAAATTGACGAAACATTGGCTTTGAAGAAATTGAGTTTTCTTTAATTCAAGACCTCAAATCCCTATAAAACAAACTTCAGTCATCATAGAAAAAGCTCGTGAAAACTTTACTCTAATGAGGATTACCCTATATATTTTTGCTAGGGTTCAAAAATGTATATCACTGCTACTACAAAAAATAGTCAGAAAATAAATCTTTTTTTATTTTCAAGGTAAATCTTTTTTTATTTTCAAGGTTCCAATCTTAACAAGTATCCTGTTTCAAACGTTAGTGTACATACAGAAGAGTCCTGGGATGACTATAACGAATCTTCTTATGATCCAAAAGCATACTGTGAGAATCATAACGTCTTGAGGAAACTTGATGTTGAATCTGCAGCAAAGAAGAAAAACTTTCGTGTTGAAGAGCGTCAGAGAATCAAGGAAAAGTCTGATTTTTCGAATACAGAATCAGTCTCGGGCCCTTCGAGCTTGAAAGATGATACGAATATAAAGTCCTCAAAAAAAACAATAATTCTGCCTGAACTAGACCAAGCAGAAGGTCTAACGGAACATAAAGAAGACGAGAACAAGGTTGTGTCTGATTTGATGGCTAAAATAAAGCTGAGTGCACGGGAAGCGTATGTCCAGAAAGTTGACCAGAAAAAGTGAATATCAATTTTTGAAATTTCGTACCAGTTGGGTACTTTTCAACTAGTAATTTTTTTTTTGTTTTGACATTTATTTTAGCATCATCTCTGTTTTCTTGAGAATTTCAAAAACGAAAACGTAATCTCAATGTCTATTTAAAATTTTCTTTTCATTTTCTCTAGACATATTTTCCTAATAATAGCTCAGTTCTTTAATATTGGGGTTACAATTTTTTTTTTTTTTTTTTCATCAATATCTGTATTCATTTATTTTCGATATATGACAAAACAACTACCTACTTTCCTTGCTAATACCTTGAAAAATTATTTCTGAACCATATGTGTGCAGTGGCATAGTCAAAATTTTTTTTTGGAGGGGAGGGGGTTCGTATAAGAAGTCATACATCATAGACCAGTCGGTAATGACACATTTTTCACATTTTCTCAACCCTTTCAGACCCTTTGGTCATAATTTTGCAAACTTATTTTATAGTCATAAATGCACTCCAAATATAATTCAGGGCCTACAACACTACCTTATCTAGAAAGAAAGCTTTAATCAAAGTATTTTGACCAAGGAACTTTGATCAGAATATTCGTCAGATCGATTTGTAAATACAGTCTCCTTAAAAACTCAAATCCAAAGATAGATTGACCATTATCCATAAGAATAACCAAACATAAAAATTTTACTCAACATCTTCAAGATCTTCGTGCATAGACTCGAATATGACTAGCTCTGACTTGTGTATGTTGATCTTTGTGTTGAAATGTTATTTTTTGTTATACATGCATTTGTTAGTTTTAACACATGACAGGACGCTCAAAATTGACCACAAATTATTTCCTTTTTTTTTTTGTACAATAGAGTACCTTATTTTGACTAAAATGTTTCTGAAATATGTAAAAACATGGCAATCTACCGAAAACAAAAAAAGAAGCTTTAAGCCTATAGCTTCTGATTATGGCAAAATGGGTGTCGAATGAAACTGGATTCACACAAGTGGTTCCAAATATTCCTGTATATGTCTTCTAAAATGTGAAGTATATTTTCAGAAGTATATTTTCGTTATTAATACAACACTGTATTTTTTTGATATATAATATTATCAATCCCTTCAGCTCCTATCCGAATCAAGGAACTGGATATATCGCATGTGAAGACCTGTCGAAAGGTTTTCCAGAACTGTGCCGTAAAGATGTTATTAAATGTTTTCAATTAGTGCCCCTTTTTACCCATTTAAAGCACGCCTCAGCGTGTGCAAATCGAACTTTCAAAAACGCGCGTTTTTTGAAGTTAAGAATCGTGAAGTCTAAATGACAATTTTACGGTTATGGATCTGACAGGAGTACCTTGCAACGTCAAATGAAATATTACAAACACTGATGTCACATCACGAACTCAAGAAATTTACATTACAAGTTCTTATTTCCATTATTTGTAATATTGAAACCAGTATTTGATTTCAAAGTGCACCAATTGAAATTTTCTGGGGTTTCATTATATTTGGAATCTGTACTAATAATTCATGAAGGAAAAATTCCATGCTGATTCATTGTGTAGATATAATGTATATTTTACTGCAGCGACTGTACTATTAGACATTAGTGAATATCAATTTATGAACATTTATAATAATGTATACATAAAATAACACCAAGTCTACTGACTAGTGCTAATCAATTTTTTCTTCCTCCCCTACATTTCATCAATGATGTACATTGCCTGTAGAGCTAAAAGTACAATCTTTCAGTGAATATCAATTTATGATCATTTATAATAATTGATACATCAAAAAAAACACTATGTCTACCGACGCGTTTTCATCAATTTTTTCTTCCTCCCCTACGTTTCATCGATGATGTACATTGGGGACAATACCATTTTCCTTTTGGTGGTGCTGTTATACCAACACAAGGATAATGAAACCATTCTGATGGACACTGAAAGAAAAAAATAAATACAACATATCAATAAGTTACAAAATTTTGACAAGAACCCCATTGAAAATAGTCTAAACACTTGTAAATTATGAATTTGCATATCCAGATTTCTAGTTTTTTATACTAGACCCTAATAAACTTAATATTTATTGAAGATTGTAAGCATAATTAAAATATGCAAATAACTCCCACAAAAATAATTATTAATGAAAAAATTATAATTAATATCTGAGGGTAGCTGTATGTCAGGATATGGAGCTATTTGAATGGAAAGATGATAAGTAAGTTACTTACATCTTCATTATCACAAGCTACCATGTCACCATATGATACCTGGTTGCAGAGGCAATATCTAGGTTCGTTTGGATCGTAAGTCCATTCGCCGTCAGTGACATCTGCATTCTGGGAAGATACATCTACAGTTGGCGATTCTGGAGCAGGAGCGACCACTGTTGGAGCTACAGTAGGCTGAACAACTGTAGAAACTGATGAAGATGAAGTATTACTTCCTGTGCTGCTACCGTGCCATTTCCTAAAATGAAATTATTAATATAATTGTATTGGGTATAAGGTAGTTCCAAAGTTGTTATTCAAATTTACTTTTGTTTCTTTTTGTTGTTCGCATGATCTTGTTGTATGGCTTGGATAGCAGTTTGTGCAGCTCCAGCTAGTTCTCTGCCGATACTGAACTCATGCCCATGTGATCCAGTATTGATAGCTTCATATGAAGCCTTCAGACTTGCAGTTCTACGACCTTGTTGCATCTGAAGACAAAGTAGGATTTAATAAAAGATATCCTTGACTCTAGAGAAATAAACTTTTTATAAATAAACATTAATCAAATCTATAACAACCTTGTCAGATAAACTAAAGAAATTGTGCAAATACTGCAAAAAAAAAATGAGGTGAAAGGAATGAGTTAAATAAATTGCGAATCACCTTATCACAATAATAGCTGTGACCAAGAAATTAGCGAACTTTATTAAGTGACCAGTGAATTCAACCATAATATCATCCAAAATTTTCTGGCGACAATAAATTCTATGATACAAAATAGTAAATGGACACAAGTTGATTACACATAATTTTTTCTCACCTGCTGTGTGGCAGCAATTGCTTGTGATGCAGCAGCAGCAATGGCTGGCCCTGCTCCCAAACTATGACCCAAATTGTAACTGATAGCAGTAGTAACGGGAGGTACGGGCTGGGCATGGGCAGAAACTGTATGTCTAGCCTCCATCAATGGAGCGGGAATAGAAGGAGGAACAGCAGCTACGACCTGCCTTTTCTCAACTAACTGTGGAGGTAATGCCACACTACTCTCCCTCCTCTTTTCGCTCCTAGGCCTGGTATACCTGAAACTACTAGCAGTCACACTACTTCAGTGTCAAAACAATACCAGCATCACATATATGTGGATTACCTTTCATAGCGGTTCTCTTTTTGTTGCAGTGATGCTATGCTAGGTTGTGTGTTGGGGACATCCAGTTCCAAGGAGCGTTTTTCTAGCACCTCAGTTATACCTTTGTTGTCTGCTTCTAGCTCGCATTTGAACTTATGCAGTTCGGAATCTAACCTTCGTAGATATTTATCAACCAAATCATACATCTGAACAGCAAGTGCTACCTGGAATTAGAAAAATGGTGGCAAAACCGCTTTTCATACTTTCTTTGTTTACCTTTTCATCAGCATCTTCCAGTGTTTTGTAATATTCGTTTCTTATGCCATGAAACTCCGCAACAATGGTTTGCGGTAAATTATCACTGGGGCATTTTTTGCAATCACAAAAAAATGTTTTTACCCGTTTTTCAAGCTGGTCCATATTATCTACAAAAGGCTTTTTTGTTGAATTGTAAAGGGAAGAAAAAGAGTAACAAAAATCAGAAACATAGGTCAGGCAGAGAAAAGTTACGAAAATTTCATAGGAGCAGCCGCAAAGTCTGGATGTACATATACAAAGTCTCAAAAAATGGAACTGGGATTTCACTATGAAAGTCTTATGTCCTACAAATGGTAAATGTAATAGTATTTCAGTTTATATTTTATAATCCATCTTTTTGGCCATTACGTGTATACTTCAGATAATTTTACTTAAAAAAAAATACTAGATTGAGGATGTTTTAAACGATAACCAAATGAGTTCAAACTACCGAAATTAAAATATTATAGAAGGAAATCGACCTCTTTTTGAAAGCTTTTTGTACAACCCTTTATGAAAAGACGTCATTTTGAACTAGAATACCTTCAGCGAAAACGTGATTTCCGTCACAACATTAACTCTGATATCTTCAATCACGGATTATTCAGAGATCAGAAACATTCAGGTGTGTAGAATTGTGTCCAATTTCCAATTTAATAAATACTTACTATTTACGCCCAAGTCCATTTCCCTCATATCTGTGAAACGGTCTCTGAGCTCTTGAGGTAGGTGCTCGATCACTAGAAATAATTCAAATTTAGCGCCTTTTCTGGCAAGGGTCGGGCGAGGTTAATAATTGAAAATACTCACTTTCCAAATAATCTTCCAAATACAACATGTTTGTAGTGGGAATTCAATCAAAATGATAGAAATTGAAATATTTTGTTTAGTAATTCAATATCTTTAAAAAACACCAAAAAAGTGTAAACAACTAATCCAGCCAATTGACAATTGGCAGAAAACAAAATGGTGAAGAAATCATAGAACATAGAACATCAAAAGGTTCATTTGTTTGCATCAAGGTGCAGTGTAGTGTAATTTACACCACATTTTAAATCGAGTGTAGCTTGGTGCAGTTCAAACAAAGGAATGTGTCAAATTAATTTGCAAACGAATGCTAAAATCGAGTGTAAATTACACCAGGTGTACGAAAGTGCTACACCTCGATGCAAACGAATGAACCTACAGTTTTCTACATTGAAAATTTTTAATTTAATTTTGTTTTTTTTTTCGTTTAAATATTGGTTGATAATCGAATGCGAATTGGTAGGTGCTGGAATGAAAATAGGTAGTAAAATAAAATCAGCAGGAGTTCACCGACACCAAAAGTTTTGAAGCAAACTAGGTTTATTCGTTTGCATCGAAGTGTAGCAACTTCCCTACACCTGATTAATTTACACTCGATTTTAGTACTCGTTTGCAGATTAATTTGACAGATTTCTTTATTTCAGCTAGACTCGATTCAAAATGTGGTGTAAATTACACTACACTACACCTTGATTCAAACGAAATAAACCTACTCTAATACAATCCAAAGGCATTTTTTGTTCCGCCTAGTCTGAAATCAGCCTGTGGTTTTAAGTAACCCAATAAAAATATTCACAGATTTTTTCATTGTTCATGACAAATAGGTCTATAGGTCATATTATTCAACGAATATAGGCGCACCTGATGAAAATACACAAGGAACAGAAATTAATATGCGCTTGTGTACCACAATAAAATATCAACCTTGTTCACCTTCCTCAATCCTCAGTAAAGCAGCTAGCCTCACGCAAGACGCATACAACTTTCTAGTGAGTATGCGCCAAAAGAATGCTCAGTACACAATACACAAGCAATTTCATGTAGATAAAGGTATCTTGCCATATTCTAATTTTTTTTCGTTTGTTTCATAAATTAGGTACTGTAAAATCAATCTACCTGTAAGTGTTAAATTCCTATTCCATCCTCCTCCTGTTAATCCGGATAATCGTTTCAATCTGTTCTGTTTTACCGAAATACCCTATACCAGTTATATATGGATAATTTCTGACGATAATACGTGGATTCAGAGAAAACTTGATGGCCGTCAATTTTTATTAATTTTTTTAAATTTTCTGGAAGCAAACAAACCGTGACTCGTATTGTGATTATGTTAACGCTGAAGCAGATAGTTTTTAAGCACTCACTAGGTAGGTATGTACATATGAAAATATCAACTTCTACCGAGCCTAACAGAAACAAAACGCAAAACCATATTAGATTCAAAAGTATATTCAGTACCTACAATACATCGCAATTCGAAATATAAATTTCAGCGTAAGGTTTTCCTATCTTGCGACCATAATCTTGAATTTTAAAGAGGGTGGAATTTCCTTGAATTACTCTTCCAAATACCACATTTTTGTGATCTAATTGCTCCATCTTTGTGAAAGTTATACAGAACTGTGAATTATTGTCAGTAGGAGGCAACCTTTTCATAGAGAGAATTCCTGAAATGAAGACAAAAATATTAAAAACGGAATAAACGCCAAACCGAAATTCCATAGATTCAATTTGATCTGCGCATTTATCCAAGATGAACCAGCGGGCTTTTATTGTGCATTAATAATTAATATAATAGCGGGCCATACACATACAGGCTGATCTATCAGTTTGAATCGTACTGTTAATGGACGGTTTTCAGATGCGGTGGAAATTGACAGACAAGAATAAATAAATACCGAAACTGCCACTATTTAAGATTATAGAAAACCAAATTACCAGCTTTGGAGTGCTTCAACATATGATTTTCCTCATGAAATTTTTCACCATAAATGGAAACACCACCTCGTCCGGTTCCCTTCGTGATGTCTCCTGTTTCTAAGTACTGGCCTTTGATAATCCTGTGCACTAAACAATTCTTATACGTGAAGCGATCACCCTTACAAATTTCCAGGAAGTTTTGAACGGTAACAGGAACGTAGTCATAATATAATTCTATAAATATGACGCCCAAATATTCACCATGTCTCACTTGAAACTCCAAAAAACATCTGCAATTTACAATAAGGAAAGTGACTTACATTAAGTAATAAAAAAAATCATATTTCATTTTTCTAGTCGGAGCTATATATTAATCACATTTTATATAAGCAGATAATTGAGCAGAAACTCAGCTTTTGGCGAATTTTGGGTTGACGAAAATTATAAAATTGATATGCTCGGGAATCCCGTCCAGGATTATTTCCGTCAGTATTACCACATACATGCTTGTGCTTAACTGAACGGTTCCATCACGTACGGGTAAAACTGTCACGAATCCCTTTGTGATGGTTCTGCAAAAATTATAAATTGAGAAATGGAGTTGTTTTCGATTTAATTCCGAGAGTTCCACCATCTGCCGACGACGTTGTTTCGTTGATTACAACTTGTCAGGACAGCTTTAAGCTCCCGAAATCAAAACGAAATCACTCTGAATTAATACCTTACGGCAAAGACAATGATGTCACAAGTTATATATATATATATATATATATATATATAGATGCCGACACAGAGAAAATGAATGCCACCACCAATTTATTCCTTAAATGAATATGGTACGTTCCCTCGAATACATAAGAAGAATGGCAGGTGGGTTGAAGAAGTTAAAGGTAGGTAACTGAGAAATTATATAATAATTGTCCATTGAAAAATGCCAAGCCTTTGCAAGGGCATTAATTATTATAACTCCATAATAATATATGAGTTGAATATTTTTTCAGGCCATGGACAATCCCAAAATAAGAATACGGGAAAAATATAACGAAGAGATCACACCCACCTCACCCAAAAAAATTCAGAAGATTTCATTAACCCCCAAAAACGGTCTTTCCGGAATGAAAAAGAGCGGTTGAGGTATTCCGTGGGCACCGTGGGATGGATCACAGAACACAGAACGCTATCTTTCACTTTCTTCAAACGTGTGGCTGACAGAGTGCAGAAAAGCAGAAACGACTCTACCTTATAGTGATTTTTTCGGACGAGGTGCGCCTCCTATAATCACGATTGAGCTTCACAGGTTAGTTCGTTTGATGGGATGATTCTCGACTATCACCTATCAATGATTACGAATTTACAAAGATACATACTTACATAGGTCTTAATGAAGAGTTTCCACTGAGCAATCCTTCACTAATGGAGGGTTGAGAACGAATCAAATCGTCAATATTGGTTTTGTTCACGATTATCAATGGATATTTAGAGGAGTGTTTCAGTTCCTTGACTGTCAGTTGCCATTCCTTTCTGAATTGTTTTGTTTGGTAATATGAGGTCTATTAACAAAATTAAATAAAATAAAACAGTTACTCATGTACTCCGTGATAAAACATTTTTCCATTCCAGAAATGTTATTTAGTCAACACGTTTTACTAAAATTCAGTTGAAAAATATGTAGAATTAGGATTGCTTTCAGTGTTCCACGATCTGAACATAAACCAACAATTCTTTCATGAAAAATGATTAATGAAAACATAGGAAGTTTTTATACCACTTTATATTTGTAACACTTGCGTTACTGCAGTTTCATCCTATATGGGCATTATAATAATAATAATAATTTGTCTTTATTTGTCCTAAAAAAAAATATGTACAGAAGGGCAAATGCGCGAAGTCTAGTCATGACTAGACGAATCGAGTCAATTCCTACTCAATAGTATATTGTGTACATAAAGTAGTGAAAGCATTACATTCCCGGACGACAATGTCAATCCTTGTTGGCTTAAGGCATTGGCCAATAAGCGTTGAAATCTGGGAATGTGCTTTTACTACGAGGTACATACGCTATTTTTTCTGAAATCGCAATCAACCTTATCATAAATTAAGAAATTTTTATAAATGCATAACAATTCTTGATTGATGTCATTATCGTTGAGACGCCGGGAAAAATTTTCCCGGACCGTTTTCGTTACGGGAAAGTTCGTTGTGCCTGTTTTTGTTTATTGTTGAGACGCCGGCAAAAATTTTCCGGGACCGTTTTCGATTATGTTTCGATACTGGAAAGTTCGTTGCTCAGCATTGGGTTAATTTTGAAATGAGGTATGATTAAAACTTTTTAAAATGACCCTAAAAGTTCTTGGTTATCCCTTTCTCGAAACAACGACCCTGAATTAGATTCTGAAACTCTATGTAAATGAGTTAAACTGCTCAAACTAACATCTTCCAACCTACCTAGAGGTCTTTTTGTCACGGCAGTCAACTCCTAAAAATGGAAGAAACTCACCGCTCTTTCAATCGATCTATATATTGCCAAATTTTCAGTTTCAATAGCTTTCATTTTATTTTCATGAAACTTCCATTTATTTGTCCGTCTATATGCCAGGGGATTATACGTTTCTACTATCCCCTGAAAATGTTAATTCAAACAAAAATTCGGAAAATTTCAACTTTACAGAAAACTCACCCCTTTTCTGTTTATCATATTGATCTTGGCTATTAGTTCTTTATTCCATTTGTCGATTGCAAATGCTGATTCGAATTCCTTTCTTAGTTTTTTAGCATCTAGCATGTTGAAAGGGTTCAATTTTCTTGGATGACAATCTACTTGTGGTTTCGCACAAAACAACTATAAATGATTCAGTGTAGTTTTATCAATTAGAACTTGGAGAATGTTCAAATAGCTTACTCTGTATCTAAATGCATTGTAATCAGACAAATCAAGATTATTTGCTTCATCAGTTATAGCGCCACGTAGATAACGATAGTGTTTCTGTGGTTTAAACTGTTTGCCTTTCCTTCTACTTTTTCCCATTTTCACTAGTTTGAATTTATCTGAAGATGAGTTGATATGACAAAAATACACTGTCAAATTCTGACATTCCTTGAATACTATTGTCACTTGTCAGTCCTGTCTTGTCACTTGTCAGTCTTGTCTTGTCACTTGTCAGTCTTGTCACTGCGTCACAAGTTTTTTGTATTCTGTAGAATTCCTTCAACTCTTTGATTCCTTTCTGCATTCGTTTTTATATATTTACCATGCAATAGCAGAAAAACTCTATGTTGAATTCGAACTGAGTAATGGTAGGAGAATTATCCGCTCCAATTGTATTTGCGGAAAGCGTCATTTCTGGCCTCTTGTTTTTTAGATGCAGTTCATGCTACTATTCAGCCGACAAGGCAAATTAAGGTTACAGAAGTGGTATGTGGCCCATCCTGATAAACTGAAGAAAAAAATTACTAGAGAATTGATCACTACGATCTTGGCTAGGAAACCCAAAATGTGTAGCTTCTTGGAATGGAGAGATTTGAAAGTAGTATATAAAAGGTAAATAAAGTGTCATGTCGGCAAAAATCTATATACATTGAGGTGGTTGTACTCGATGGAATTGTGCATCCAGGCTTTGATTCTTCAATCAGAATATATATGTTTCATTACTATGCAAATATTCTTTTCCTGGGGTTGTTAATTATAATTTTTGCTAATCCTTTTGAAAGTTCATTTCAATTAATCTTTCAATAAATCATTTGTTGGGAAGTGACTACATAACCATTAGAGTATAATTATGGATATTGATTTCTGAACATTGATCTATATTATGTATAAGGAGGAAAGTTTATGACAGTCCTATTCTTAAATAAACTTGTTTTTATTGGGGGTTCACTCTGTGAAAAACAAGTATGCGTTTTTTGTGACCGGAAAACGTTCATTTGCTTTTTCGACAGCTACAATATAAATATTGTCCATTTAGTTATATTGTAGCCCTGGAAAAAGCAAATAAACATTTGCGAAAGCTTAGGTTGCAAAAAAGACTACTTCTTGTTCACAGACTGAATCCCCAATGTTATTTACGATAGATTTATTCAATTATCAATGGGTACTAGGTCCTCAGATTTATGTTATCGTGACTGAAATCAGTAGCATTACAGAAAAATTAATGCATTAAGGACGGATTTAATTTCGTTTTAAATTTTGAAATTGTATATTTTCAAACTGTATTTCCAGACCAAATATATTGCAAATGTCTTTCTTATTACTTCTTTATTCCCCGCTGACTTGATTATTACAAATATATGTAACAAGAAAACTATTTTTTAATCTTTGCAGATATGCCAGTTTATATTTCTGTTGCGCAATAGAACAATCTGACAATGAACTGTTGACTCTGGAAATTATTCACCGTTATGTGGAACTCCTGGATAAATATTTTGGCAGTGTAAGTTGTCACACTAATTAATTATGTAATCATTTCAATGAACTTCATCTTCAGGTATGTGAATTGGATATCATCTTCAACTTCGAGAAGGCTTACTTCATACTGGATGAACTTCTTTTAGGAGGTGAGGTTCAGGAGACCAGTAAGAAGAACGTTCTCAAAGCCATCGCAGCCCAGGATCTATTACAAGAGGTTAGTCATGGAAATGTTGAACTATGATTTCTGAATATTCCTCATGTCTCCTAGACAGCTGATATTCGGTCACTTAAGTTAGTATGAATATATTGGTGATATTCGGATTGTAGATTGGTTCATTGGTAATCTTATTTATCCATACATGTTAGCAGTTTTATTCTTCTTCTGAGTATCCCACTAAGTGAATTGAAAATCCAGGCATAGTATTATCACATAAACTTAAATATCTGATATCCTGATTCGGTTGAGATACAATGTGCTCTATCATTTTAAAAGTGGCCCAGTATTATCTGTATTTCTCACCAAATCCGTTGGAAAACTATGTTGCACTTGTCATTGTACTTCTTCACTTTACTGTCTATCGCTTGAAATTAATGTTTTGTTATCCATTACTTTCCATTTTGTGCACACCCAGGATTTAAACGACAGTTAAGCCTCTGTTAGTCTCCTATTGGTTAAATTCTTGCATATGGTGTTCCTGTTTGATATGTTTGGCCGATTTTGATTTTCGCCAGTTTTGTTTTATGCATGAATGGGGTTTAAGAAAGGTCACACTCTTTAGATCAGTAAGTAATTTTTTCTTCCCATTATGTTGCTTGATGGAAAACAGAGTGTTTCAGATAACATCTTTTTTGCAATGTACAAATTTCTGAATATCTAAGCTGGCATGCCATAAATAATTGAAATAAAATCTCAAACATTATCTACATCAGAAGCTGTATTTTACCAGTTTTTTCCTTTTCAAGAGGTAATTCAGCTGTTTTGGTCATTGATAGATTACTTACGACGGAATTAGTTTTTCTCATTTACCTTGACGGATAATAAAAATCAATTCAAAAGATTTTATTTTATTGATGAAGAAAAATTCTTATTCACAAACATTTTTATTTTTTATTTATTTATTTAACGGGGACTAGCCCAATTCAGACAAAATACAATTATTGTAAGTAGGATCGAACATTTACAATAAAAAAGAAAAAAAAATTTTTGAGTTGATTGCTTAAAGATAAAAAATACAATGGACAATGAAAGTAATATAGGACAAGTCAAAGTATAATAGCTTACATGTAGACAGCATGTAAGTTTCTACACAACAAAGTAAGATGTGATGCAGGCGTATAAATAAATCAAACATTAGCCAATTTTATCTCTCAGGTTGAGGTACTCGAAATATGTCTTCAAGATATTCTTCCAAGCTGTGATATGCTTTTGGAAGAAAATGTTCTTTCACAAATATTCGTAAAGCTTTCGAGTCTGTCAAACTTTTCATTTCCATCGCCAGGATCAAAGGCCTTTAGTAGTTTTGTATCTTGTAATATCCTATTTTATTTTAGTCGTTATATCTGAAATGGTTGAACTCCCTTTTGAAACAATTGAATATCAGAAAAAGTCATTAGGTACTTTCGATTATTATTGGGAAATTGTGCCCTAATCTGTCTACAAATTGCAGTTTTCATCATGACTTTTTTTTTTAAATGTCAAATGTCAAATGGCTAGTCTTAAACCCCTCATGTTAACCAAGTTGCATGATTTTCATAACGATATTTTTAAATATGATTACAGATGAGTGACCTCTCTTCAATCCTTAATTTATAGGCATACAGTTATTGAGTGAAAAAATATATAAATACATTATTTTTTTTTTCACGGAGTTTAAAACAAATAGACTAGAAGTGTAAAAAAATAAAAATAACCAATATGCAGGGTGCTTCAGAAGATTAATTATTTATACTACATACAAACAGATAAACCTTTTATGTTTTAAGTTATGGAAATATTTCTCATTATGGACCAAGACGAGACTAAGTGTAACAAAGACTTTATTATTAATATCTTAGATGAAGTCAGGTTAAAACCATAATTACAAATCATTAATACACATAACATATAGCTGTAAATTATTCCAGTCAAATTTAATATAATCAACACAGACAATTCATTTTATATGTTATATTTAAAATTTCGGGAAAGGTAGAAAAAATGCATAAATGGACAATGGCACATTAAAACATTTTGCTGCTTTAGAGGGATCAGATAATGCGCTTTGGGTTACTCCCTTTTCAATCAGTCTAGAACTGGACATTTCTTTTACTGACACATAATTTTATTCTCATGAGTGGCATGAACAATATCATATTAGTCCAACCAATATAACAAAAATAAAGCCTGTTTTGCAAATTAATTCTAATAGTAAGCGACTTGCGCCATGACTTCGGGGATACTTTATAAATAACTAAAATCCAAATTGCAACTCAAATTTTTTTTGTGCAATTGTTTAAACAATGATTATTAAAAAAAAAGGTCCTTTTTTTTGTTTTTTTGGAAATATCTCAAAAGGTACTAGACGAATGGCTTTATTCATAAAAGACCGTTTGTAGAGAATGAAAAAACCTTCAAAATGGTTTTTGGAAAATCCCGATACGACCATTTTTCGCCGAGAAAAGCCGGAAAAACTCTTGAAAAAAGGCCTTTTTTCAAAAATTCGTATCTCCCTCAATTTTCAATATTAAGAAATAATTTTTCGGGAAATGGTAGCTAATATCATGTACGTTGAGCCGTGCTAAGGTAGTACCTTAGCACGACTCGGCGACGAATTTTCACTCGAAGCGCTGTGTTCAGAAGCATTTTTAACAATGTTCTCCAAACTTATGGGAAAATGTGAGATAGACAAATTGTAGTTTTTAACCTCAACTTCAAAATGCCGCTTTAAAAATTCAAATCGGACCATTTCCCGTAATATGACGCATCATGCAAAATATGGCTGTAATTTTTTTAAAACCCGATTGTAGGAAAACTATTGAAGCGACAATTTCCATCTTTCGGGAGCTCAACGTACATGATATTAGCTACCATTTCCCGAAAAATTATTTCTTAATATTGAAAATTGAGGGAGATACGAATTTTTGAAAAAAGGCCTTTTTTCAAGAGTTTTTCCGGCTTTTCTCGGCGAAAAATGGTCGTATCGGGATTTTCCAAAAACCATTTTGTAGGTTTTTTTCATTCTCTACAAACGGTCTTTTATGAGTAAAGCCATTCGTCCAGTACCTTTTGAGATATTTACAAAAAACCAAAAAAAGGACCCTTTTTTTTAATAATCATTGTTTAAACAATTGCACAAAAAAAAAATTGAGTTGCAATTTGGATTTTATTTATTTATAAAGTATCCCCGAAGTCATGGCGCAAGTCGCTTACTATTAGAATTAATTTCCACAAAAAATTTATATTGGTTGGTCTATATGGATTTTTTACTTTTCCGCACGCAAATACAGTTCGACGAACGACGTGAAGCGCAGTTCGGATGTGTTTTTTTCGTGAGGAAAAGACAGTTTGCGCGTGGGTTAGGAACAAAATTTTTCCTACGAGCTTCATATCAAATTACGAAAATAAAAAAAAGTGTTAAATTTGTTCAATTAAACTTGAAAGAAAGAACTAACTATTCGATACGCACGCTTGACAATATTATAATCATTCACCATTAGACTTAAAAAAATAAGTTTTTTTTGTTTTATGCTGAAATACAAATATCGAAATTACGATTAAAGGTAAAAAAACGGTTTCACGCACGCTCGTCGAAAAAAACAAAAAATATTGGAATCTAAGTTATAAACCATTTGTGAATAACTCAGTTTCTCCAAAATCTTAGACCTTATAGGAAAGTCTGTACAAAATTCGTTTTCTCCGATTTTCATTTGACAATGTCACAATAATTCATTTATTGAAGGCCTCATAAAAAAATTCTACTGATTCTTATTTCGGTCCAAACGGGGGTATTTCCATATACTTCTGGTTGGAACACCCTGTATTCTGATTGATAAACGACTGCTAGGAAAAATATGAACTATAATTCGAGTTCCATGGGTACAAGTGTCTTTAAAGTAAGGTTTTGCAGTATTTAATGCTTATGGACTTTATTTACGCTTAAGTTTGTTTTTGACTGTACCAAAAATATGTATTATTTTTTACTGTATTGAAAGAATGCCTCAGATTTCCGAATGAATAACTTATGGTAGTTAATGTGCTAAACTTGAATTATTATCAGAATACATTCAATACTGTTTGTTTGAAGGTTGTAGATAACTTGATCAAGCTCCTTTGAGATGTCTTTTACTTTTATTGTCTGAAGGTTTCTCTCGATGACAATATAATTCCAAAGAACTTTCAACCCGTTTAGACCAAGGATTAAAACGAGAGTGTTCATAATCAATACTGTTTGCATGTGGTTCAAACTAAAAACGCAATTATTGCTTCGCATGAATGCATGCATGTAACCTTCAGGTTTTATTGTTAAAAATATAATTGAAACAATATGAAATATGCGGCAACGTATTGCTCCATACTGATATATATGTTCACAACCGGCTCACTACCTTTGAAAGATTAAAGTATAAGATACTTAAAACACTATTTATATTATATACCCAAAAACGTATTTCAAACTGGTGTAATATTTAATAGGGTGCGAATGATTATTTGTTTATATTCAGTCTTTTTTTTTTTGTTTTCAAAGAAACAGTTACATTTACAATTTTACCAAATATTGTACAGCCTGTAACTGAGTTTCCATCGGAGGAACATCTCCAAACATAGTCTAAATAATAATAATAATACACCCTCATAAACACTCGTAGAGTGTACCCAAAGACATAGCCTGTGCGGGTAGAGGACGGCTATTATTATTTGGTCCTGTACTTACAGCAAATGCTTCATACCAAGAAGTTTTTCTGCTCCCAAGGTGAAATTGATTGCATCTCAAGTTGTTATATCTCGAAACAATCTGTGATATACAGGGTCTGCCAAAAATTTGAAACCATATGGGAAACTTTTTTATTATTGACTTCACAAAAAAAAGTTTTTTGTGGTAAAAGTTGGTGCTTATCGAGAAACTCATAATGGATTATGTTATGTTCTTGATTTCTGAAAAAAATAATTTTTTTCGAAAAGTCATCAGAAACAAAGTAAAGTAAATGGCTTCCGATTTTTTTTAACAACTTTGTTGCACGATATCTAAATACTGCAGCACATCAATGGAAATCTGAATATGAATGGTTCATGAGATGGCAATGAAATATTCCTCATGATTTTTTTTCGTATTTTGAAAAATAGAGGTACTTTATTCTTGATGCCAATTAAAAAAAAAAAATTTTTTTAAAAACCAAGAACCTAACATAACTTTTTTATAATCCTTTTTGAGTTTCTTGATAAGCACCAACTTTTATCACGTGTAATTTTATTTGTGAAATGAATAATAAAAAAGTTTTCCATATGGTTTCAAGTTTTCCGCGAACACTGTAGAAATATGTACTTATGTTCGTAGAGATATTTCCCGAATATATACTTAGTTGTTTTCGGCAAGAGGTTTGTTGTTGGCTAAACAATGGACGAATACTCTGTGTTTACAACGTTAACACTTTCTTGTGAGCTTCATTATAACATTTGGAAGTTAGAATTACTTATTGAAAAGAAAAAAATTGAACAAATTAATGGTTTTTGGGAAAAATTGAAAGAACGCATCATATAGAAAAACTCGATGAAAACTCAGCCTACATACCGGAACTTTCACAAAAATTAATGATGAATTTTTAATTTAACCTAACCTTTGTGGGTTGCATAAGATTTGGTAGAAAAATTATGCAGCTGATAGGAAGGAAGTATTAGAGAAGGGTTAATTTTATCATACTGTCTACAACAATTTACAGAAGATGTCGCACTCTGTTAAGGAAAGTAATTTCTGAAGTATCAACTTTTCCTGATTAAAATCGATGGTTTGTGTGGCAAAAAGAGAAAAAAAAAGTAACTGATAATGACTGAACTTTTCAATTGTGAATTATGTCCAAACTTGATATAATTCCTATTATTTGGTGTCTAAATTTGTTGAATATGTTTCCAGCAAGCAATCTATCTTTGGTACTTGCCTCAGGCATACTTAACAGGATCGTATGAAAGGTTAACATACCATTTGACTCGTCATCTGCCACCTTTGTTATTGAAAATATGGAGAGGATTGCTTATATATAAAACGGTGCTTGTCAAATAAATATCACAATCCTTTCCATACTTCAGATTGGTATATGGTATCTAATAATTATTCATAATTGCCAAATATGTATGGACTACATTTATTATTACCCATGGGGGAATTTTGTGAAAATTCACAACCTATACATAACTTTTAATCAACTTGAAGTATTCCAAGCAATTATCACAAATCAATCAAGATATTGTTTATTTTCAGAAGGCACTTGTGATATATATAAAATGAAAACAAATGAATATATAAAATCACTACAAATTCAGTACCCTATCGCAAAAATTATTCAATTAAATATTGATAGAAGACAGACTGAACAAAGTTTGAATAAGGTGTGTGCAACAAACACATCTGTAAAATAAAAAAAAAACGTCAAATATTTACCAAGGTCATGAAAAGCATGGAACGAGAAAAGCTGTTTAACATCTCTTCTGATTGACTTGTCTTCATGTTATGAGGCAGGTGATTTGTACATTGTAAGGTTGGCTTAAGTATTAAATATATCAGTATTGTACTAGTTTGCTTGGGAAGCTTTATTAAATTGCTTTGGGAAGCTGTATCAAATTTCTTTTACTTGTTTTGTATATTTGGAGATAGAATACTACAATTCTCAAAGCCGTTTACACGAGTGCCTAGATTTTCATCTGCATGTGTATTTCGGAAATCTTTTTTGGACTATTTGTCCTCTCATACCTGAAGTGAGATTATATTGACGCACATATGAAGTACATTATTTCGATCTCTGACGCCTCAGAGAAGTCTCAAAATCCTCTGCATCTTCACTATACAAGGTGTATCGTAAATGATGTCATTAATTTCAGATGGCGATTCCTTGTCACATTTTGTGAAAAAAAAAAATGTATAAACGTGTGTCCTAACTTGCTTCGTTTCTGTTTAACTGGGTATCAACTAGGACTTCAAAAATTCAAAATATAATTTCATGAAAAGAAGACCCTCGTTACTACTAACAAACACACGAAGTTTAATCAGAATCGGCGTAAAGAATTTTCAGTAATTCATGAAAAACAGATTTTTTATTAAACTTATGACGCCCCGTTACTCGGGAACGAAGCAAGTTAGGACACACGTTTATATAAACTTTTTTTCATAAAATGTGACAAGGAATCACCACCTGAAATTAATGACATCATTTAAGATACAACCTGTATATGTGATTCATATACTAGAGCAGAGACTGATTGGTTATTCTATTTAATTGAAGTGCATAGTACTTAACATATCATTAATATATAAAATTTAATTAGTCCCTAATGGAAACAATAAGACACAGATACTTAATACATTCCGACTAAATATAAAAACTTTAGCGGTATTTTTTATTTCTCTTACTCTGAGCCCTCAATATTAAAATTAGAAGTTTATAAATAACAAAGAAAAATTAAATACAACTACATGTATCCTAAAAAATATTTTTCATACTTCAAGGAGTTAGACTAGTGTTCACTTTGAATAATCTTGTGAAGTTGGTAATTGCGCTAGAGAGTGTTCTTCAATTTATTACCAGACTAGTTTTTATGGCCTCCTCACTCTTTTAATATGCTCCTCAAGGAGGGTACTTATACCTAAAATATTTATTATTCGAATATAATTTGTCTTTATGCTAGTCAAAAGCCAGAGATTTGTTGTTTGCTGGATTTCATATGAATTGACGAGATCGCTTGCCAATTCATTATTATGTAGTATTACTTTATTTGCCACTACTTAATTTTTTTTTGTTTTTATTTGTATATAAAGATTTTTTGTTGTTTTATTTCTGAAATGTTTTATTATTTATTGTTTTCTCAAGAGCCTCATTAGATGATTCCATTATAATATAGTTAGTAGGTTAACGAACTGTGAAACTAAGTTTTTAAAAAATTAATGCAAATAAATTCAGCAAATCAGTCATGAAATTTAGATGATGAAATGAAAATAATCACTAAAACAATGAAGCTCTAAACGTCTGCGAGAGTTATAACCAAGAATGATTTATTTATACTGGTTTAGTTCTTGATTTGCTGAAGTTGTATCGCAGATAATTCAAAACATCTAGTAGTATTATGTGATTCGATTTTATTCGATTTTATTCGATTTTGTAATGTGTAGATGAGAATTATTCACCTTATTTTGTGTTAAATAGGCCAGTAGGTATATTGTTCCTGTATACAAATTGGTAATAAATGAATGACTCTAAATTTTGTTTGTTTGTTTGATTGTTAAAAAACGTCATTAATGCTTTTTGCACATAAATCACAAGCTTTGGGATGTGTGCTTGTATGTAAATGGGCCTTTTTCATCTGAAAATATTTTATATTACAATATTACTTTTGCAGTGTTTTGATAAAAATAAAAAATGTACCTATGTAACTTTTATTGAATTTGCTTTTCTTAATTCATTTATCTCGATAAGAACTTTCTTATTACAATGAGAATAATTGAATGGAATATCAAATCCATTGTTTTGAGCTCATCATTTTCATCACACATATTTTATCATTGAAAAATATTGAATATTGTGAAAGGGGCCCATCAACTTTTAAATGTGGTATGAAGGAAAATTTCGTGATTGTACTCATTCATTATACAGTATAGACAATCTTTTTGAAGGAGCTTTCAGACTAGTTCTCTTGCTTGAATCCTGATAAAATTTATTAGAAATAAAATATTTAATATGTAACTTCTGAACAAAATTCCAAATTATTTTGTTGGTCTTTTCATTAATATCTTTTGCTGATCCTTTTTTTGACTTGTGTAATTCTTACGTATTTTTGTCATTTTGCTTAATATACTGTCTTTCCATAAGCATATCTAATAACAAAATATAGTTGATTGTTTAGAGTTATATAAATATAGTTTTTGCTAGTATGCAGTTTTATGGCAAAGTAGTTTAAGAGCTATCAGGAATTCAGCAAATATCTGAATGGTCTAAGAGCTTCTTGGTTCATGGGTTGATGGCAGGTATGTATTGATATTGCTCTTGTTTCAATCGTTATCATTCTAAATATCGAATATGGGTATGAAAACGAATATGGTGTATTATTGGTGTTTCTTTTGAAAACGTTGATATGTGTGCAAAAAAAGTAATTATTGGGTTGAAGTTTTTATATAAAATTAACATATGTTCACCAATTTTATTACAAAAGAATGAGGGTGACAATTTGAAAACATAAATTTGGCTATATATTTTATTGGCTGAAATGTTATAATCATATCAAATGTTCGAAATGTGAACCATCATACAGAAGTAAGAGCGATTTTCGAATTGTCTATGAATATGCATATTTCTTAACATTTCTGGGGTCACTGTTCGATACTCATTAAAAATTCTTCTGCGTAGATCATCAGGAGAATTGGGCTGTGTGATATAAACTGTGGATTTCATATGTCTCCATAAAAAGAAAACTAATGGTGATAGATCAGGAGATCTAGCAGGCCATTCTATTGGTCCCCTGTGAAATTGACTTACAGTTGCAACAAAATATGGAGGAGCTCCATCTTATTGAAAAGTGTGCTGACCTTCAAGTAGATTATCATCGTCTTCAAGTAAATGAGTGATTCTGTGGTTCAGAGTTGTATCAAGCAGTTCAAAACACGTTTGTCCGTCAATAATAATAATAATACTCCTTCATAAACATTCGTAAAGTGTACTCAAAGGCATAGCCTATGCGGGTAGAGGACGGCTATTATTATTATTGCCGTGGCGCTTCGGGGCGACTCACTGACTTTTGGTGGCGTCTTCACTTTTCAGCTGCAGGAAAACCCGGAAGACCTCCATCACCACCTCGGGTGGTCGGTGTACACTCCAAGCTAGCACTAGACGAGACAACACGCAATACACTTTCTCTCAACAAATGCCTGTGGTCTCGTACCTACATCGGGATCGAACCGACTACCGCCCTATGCTGAAGTTTCGAACGGCCTGCGCCTTAGACCGCCAAGCTACCGACCAGGTTACCATCAATGTGGTCTCCCAGAATCCCAGCCCACCTATTCAATTTCTTTGTGAATGAGTTTTCCTGTACCAATGAGGATTTACGTTAAATGGAGCTCCTCCACATTTTGTTGCACCTGTCGATATCAATTTTTATATGATAATTTCACAGGGAGATGGATTGGAAGGCGAGGAATAATAGAATGGCCTGCTAGATCTCCTGATATATCACAATTAGACTTATTTTTATGAGGAAATTTGAAATCTAATGTTTATATCACATCCCAATTCTCTTGATGATGATCTACACAGAATAATTTTAGACGAGTGTCGTACAGCAACTCCAGAATTGTTGAAAAATATGAGAAGACAATTTGAAAATCGCTTATACTTTTGTATGGAACTGATTGGTTCACATTTCGAACCTTTCATATGATGAAAACATTTCAGGTTATGAAAAATGAAAATATTTTTACCTACTTTTTATTAAAACTTCCACAAGACTTGATTGATTCTCCCTTGTGTTAGAATTCCCTTCAACCTTTTTAAATCCAGGGACGGCGCTTTCCTATATATACACAAGGGTAATTTTTTTTTGTTCCATATTTCACTTAGTTTATTTTTTTTGTGGGGAGAGCACACTGTATAATTTTCTGTAAGTGGTCGCATTGCATGGATATAATAGCCTTAACTATTCAACAAAAAAATAGAACCAGTAAATCCTTTAACATTTGGAGTAGGCATATGTGGCAACAATTTTTTTTTCAGTGCGGTGTTCTCAAGTAAAAATTTTTTATTAAACATTCACTAATAATTTTGAACGGTATTTTGTTGAAATCTCCTAGTGATATGTTGTTGCTAGTAAGAGTTGCTGTTCAATTTTTTTTATTTTTTTAAGAGTTGACTGGAGATACAGTAGAGTACTAGTGACTACCACAAACTACCTCAGTCTGCGAATGGGGGTAATATGGTAGCTCCATCAGTTAGGTTCTCTCTCGATATAGTCGATTGTACATTTTCAATTGTCACCCTGTTGTTATGGATGCATGGTTTGCATTTGCATTTTGACTAAAATCAACAGTATTAAAAATTATCTTTTGATTCTTTGTGAGGCATACTTCATATTTACTATTTGAAATTCAATTGGACCATAAAAACTCCTAAAAAAAAACAATTTGGGACAGAGTTTTGAACAATCTCTTCTTTGAATGATGGGAAATCGTAATTATCGCTAATGACCGTTTCATGCTCAAATAGCAGAACACATTTTTGAACTGGGTTTGTTGTTTAGATAAAATATATGACACCAAGACTAAGTATAATACAGTTTGAAATTTTCTTTAATTTATTTATATTTTGTGATTTTTTCCAAGGATGAAGCTGTTGAAGGTGCTTTGAGGGATATAGGGTTGCTGTAACAAGTTTGGACATCTGCACTTAGAAACAGCAGTTTTTTAGTTTGATCATCCTCCAATGGAATTTTTAAATCTAATTATGTGCCTGACTTTTGAAAGATAATGATATCAGCATTATCGATGTGATACCTTTAAATTTACATTCCCAATTTTCTATATATTCCACAGTTGTATATATGTGTGCCAAACCTATTTTATATTGTGTCACAGTTTATCGCAAATGGTATTTTGCAATTGTTCTGAATATCCTGCTTTTATTCTCTTGATCCAATATAATTTGTTTGCGCACTTTTATCGTCAATGTCATTTTCTAGCAGTATTTTTGGAAATATAGGGTTTAATTTTTAACTATATTCAACCATATGAATAATTTTAAAAATATTTATACATGTTACTAATGTATGTATAACAATGCACGATATATTTATCTAATATAAAATCTTGAACTAATCTTGTAATTATTGTTACAGTAGTTAACTTTTTGTTGGAATGTTTTGATTTGTGCCAAATTGTAGTAGTTGTATATAGAATATAAATGTATCTTTCATTTTCTTTTCCTTTCTTAAACTTCTTGATTAGACCCCAACTAAAAGCATATGAGGACGTGTGAAACAAAATCACTTTATGAAACTGAATTAATTATCAGCCGTCAAATGTCAGTGATTTGTTGTGTTATTGGTTCACTGTTTACATTATATCTCCACATATGCTCTCTATTTTGGTGCCTGATCACCTAACTCAGCATTTTCTGTCTTAACATACTTATTGGAACCCGGTGGTGAGTGTAGAATTTTTCACAAAGCTTCTCGAACTCACGTCAATATGAAGGTGGATATAGAAGTGATTTTCAAGGATTCTGATGGAATTTATAGGTATGTGAACTTTTTTTTTGTTCCATCCACATTCATATTGATGTTGAATTATATCAAGGAGTGATGCTTTGCTTTGTTCTAGGAGGAAACACCCCAGGGCTTCTTTGATGATCACGGCCTTGGTTAGGAAGCGATAAAAAATTGACACAGACTTTCATCATTTAAGTCTCTGTTATCATTTAGTCTGTCCACCTTGTAAGCAATAGATCATAAGTATTACTGACTACTTTGTAGTTTATTTAAAGATAACTCTCATAGCCATTTCAATAGAGTAGGTTTCATCAAGGCAGAATAATTTAGATATTTCAAAACTTGGATACAGATTCAGATTATTAAGTGGAAGAAACTCCCATGAATTCAAAGCTGTCAGTTAAGTCAGCTGCCAAAAGTCGATGGCATAGGATAATTTGACTTCAAAGAAATGAAGTATGGTTAATTTGGTATTTCTTACTTTTGTTTTTTTCAGCCTTTGTAAAAAACTCTTTTGAGTTCCATCAACCCATAATTAATTAATTAAACAAATTCTTTAAAGTTAAAGTTTAATGTTATTAATACTAATTTACAGTTACCGCTTGAAAAATTTCAACATTGTAACATTGATTTTTCAGTTTACAGTTTGTGTCACTGTATTGATTTCAATGATTCAAATAATACTTAGGATTAAAAGAAATTTATGCCTAAATATTCTATTTTTTATAACAAATAACATTGCTGTTGGTATGGTCCTATTTTCTTATTCACAGTAGAAAAATAAAAAAATAAAGTAATGTTATTGCAGTATATTATCAACTTCAGATAGATTTCAAAAATACTAATAATTTGAACAATTTTGGATTCATGAGGGATTTTATGAAAAATGTTTTACAGTATTGGACAATATGTGATATTGGCTTATAAATTCTTGTTCTCACCTAATATTTCTTCATGAGCTAAAGAATCTCAAGAAAAATATAACATTAGAAAATCTTGCTCAACTTATATTCCTATGTTTCAGAAGTTATCTTTAACCTTTGTATTGTATTTATATAACGAAAGAGTTGCTTATTGTTTGCCTCTATGCTTATTTATGGTTCATTCATTACATTATCAATTTTTCCTTTTTCTATTCAATGTTAGAATAAAAAATCTACACTCTGTTTTTTATCAATAACGAACCTATACCTTTTGATAGTCATGTGTTACGAGGGAGATTATTATTATTATCATTATAATATAACCGTTCTCACCCATAGCACTAAACGCATATTTGGATTACTTGGACAGTTGATGAAGAGAGTTTTATTTTTCGCGAATTTCGAGCTAGCTGATAAGCCTTCTTGTAAGCGTAATATAAAGATATAAGACAAATGAAACAAATCTCAAATTTTTTGAAACTAATTTTTCTTCTGATGTTCATTGACTTATTGGTTAATGTTGTCTTATTAAAAAAAATGCACATGTATGACAAACTTCATCCTAAATTATTTTCTGTCTAATTAGACGATCTTCATGTTTGTATCGAAGCCTATCTAGCACATCAATGTCAGGACCTAATTTGATAGTAGGTACTTTTACTTTTACAGAACTGATATTTTGATTTTTTTTTATCATAAAAAGAAAACTACATTGTGAAAATTACCTTTGCACCATGAGTGACAGTTTGTGACATAATCAGTACATGAGTGGCACAAGTCACTTTAATTTTTTTTTATGTCTTGGCTACTGCCAGGCTACCAGCAGTGAACAATTTGAAAATGTAATTCAGTGGTTTGTTTTTTCTGATCATAATACTAGGCATAATGTTGATTTGAAATTACCAATTCTTAGAAGCACATTGATTAAAAAATCGACAACTTTTAATAAATGTAAGATGTTTAATGATCTTCCGTTAAAAATGGAAAGTATCATAACTTTTTAGTTTCAGGAAAAATCTAAAGCATTTATTGTCTGAAAAAGTTTATTACAGTTTGTTAATAGTTTAACAATGACAATTTTGAAAATTCATGTCGCGCTGACCGCTTCGTCGATATTTTGACGTTTCAGTATTAACGGGTATCGGTATAGGTAAGATATCTAAAAATCCTGGTATAGTGACTCATATTTGAAAAACTGTGAGATCAAACATGAGACATTCGCCAACTTGATACCGAGAAAACAAATGAAATCATGAGTTGTTTATTAAAATATCCCACTTTTTTATAATATTTTATGGAATTTACAGAATCTCTGTCTGCTGCAGGTAGGTAGTTTTAATTGTTACTAATATCCATTTTTGAAGTACTATATTCAATTTTGTCTGAAATACAATTAATTAAAATTAATAACAACACATTTCTCAACGACCATATCAGAGAGTTTGTTAATTTTGTAGTCAAATTTGAAAACATTACCTCTTTCGATAATAATAGTATATTCTGTAACAAGGTTAGGTTAGATAGTGGATACCACCAACAAACTTACCGACGTCTTCATAATACTGGTTGCTATATAGGCAAGAGGCGTCGATACCCAGATAACACCAAGACGTCCTAAGAACGTCCTCAGGACGTCAATCTGAGACATTTAGGACGTCTCAAAGACATCCATTGTCGGTCGACAGGCGACCCGAGGACGTTCTGAGGACGTCCAATGTTACAAATGGGCATATAAGCAAAACGTAACCACGTTTCAGTCAATGGAAGATATTCTAGCTCTCTGATTGGTTGCGACCAAACACAGGTGCACTTTGCCATCCAGATCAAAACGTGGTGCACTTTGTCGCCTGGAAATTTATTCGAAAAAAGTCCCTGTGGTGAACAGGCAAGCTAGGTTAGGTTTGCGTGTAAATCGCAAGCGAAAAACTCACGTATTTTCGACTCGCAAGCTAGGTTAGCTTGCTCAGGTTAGGTTTGTGTGTCAATTGCGAGCGAAAAACCAAATTCACGCTAGTGCAAAATGCACCACGTTTCAATCTGAATGGGCAAAATGCACCTGTGTTTGGTCACAACCAATCAGAGGGCCAGAATATCTGCCACTGACTGAAACGTTGTATGTTCTGCTTATATGCGTCCCGGGTACGTCCATCGGGCCCACGTTAAGGATTTCATGGACATGTACGGGATGTTTTGGGGACGTTATATTATTGGTTCGTTTCGTTTCTATCAGGATTACTATTTTGTCAAGGTTTTAACTCGAAAAGGTAAAATAAAAAAATACATATTAACCCTCGTATACGGCTGGAACCAATTGTTATCTGAAGGTCGTAGTTTAGGTTTCAGACCATGCAGAACTTTTTATGAAGAATAGCTTTTTTATCGTGAATTCAGTACTAAAAAAAGTTTCCCATGTGTAGAGAACTTGACTGAACACACTCTATATCTATACACTGGCCTACTATTAAAAATTGTTGAAAAGGGGAACATTCTCCATGAAAATTGAAAAATGAAAAATGTGATTTATTTGAGGTTATCTTGAACGATGGAAAATAGCGACTAATGTTTGTCTTTCAGTCGCAGATGATTCCACAATAGATTTTATGAATTTCCTATTCATATTTTCGAACTAAAATTAAAAATTGCTTTTTACAATCTCGTCGAAAACCCTGTTGCGCCCTCTCTCCCGAATTGAGCGTCACTTCGCCATCGATTCACCTACAGTTTCCGCCAGCAGCGTCCCAACTCCGGCCGCGCCTCTCGCCTCCAGATCCCGCCACCGCTCCCTTCGCGGGATGGGCGAGGAGTGCGCGGCAGCGGCGTCGCCGCGTCACGACGCGCACGCAGCCGTCGTCGCCTCGCGTCCGGACGTCTCGCGCAAGCGCCTCCATCGTTCGTCAGTAATGGTCAGCTGTGTACGGGAGTCTCGGACGAGAAATGCGCCTTAGGCATGTAAGTGTGGCTGTCAGAGACACGAAAAGGCAGCAACATGTACGCGTACGGTTTCGAGATCACATAGACCTGTAATATGCGTCGCGAGGCTAGTGCGTGTTCACGGTGAAGATCTGGCGTGAACGGTGGCTCGGAGAGATAATGGCGTCGGTGGCGGGCCCGCACGAACAGCCGCCCGCCGCGCACGGCCACAGCTTCTGCAAGAAGACCTTCCACAAGCCCACCTACTGCCACCACTGCAGCGACATGTTGTGGGGCCTCATCCAGCAGGGCTTCATCTGCGAAGGTGAGCGGACTCTTGCTTTTTTCGACGACCCTCCTTTGCACGTTCCTGCAATCCTGCTGACTCGTCGCGTCCGAGTCCAAATAGGTCACCACTCTTGGGAGAATCCCTGAATGGAATCGTATAGATTGGTCTTGATAGTTGAAACTTAGTGGTACTCCAATCTCCTTACTTCTGAATTCGGCTGAATTATCAGGAAATTGCTCTTCTGTTTTTTAATGAAACGGCCCAAGTACAGTTTTTTATTAACCTACAATACTAGCGAAATAAATTGGCTTATGAGAGCTTACTTCAATAACGAAATGATAGAGAATTAAGATTCCGAAGAGCCGAGTTTTTTTATCGAATCAGACCTGATACCGATGATATTCTTTCCACCTCAAAAAATTTGTTTTCTTCATCAATGCTCTACGATCTCCTGAATTGAAGCTTATTGCAACTGTACCTCTCTACACTTATGTCAAGGATGCTTTTGATCCAGTTACTCACTCGCCAAAATTTCCATCATCTGGTATATTTTGTTTACCCATTAATATTAATTCTGATTAATTTTATTGGATATGATTCATAATTCCTTTGAAATTTCAGTAATAATACCTAATCACTTCAGTAATATGTTATGTCGCTAGAATAATAATATATAAGCTTCATCCAGCATCATCTGCGCTGGTTATCAGTCTCGTGTTGTTCCACGGACCCTCCTTTTCATGATACTGTAATACTGATGATACGGTCTTTGTGGCTGATACTGGGCTCTCCTTGGGAGAAGTGATATTTTTTTCTCACGAATTATAAGTTCCTTTTAGGTTTTAGTAAAACACTTATATAGCGAATTATTTTGGTGACCAAACTTTTTTTGAATATTTATTTCTGCGTACAAAAGGGGGAGAAATAAAGGCGCTTTCGTACGAATAGATTCTAGAAAAAGTACATTATGAATCTTTTGCAATTTCGTGCATATATTGTCGAACTTCTTAATGCATCAACAAAAAATTCAAAACAAAAAGAAGAAGGCCCTCATTTTCAGAACGATATTCCTCGCCAGCAGTGAGTGAAAAAACTGCAGAAGTACAGACTGTTGTTGATGTTTGATTGGATATGTCTACATTCATTTAGCAATATTTGATGAGAAAAACCTCGCAAGCCACTGTAAATTGCTCGATTGTGAAAGAAAAACACATATGATTTCTGGAGAAACCTCAAATTCTTTAAAAAAATGCAAACAATTACTGTACTAATTTTCAGAATTTTTTTCTTACTCAAATTAATTCGGTATTGAAAGGGTTAAGGTAAAAGTAACTTTTTTCTACGTTCATGCGAAAAACAAAACTTAATTGAACTATATTTGGTGGAAAAACTGTCTCTTTATTGCACTCATCTGTCATTCTACTATAGCATTCTGTCGTCATGACAGACATAAACTTTCAAATCGACGCCAAATTTAGCCCATTTTCTGTGAGATTGTATTAAGTTTTAAATAGTTGCATGTTTCATCATATTCATTATATAATGGACTATGAAATTACTAGAAAATGCAATTTGTTAAAAATAACATTATTTCCTTCGAATATCATCTGAATTACACAAAATGTTTTTGAATTACTTTTAGCAGATAGATTTAAACAAACAATGTCTTCCTTACAGTTCAGTGCCACCTAAATGAAACATTTTCTGGTTATTGCATGAACGTAGAAAAAATATTGTATGAAACTCGTGCAAAAAGAGTTTATTCGAATTCTTTTTCACAAATTTTGTAGTCTGTGAAATCAATTGTAATATTATCTTTTCCGCTGAATTGCTTGCTTTTCCCTTACAACCTTCATTTCCTTTCTCTTGCTTGCAATGTTTTCCCTCTTCCTTTTATTCTCTTCCATTTTCTTTAATTCCTCTTTTTCTTTTTTCGAAAAATAGGTTTGCCATTCAAGGGTCCATTCTTCCTATAGGTTTTTTCCGTTAACTTTATTCGATAATGTCATTCTTTGCACATTTTTTTATGGACAATTTCAGCGAGTCTGATTCTAAACGAATGTAATTGTGAATAAAACGTTGTATTGCATGCATTTTATTCGCTTAACAGAGGCGGATCCAGGACGTGTCCAAGGGGGGGGGCAATTAGGTAGAGTCGTGTCACTCGTGTCCACGAGGGGGGCAATTAGGTTGAGTTGAAGTTTGAAGTGACTGATAAGGGATGGTGACGTAGGACTTGTAGGAATAAGACCTGTACATTTTGCTCTCAAGTGGGGGGGGCAATTGCATTGCCCTCCCCTCTGAATCCGCCACTGTCGGAATGATATCTAAAACACATACAATAAGTAACTATTTTGAACTAATCGCTTTGGAAAGCTACTGTGTAGCGAAACATGTCGCGAGTATAATAAATGCTGTGGAAATGTAATCGTGTTTACCTTATTGTCAAAGGTATGTGAAAATATGTGTGCAACACAAAAAATAAATCGTGTTCAGATTTCTCACATGAGTGATCAAACAATTTCATAAATAAGTACATGAATAGGGCAAGTTTTCATGGGAAGCGCCTCTTTTCCACAATGGGATACAGTGATTTAACGCGTATATAGGTTGGCGAACGTTCCTATTTATAGCCCAAAGGTCAAAAGAACTGAGAAGAGCTTGAAACAGTCAACCTTTCATCCAGGATGTAACATTAATTTTTTATATGAAAATTTAACGTCTTTCTTTACGATTCAAAGTAGTGAATAGTTTGTTATTTAGATGCAGTAGCATGAAGATTGTTCGTGGAAGATGTGAAACACTTTGAATGGATTTTTAAGAGCGGAACATTTTCATGAACTTTCAGTATGCTGTTTGTTGACTCAGAGCAAAAATGTTTTATAGCGATCATACATTTGTAGATATACTAGTTTTGTTAATTGGTCTAATACCATGTCGGACATTGTACATGTACGAGGAATATCTTCCTGAATTGTTTTGCATGAATTTATAAACAATCAGCGAACCTAGCAGACGTTGTTCGGCCCCATTGTCGTGTCTATTGATATGTCTATTTTTGATTCGCCAACTAACTCTTCGAAAATATTTTTGTTAATGTTACTGTCAGACTCACTTTATGGTTGCGGGCAGAAGCTACTTGACCTATAAGAAATCATTAAATTTGCAATAACAAATATTGAGGGTCACTTATCTGGATAAAAACCATTCTGTATCTCGAATTGGACCAAGCAAAAAGTACTTACAAAATTTCATTGAAATCGGTTGAGTGGTTTCGGAGATTGGCGTCCCTAACAACACAGCGATATCCCAGGTGCGTCCTTCTTATGTCCCAAAATGTACCGTCATGTTTGAGATGAAGATATCCAGTGAATTCCGTAGCCGGTATATCCCTGGGTAACTCAGGAATTTCTTTGGTACCAAATTTATCATGCGACATCCCATATCGGTCTTTTTTGATGGCCAGCAGATGTCCGTGGGACGTCCCCGGTAAAAACTAGGGACGTCCGAGGGATATCCATAGGATGTACATGTGGTGTTAGGGGTGAACAAACATCATTCGTGACGCTGGTAAAATATATGGTCTTAGATGATTTCACTATCTTTTCAGTACGTTGTAGAACCTTCTGGAGGAGCTGTTCTGGTTTATCCTACGGTTTTATCGAATTTTCCAGAAATTTTCAGAAAATAGGAGAACATTCATTGGTTTCCTATCTTACATTCTACAAATTTCTGCGCCACCTTCCTGCTGGCCGAGTTTGACTTCAATACGTTCTATAACCTTCAGGGGCCTCTGTTTTGGTTGATTTCACGGGGATCTAGAATTTTCTAGAACTTCTCCTAGAACTTCTCAGCAGCTTGGAGAACATTCCAGAGTTTCCCATATCATATCTTAGAAAGTTTCACGACACCTCTCTGGTGGCAGAACTTTCGAGTACTTCACTTGGGTGTCTTTTTAGTACGTTCTAGAACCTTCCGAAGCCTCTGTTCCGGTTCATTCCATGAAAATCTAGAATTTTCTAAACCTTTCAGAAGCTTCGAGAACATTCCAGAGTTTTTTCCTTACCTTCTTGACATTTTTAGAAATTTCCACTACCACTCCTTCTCCCTGGTGGCTGATCTTTCGAAAACTTCACTTGGGTGTTTTCAGTGCGTTCTAGAATTTGCCGGAGCTTCTGTATAAAGGTTCCTTCTACGGTTTTCTCGTATTTTTCAGAAGCTTCAAGAATATTCTAGAGTTTTCTCTTGAAAGTTCCAAGCCAAATTCCTGGTAACCAAATCTTCGAGTACTTAACTTGGGTGTCTTTTCAATACATTCTAGAAACTTCCGGAACGTTTGTTCTGTTTCATACCAGGGAGATTTCGAATTTTGTAGAATTTTATAGAACCTTCGAGAATATTCCAGAGTTTTCACTTATATATTCTAGGAATTTTAGAAAGTGTCAACTACGGAAAACCAATCGAGAACTTCACATGAGTATTTTTTCCTGTGAATTTGCGCAAAAAATAATTGAGGTCATTAATCGATATAAAAACTATCCTATCTCTCAAGTTGGACCAAATTACACACAATCCAATAATTGTGTAGAATTTTTCATTGACCGGTTTTAGAAAAAAACAGCTGAATATTTCCTGCAACTTTTCAGGGCCTCTATATCATATAAAAGTAGGTATATTACGATCAATATTTATAGAAATTTGTTGGTCTCACTCTTACTGCCCTGGTTTTAATAGGTACACAAAAAGTACAAATGGCCATCATCATCAATTCGAACCTATCCCAGAACAACAACAATTCATGAATATTTGAAACTTTTCAGATCTTCTATCAGAAAAGTGAGACGTATTAACAGAACTTGTTCATGAATATAATAATTTTTTATCCTCAGTTTCAGTCGTCCTGCGTCATTTCCTTACAAGATAATATCATGTGGTCTCCTAATCTTTCCTTTTTTATTTCTACATACATGTACAGGAAATTAATGAAAGTGATAACAACTCTCTTATTTCGGTATACTTTATATAACGGTTACGCTGAATCAAAACTCCTTGAGGGTAATCTTTGCAATAATTTTTTGTAATAGAATATTATTTACTGATTGTATTCAACCCCGGTATTATTGTACTGATAGCTTAGAGATTGCTGAATCATTTTTTTCTTTCTAGGTCTACGTAGAGCTTTTGAAACAATTAATAGAAACATTCCATTGGAAAAATTAAAATATTTTTGCATATTAGGCAGTTTACTGGTTTAAAAGTTACCTAAGTTATCGTTACCAACAGTCAACAGACCAAGATAAACAATATTCAATATAACAAAATTGCCAATGAAATGAGAGTTTCCCAAGGAAATGTAACATATACAGTGTGAACCACTTAGGACCGGAGCACCCTTATAAAATCTATATTTTCCAACCGATTGGAATGATTTTTTTTTTTCGTTAGGTAGACATTCAGAAAGTCTACTAGGACACCAAATTTAATGAATAAATTCCCATTTCCAGGGCCAACTATCTACGATATTTACGAAGGATCCGAAAGTCATGGATATTTTAGTTGATATGAAATAATTATACTGGAGCAGTACCCTCTTTGGACCATATGCAACGATTTAAGGCTACTGAGACAAGTCTCACTTATACATGCCAAAGAAAAAACTGGGTTTTACTCCTGCCTCAGTTTTCAACTCACCCATAATACCGGCAATTTCTTCAGTAAATGTAAATAATCGCTCATACACATCCTACATAAAAAAAAGTATGCGGTTTCAAGCTTGAGGTTTGCTCTTCACAATAGTGATATTAAATATATTTTTGCAGGATATGAATAAGCGATTATTTTCAACATTAAGTGAAGAGAATGCCGATTTTATGGGTAAGTTGAAAATGAGGCAGAAGTAAAACAAAGTTTTCTTTTTGGCATGTATAAGTAGGACCTGTCACACTACTTTAAAATTGTTGCATATAGTGCAAAGAGGGTATCGGTTCCTTTTACTTCTCCGATCATTTTTAGTAGAGTTATGACCAATCAAATATTCGGCTCCGCCAGAACTTTCAGCGGCGAATAAGGGTGAACCTAAAATTTGATGTCGGCGTTCAATCACGTTTTCTGAGAAAACGAGCGCATTTCATAAGAAATAACTAGGAATATTTTTTTTGGAAAATTGAATTGTTTTTCACCCTATTGAGTTGTTTTTCCGATAAATCATATACTTTCCACGATTACAGAAAAAATCTATTTATATATTTTTAAACGAAAAAAAAAATATGTTCCACCCCTGGGATATTCGCAATTTAAAAAATTCCACAAAGCGATTTTGCTGGGGCGAAAACCGGATTTTTCATTAACGAACTATCTTATTTTGCGTCTTTTATTTTGTGGGTGAAAAAACTTCTATAGCTTGGCCTATTATGGCCTCAGTTTTGCTCATGAATGGATTTTGTTTGTTTCATGCCTTAAAGTGATGTAATATTATATTATTTTTACGATATATGAAATGATTTGTAACTCGTGAATCCTGAATCTTTCACAATTTTATGACTATTGTATATGATCTTAATAAAGTAGGACATGTAAACCGAAGTATCTGATATAATAAGAAAGATCAGCGTAGATCTACAGTGTGTCTCAGAACGTTCTCTTTTTTATTACATATACATTTTATACAGAACAATAAGTAGAAGAATAATGTCTAGAAAGAACCGAATCCAAATCTCGAGATACTTACTGGAATATTATTTGCTGTTTAATTCTGTTTCTCAAATTCAAAATTGTCAAACTAATTCATCCGATTTTTTTATCCACTTGCATTTCTGTTTCAGAAAATTTCCAGCTCTTTAAGAATCTTTTTTCGAATAGTGGATATCTCAAATTGTTTTTGGAATATATTTTCAAAAAAACAAACCGGCCCCAATTTTCCATTTTTTAAATATTTTTTTTCTAGATACCATTTTGAATTGTTTGAGATCAAAATCATTTTCTTCGTAATCTTGTTAACCAGACTACAATTTCCACATCGGTGAGTACGTTAAATAACTAAGGAGTATTCATGTATGGATCATGTATAGATCATGTATAGATCGGAAGTTTGCAAAAAATCACTTTGTTAAAACATGTAAACACAAAATTTTGGTTTTTGTTCTAAATCGACGCAGAATTCAATCCTCTACAACTTTGAAATATTAATTCCAAATCGATAAAATCTGCCTTTTCCATGTTATTTAAAAAAAGTGAAAAAGAGCCATTTTCCATATTTTCTTCAAGACGCAGCCATCGCTAACCAGGGGGAGGGGGAAACATAGCATGTTTATGCTAGAGGATGTAAAAGGATTTAAAATAAACTCCAGCTTTCTTCCAGTTATTGAGTTATTGAATCTGGATGTTTCTCCTATGAAGAAACGGCAGAATTTCCCATACTCCATGTGGTTTTCGTTCGGATTGGTCACTTTTTGCAGTGTATTGAATGTCCTAGGTTACACTAGCTAAATAAATATTGACTATTGTAATGAGCTTGAAGCCAACCCTGTTAGCGTCACGCTAAGATCGTAAACAAAGCCATAAGCCCTACCTATTTCGCTACAGGAACGCAACTAGAGCCATATGTACGCAAACTCTAGAACCGTGAAGCGAAGAATCGGGGGATTTCCCGAAATCTTTCTGTACCATATATAATGCAGCGCTAGCCCGACGGAGGGGTAGTGGAATAGGAAGCCAGTTAATGTAGAAGTGAGTAACACATATGGCCTAGCTCGATATTACCTTGTTCTAAATAAATTATTTATTCAAGTGTTAAATAAATTACTTAAATAGTTAAGTGCAGTTTCACTACATTGTAAACACATGCCTGCTCAATAACAGATAAGTGACGTGAGTATCAGAGTGTTCAGACATCCGAATGTGTTTTCCACGTGTATATAATCGTTCTAATCAAACAGGTAGTTTCGAACAAATCTTTTCATTCAACATTCTACACAAATACCATTCCGTAGGTTGGTAGGAGATTCATCCTTATAAATAGACGCCTTCGCTGTCAACATTATGTAACCTAAAGGGCGTTCATAATGGGTAATTCTCCAACGTCGATATCTACAATTCTAATTCCATTCCAGTGTTGGTTGACTATTGTCCGTGTTCAGCGAAGTCCCATTGAAAACTGTGCTTTATCTACCCCCCAACACATCAACCCCCGTTCCTCTCGACAATGCCACTGTATAGTTGCGGCTGTTTGAATGGGCTTCACGAAAAAATGTCGTGTATAACACGTGGCGTCGGTTTATATTCATAGTCCGCAATGATATTCATCGCAGTCAGAGTTGAAGAACAAATTCGACGTTTCGAACGTTCATTGTTCCATCTCCAGAACCATGAAGTATAACAAGTACAGTTGTACTATGGCATAGCTGAAACCGTGAAAACATGCTTGCCTATGATGCGCATTCGTCGTACAACTGACTATAATAGTCCGTAATACATCTTGTGATAAGGCACTCAATGTAAGCGTTCGAGAATTTCACATGTTCAACTATGTTGGTAGAACCGTACATATACAGTCTGCCTTGAAGTAATCACTCCGTGTTAACTTTTGAACGGATCAGATTTTTTTTATTTGTTTTAGGTCGAGAGGTAATAAATAAATAACTTTTTTCTACAACTGTCAAAACAGGTCTACTATTTTTGTGTGGTTTGTGTGCGTAAAGTATTACAATATTTCACCATCAACATACGATTTCATTATTAAACGGAAAAGCGTAAAAAAAGTGCACTTTTTTTAACGGCTGTTGTTAGGTAACCGACAGTTTCATGCAACAACGGTGACAGATCCTAATAAATCCTGTCATAAAGCCAGTTCTCATTTTTTTTGGCAACTAATAACCTATAAATATCTGATATACAAATGTTTCACCAATAATATTCTTAGCATTCTTACTATTCAATGAGTATTATCAAAATTCCAAACTATCGCTTTGAATATATTCAAAATAATTGCATATACCTCTAAGAAACTATTGGACCTAATCTACACTAGGTAATCCAAGGTAGCTATGGCTGTTTGGCCGTCAGAAACCAGTTGACAACAATAACTAATGAAATTTGTGACAGTGGTCATCTATTTAGATAACGAATTCTTGATAACTATAAATTTAATTTAAGTAGAAATGAAAAGTGATGAAGATTGAACGGAGAAAATCGTGGATAGTGTAAATATGATATTTCCTTGAGATAGTTCAAAGAAAGAAAAAGGTATTCGTTGTTTCACGAGGATTGTTTATTTATTTTGAATACAAATCTAAGAAAATGAAAAGTTACTTCGATGGACTAGTTATTCGTAAGTAAAGTCAACATTAATAATAATATTGACCTCGATGAATATGTTATTTTAATATTAGTAGTGTGAAGAGAAAGGTATTTCGACTCTGTCGAAATTATTCGTTTCATTTGTTTGAAACTCAACTCCCTGGCATACTCTTCGAACTTTGTTCTGCCATACATTCTCTTGGGTGACATTTGCTATCTTGATATATATGGGGTTCGGTATCAATCAATCACCATTCTATTAGTTCTCATTTCCTCTCTAAGGAGAGGTAACCAGGTGCGGTCCATTTCGATAGAATTTGTTGAAAAGCAGTTTCCTTCAACTTTCTCTTTTCTTGATTTGATTCTCTCATTAAAATTTTGGTATTATTTCATTCCATCATATGATCGCCATCAGATGTTAGAATATGTTCGGATATTTTCAAACCTGTTATTTTTCCATTATTAATGTAACTTTTATGTTCTTCCAGGCGCACAATCAATGGTCTTGATATTTCTCTTTTATGTATAACTTTTACCATACGAACAAGGTATGTTGTGTGGTAAAAGATATATAGGTCTGTTCGAATTTCAATATTTAATGCAAATAAGGAATAAAAGGTTTGAAATTTTGTTCTACAAAGAAATATAACACATAAAGGTGTCTCATAGATTTGGTATTCTACACGGTTGCCGAAAAAATAGTCTAGCACACTTCCAGGACTCGCCTACGGCTCGTCCTCCTAGAATCTTGTCCTCTCGTCCAAAAAAACAGTAAGTTCTGGACTTGTTACGTAAATTACTATTCTGGCACAGAAATGTCACTTTTCGGCATAAAAACGTCACTTTCCGACATATTATTCAGTTATTGTGAGAAGTGATTATGTTTGCGAACGTAAACCTGTGCAGAAAAGCGTGTTTTGAACTATAGCTGTAGAAATTATTTTCTTTTTTACAAATAAAAGCATATTCCATCTTTTTTTAAATTACTGATTACTCTGGCAACTCGGCAATTTCCAAAAATCGAAAAATTCTTGCAAAACCCACATGCAATATGCGGCGAACCTTGAAGCACCAAGCGATTTGATAACAATAACATAATATTCATAGTGTTCTATCCCGAGGCAAACATCGAGATCGAGGTGAGTGTTGACGTCAGTTCCTTCTAATACACTTTTGTGAATATGTTTACACTTCTCTCCAGGGACTGCTAACGTTGTTGCAACCAGAACCGTATTTATTGTATTCGAAAACCAAAAAATCGAATTACTACAGTAACCACAGACAAATGTAAACCACAAGTGGAGAATGAATCGTAGCACTTTGAAACTCGACACATGACTTCTTGACATCATCTATTGTTAGAAAAAAAATTGTTTACCAAAATATCAGGGGTGGAACCAAAAAAAATATTTAAAAAAATTATATTTTTTTTTGCCGTTGTTTCGGAAAGTATAAGATTTATCAAGAAACAATTTCAACAAGGCGAAAGATAATTCAATTCTCCACAAGAAATATACTTAGTATATAATTTCTCACAAAATGCACTCGTTTTCTCAGAAAACCTGATTGAATTCCGATATAAAATTTCAGGCTCGCCTTAACCCACCACTGCAATTTCCGGCAGGGCCGAAAATTAGATTTGTCATAACTTTGCCAAAAATTATAGTAGAAGGAAAAGAAAAAGTGTATATCGTTCCTGAAGACTTCTACTTCTTCAAACATTTCCGTGAAGTGCGATAAAACACATTTTTTGTAAACAAATATTCGCATATTACGTTTGCATCAGAAACGATATGAACTTTTCCTTTTTCTTCTCCGATCATTTTTAGCAGAGTTATGACCAATCAAATATTCGGTTCCGCCAGAATTTTCAGCGGCCAGTAAGATGAAAGTTGATGTAGGCGTTCAATCACGTTTTCTGATAAAACGAGCGCATTTCATAAGAAATTACTAAGAATAATTTTTGTGGAGAATTGAATTGTCTTTCATCTCGTAGAGTTGTTTTTTCGATAAATCTTATACTTTCCAAGATTACAGCAAAAATATATTTACTTATTTATTTTTACCATCACTGGAATTTTGGTAAACAATTTTTTTTCGTGTTTATCATGGTTCCAGCTATTAGCATACCCATTTTGGTGGTGCTACAATCGATTCTCGTCTCAAAACCCAATCGTACTGGATTAATAAGTTTTGCGTTAATTAGGTACACGCGTTGGTATGAGTTGTTTGAATGAAATCGATAGAATATAGTTTGTTCATAAAACGAAAATGGCACTGATTTAAAAAGTTTACATTCGATATAGATAAAATTGAAATGATAAGTTTTGTGACCATTTCTTGGATAGAATCTGAAATCTTTACTGCATGTTCAGTCGAGGGTACTACCACAAGAGGTTTTTATTTTACCGGATAAACTTTTATTTCGAATGAAAATTTGGATGCTTGACGAGATCAAATAACATGATAAAATCACGACACCGAATCAAGAACCTTATCAACTGATCCTAATAATAAAGGGAGAATGAAAAGAAAGAAAAGGAACAATTATAGAATGAAAACGTGACACGAAGAAAGTAACACTCTATGGGCCGTCAAGTATTTGATGTCACGTTAAAAATTTAACATGGCGTGATATGCCAAATTGGGTTGCATAGAAACTCTGATCAAGCACTTGATGGCACAACTTAAGATGTCTAGAAACCCTGGTGCGTGCACTTATACCTGTAAAACTTTGGGATCAAACTGAAGACACCTGCCTACTTGAAAATGCTTGATTTTTTGATAATTAGGTTCGGGTTCCGAATTCCGATGTTCAGAGGGCGACTCAGTTATGTTTATACACAAGGTGCTCAAATTTTCGTGAACATTTTTCTTCCATGACCGTAGATTTCTCTTTCTGACTGTCTGAATTTTGACAGTTTGTGACGTTTGTGTTGAGAGTTTGTGTCTGTTTTGATAAAATGTAAAGTAATGTTATGTTAATAAAAATTCCAATCGATTAACTTCGGAAAACTGTGAAAACGCTATAATGAGATATTTCCGGTATTATTATTATTATAAAATGCACACTCGGGTCATTTTCTAGGCACTAATTTAAGCAAAAATGTTCAAGAAAAACTCTTGACTGAAGTGTTGCACAATTTATAAGATGAAATAGGTAACAATCCAAAAATCAGGAAAACAAGAAACTTGATCGGAAAACACAAGTATTTGATGTCACGTTAAAAATTTAACATGGCGTGATATGCCAAATTGGGTTGCATAGAAACTCTGATCAAGCACTTGATGGCACAACTCAATGCCACGTTAACTTATGATGATTGCTAGTAAACGTGAAATATCGGTTGCATGAAAGCCAATCAAGTTCTAACGTCACATCAACTCGAATTTGATCAGGCATTATCTTAAGACCTCCACCATGCACGATTAAAGTATTAATCAAAAACTGACAGATGAAAATTCTGCCAAATAATTTGACTATTTCCAAGTTTTAGTAAGTAAACATTTTCAACATTTTTAGTTCCTGCTGGCATATAAGGTGATGTAGATAAATAAGAATAGAATTGGTAGATGAATGTATATTATAGACAATATCTGAAACATCAGAATCAGAAGAACAAGTAAGTAGTTCGGAGACCAAGAACCTTTCGAAATACAAACAATTTCATTGAAAATGATGATCTCGATTTTTGTCAACTACTATTAACGCTGAGGTATGAGGCAACTGGTGCACACCAACAAGTTTTTGGGGGCGGGGCGGTTTGAATATAAATACCATCACCGATTCGTATCCATACTTCTCTTTTTCTCTTAATGGATATGCTGTCAGATCTTTTACATTCCATATCACATCCGATAAATTAAAATGGAAAATCGGTTCCTTGTATTGAAATAATTCAACAAAAAACTATACCCACTATTAACTTTTTTAATAATCTTCAGTTATATTGTTTCCTCTACCTCTGTACAATTTCTTTTCCTACCAAAAAGTGACTACTGATATTCCACATAGTATGTATAAATTCAGAAGAGATGTTAATATGATACATTCTTGTAACGTTTAGTTTTAAACGTTACATTGTAATATTTATAAGAGGCACAAAGGACCATGGACGCAACGTATCTGGTAATGTCAAGCATACCTCTGAACAACATCACAAAGTCGCAATTTGATGTAATATTTATGTTTAAGTTCTGTTTTCATGTTTAGTGGGAGCATATATGGATATTTCCTAGCACAAATGAATAATATCTAGGTATCTATGTAATCGCTTTCATATACCGGCATTGTTACATTATGTTCTCGATACGACCATTTGTTGCACGCTCTTTGGCGCTGGGAGATCCGAAACAATGTGCACACGGCCAGCAGTAGCGAGTTTTCCGGAAAGGACGGACGGCGACGGAGAGCGCCGTCGACGTCGAAGCGGGGAGGTATTGATCCGGAGGCTGCAGCGAGACGCCTCGACTCGCAACGCTATCGCACACTCAACACACTTTCGGTCGCACAATCCGCTCCGGTTCGTTGTTTTCCGAATCGAAGAGAACGGAAACAGAAACGATTCTGGTCGGGTGGCTGCGAGGTATGGGATCTTTTGTTGTCGCGATTTGAATGTATTGATATTGCACCGAGGGTGTTTAGAAGCCTTACGTTTTCTCTTCGAAGTTTGGTATCATGGTAATTCCGGACGAAGTTCAACCAAGATGATGTATTTTGATTATTTTTCTCTACACGGAGAACACGGTGCTCGTTTTCCGAGTTCCGCAACACTAACCAGTTCCACAACACCAAACATTAGAATATAACAGGAGACTTCGGGTCAAGTTGCCAACCCACAAAATTTTGAAATTTTCTATCACTGGGGAAGAGAATTTTCAGAACAAATTTGTCATAATCAGGTTAGCGTTAATGATAAATAGCCTAAAACTACGACTCGGCTCTACACTTCAGATAATTGAATCAAAAAAATTAATATTTGTAAAGATCATGGCTGATTGGCTGAAATTTGTGTTGGAGCCCCTGATTTTATGTCAATTACGTCAGTGGCATCAACATCAGTGTGCATAATTTGAAATTTCTGTAATCTGTTTCCATTAATGCTTGTCGAAGTTGATTAATTAATGTTACGTGTAACTTAATAGTAATAAAATATAGAGACATAAATTCGGCAGCCAGAAAATATGACAAGGTGTTCTTACAAACACTGTAAAAGTGATTCACGAAAGAATAAAAAAATTAAGTTTCGTCCGTTTCAAACAGAAACAACTTGAAAATTTCAAATCTCTCTAACAATAACAAATCACACAGTACGCATTGGTGCCATTCCATTGGCGTTATTGACATGAAATCAGGGGCACCAATACAACTCTCAGCCTATCAGCCATGATCTTTACAAATATTGATTTTTTTTATTCAATTAACTGAATTGTAGAGCCGAGTCGTAGTTTTAGGCTATTCATCATTAACGCTAACCTGATTATGACAAATTTGTTCTAAAAATTCCCTTCCCCAGAGATAGAAAATTTCAAAATTTTGTGGGTTGGCAACTTGACCCGAAGTCTCCTATTTAAACATAAATGTGACCTCGTGATTTTATAGAGTGGTATGCGTGATATCACAGATAGGTAGAATCCATGGTACTTTGAGCTTCGTATAAATATCACATTGTAACGTTCAAGGCTGATGTTACATGAACCTTACATAATTTACAAACATGTAACGTTGCTCAAAACGCGTATGCAACATTTCTATAATGTAATATCATCGTTACACCATTTCATTATCATTTTGTTTTGTAGTATACAGAAATTACTGGAGTTTTATTCCAACACCAAACCGTTGATTTTAAAGCTTGTTTAAAGCACCAAATAGGTTATCATCTTCTAAAGGGAAGATTAAACTTCTTGATCTTCTTTAATAATCTTCCTTCCAGATGATGATTACTTAGGAACGACATGATGAGCTGGAAATTCATTCTTTGTAATATAAGGTTATAAAAATGCTCAAACCCATACCACACCTGGACATCCAATAGATGTTCGATGAATATCCATTCAGGATATTTTGGATATCCTATGGACGTCCAATTTTTATTCAAATGATATTTTATGGACTTCCGATGGACGTTCTCCGGCCACCAACCTGGACGTCCATAAGACATCCATTACGAACGTACATAAGATATCCATTACGAACGTGCATAAGGTATTACTAACGTACATAAGATATCCATTGCGAACGTCCATAAGATATCCTTCATGGACGTCCATGAGATATATGATAAGTAAATGAAAACATGAAATTCACAAAGAACATCAGGAAAAGCTAGTCTGAATTTTTTTTAGAGCAGGAAAATAACATTTATAATTTTGCATTAGAAAACATTCAGTTTAAATGCAATGATAATTCTATGATAGATTGGAGTCTAGAGACAAAATCGAACATACAAAAGATGTCTCAATAAACATGAGCAAAAACATGAGTAAAAAACAAAGATAATTTTATATGAAATATGCACAAAGATCATAAATGTTTGGTGTAGAGGAGTTGTATTAGCATCTATTTTGAAATTTCGTACTTCATCGAGTATCTATTGGGTCTACTTCCGATATATATACTTACAATTCTCTCCAGCTCTTCTTTGTTTTTTGTAAATTTTCTTTAGTACGCGTTTCTTGGTATATTTGATCTTTCTATAACGATAGAAATTATTGAATATGCGTGCTCGAATATTTTTTGATTTTTAGGTTAGAATTTTTTCACATGTACAGTTTGAATAAATTTTTTTGAAATCACAGCGAATATGGACTGATTAGTTTTTCTGAATACAATCTTACCTCAATTCAAATGAAAAATCTAAACAAAAGAACTCAAAACTCAAATACTACAAACCGTTGGAACGGTTGAACACGCACTTTTCGACATTTGACACCATAGGACCCAAGATAAGAACCAAATCTATAATCTATTTCTACAAATAATGTACGTGATGGATGTCCATAAGATATCCTTTGTGGATATTCGTAAGATAATCGTAGTGGATATCCATCGCATATCCCTATTTGGATGTATTTTGAATATCCTATGGATATCCCATGTATATCCTAAATTGATCCAAGGATATTCTTACATGAATTGGACATGTATTGGATGTCCATAGGATATCGTGTGTTGTGTGGGAATACTCCATGAAATGAAAACCAACAACGAATTTCAAGTTGTCCTTTTTTAAGTCATGAAAATTGAGGGGCTGAATCTTATATAGATCTCAGACAATAAAAGTCAAATCTGGTAGACCCAGCGGGACTAAAAAGTAAAAAATAATTGACAATTTTATTTCTCAAATGTAAAAAAAAGCGAGGGGTGCTTGATAAAGTTCACTTGAGCTCTTGAACGCTCTGTATTGTTAAATGAAACTATAAAATATGAGAATATAGATCGAAAGCACCCACGCTTTTTTTACATTTGAGAAATTAAATTGTCAATTATTTTTTCCTTTAAAGTCCATAGGAAGTAAGGCGTGTTCTTTAGTTTTTTTAAACTATTATTTTTTATCTCATGAAATTTCATTTTAGTTCTTCAAAAGGCTTTGAATCAGATTATTTCTCTCAAAAATAGCAGTGCACCCGGTATACTTGTATACAGGACTTCTTAGTCATTGAATCAGTGCCAGAAGACCTGTAAAGCTTCAATTCTATGTATTTTCAACGATACACATGCCGGTAGACTACCAAACAACATGTGTACGACGCCTTTGAACTTTCATCACCTAATAGAGGATAATCTTTTTTAAAACGTTCCGTTTCAGAAATAGTTATGTTTATTCTTTCGCCAACTACAATTTCCTATAGGACACTATTTTCGTGTTGCCTTGCTCTATTTCTGGAAACTATTTATAGACATCGCTTCTCATTATATTTCACCGAACAAGACTTGTGGTAAAAGCACGTTGGGTCAGGAGAGAATCATCTTGTAGGGTTGATGAGGAACGATAATGAATGGCGCTTTCAGCATTTTCTTCATAACGCGTGATGGCATCAAAATGTGTAGTTTTATAATGACTCCGTAGCAGGGCCGATCCTAGGGTGTCGGCCGCCCTAATGTGCTGCCCCTCTAATTTTTTTTCGTATTTTGACTAATACTTAACGTTGACGATTCAAACTCATCTCATGTTTAATTCTAAGCTATCACTCCAACCGATGTCACTATATTGTCCTGGAAGAAACCAATTCCAGTGCCATGCCATTATCTCGAGGAGTTTCCCAGGGCTCAATACTACGCCCGCTCCTGTTTTTACTGTACACTATGGATCTGAAAGAATTCTCTGGAGAATGTTATTTACATCAATTTTCTTACTACACTTAAGTATATAAACGTTTCAATAAAGATAATGCTGATATAGTCATAACGATAAAAATCACAAATGATATATTTGATAGAGTTCATGCAACAGATGAAGTGTTAATGAGTGGTGTGAATATAGTGACCCCTGTAGAACAATAAAAAAAACTGGGACTACTCGTTGACGATGATTTACGGTTTAAAACACATATTAAACAAATATTTATTAAGAAATCTTTACCGTAAATGGATAATTCTAAACAAAGATTCAATGAAACTTTAATTTTGAGTCACTGAAACTATGACGATTTGATTTATGGACCGTGACTCCATATTCGAACATCGACTAGAATTTAAAACTCATATATATTCGTTTCACTTGTTTTTTGAGAATGCAAGAACACGTAACTCCATTTATAGCAGAACAAGGATGACTTATTATACAGGACCGAAGAAATTTTCACCTTGTATGGTTTGCCCATAAAGTTTTAGAAAAAGGAACTCCCGGAACTCCTTTGTATATTAAAAAAAAATTATATATTGGTCGTTTGTTCATGATGTAATTACCAGAAATAAGAATCTTCTTTGCAATACACAGGCATACAACTGCTTGTTTAATTGTATATGCAGGCATTTTTTTATATGTAACTGGTACTCTGGTTAAGTAGTACTTAAAGTAGAGCAGTTTAACTGGACTCCGCATAGGACAATTAAAATAAAGACATTTTATTATTAGTATTATTATCTACCTGTATAATAGTAAAAAGTGAAACATTAATAAAAATTACACTAAGGTAAAAGACGATTATAAAAAATGCAAATAAAAATAATACATTTTTTTTGAAAAATTTGAAATTTGTCGAAGAAAACAGTTAGGTACCTCTAGCGCTGTTGAAGAAGTATACCATTATTATTATGTTTAGAAAAGTGAGATTATGGGTTATTCATCACTATTCCTGTTAAGAATTTTAGAGCAAATTATGTAAAACAAATAATGACTCGTAGCGCTCTCCAAGTTCTGGGTAAAAATGAAAACCTCAAAAAAACGCTCATAAACACCCTGTACAACATTTCATTCACAAATCTAATCAAAAGCTTTTTTTTTCACTAATTCTTAATATTTCTTTACACTCATCATTATCTTGTTACCAGTGTTATTGTGTATTGAATGAAAATCACGTTTTTGTTTGCACCATCCACTTTGTGAATAAATCTGGAATCCAAAATGAATGAATATAATAATAATATTAAGATTGCATTGAAACTCTGACTGTCGTAGAGAAAGTATAGTCACCTACTCGCGTATAATAGCTTTATTATACTCTCGTTGAAGAATATACTATTAATACACAACACAGTTTAATGTTTCCTTTTCGCTACCTTGGCTACTTTGACAGGAAGAAACAAACTTTTAGTAATCCCAAAGAAAAAAAATCGAATACCTATACGAACCTTTCAGACCACGCTGTATATCTTGTTATCTTCTTTCCAGAACCCACGGTAATCTAATCTAGCTTTACTTACCATCACCCTCCGCTAGCGCGTACTCTATTAATTTGTGTAAGCTCGTACTTCTCTCCTATTGATTAATTCAGAATGTTACACGAGACACGCTCTCCCGTTACGTCACTGGTTTGACGTCACTCCGGAAAAGCTAATATTGCAACCCACTTCCAGTTTCCAATACACGCGCAGATTCTAGAACACGCATTATCGAAGAACAAACATAAAAGGGGTCACACATCTCAAGTACGATCAAAGGATAGTGCTCTGGCCTCTGACTATACAAGGGAATAGAAGAAGAAGAAAGAAAAGTAGCTACTGATAATCCTTTGGCAATCTGCTTCCTGAAGAAAATTCACTCAAGTTTGGTGGATCACATTTATTAAGAGTATTAGTCGAAAATTTCCAATTGATTCGGCCGTTACTTAGATGAAGATCCATACTAATTGTAAAGACAAGAGTCGATTTGATCTTTACAAACTTTTATTTAACCACGACATGTTTCGCTATCACAGTAGCTTCGTCAAGTGATTATACAATAAGTTACGTACATCCATTTATATATCCTTAAAGTTAATTACAACTAAAAACACCCCTAACCAGACTGTTAATAATTACAATTAACAAGGGTATACCTAACCTAATAATTACAATTAACAAGGGTATACCTAACCTACCTAAATTGTATCCAAGATAAAAAAAGTAAACATTCTAGTACTAAAATAATGATAATATAAAGAATTACGATTATGTGGTAATTATGAAGTTCTACTTTATAAAGTAACAGCAGATTGATTAAGAATACATGGACATTAGTGAATTATTCAGATCAAGTTGGTCGTTGAGTAGAAGGTTTGAATTTTTAAGTTTATTTATTTCTTATGATTCCAAATGATTTAGTTTTAATCCTTCATTTTCTATGTGTAAAATCTCAAATTCTTCATCAAAAGTGTGATTTTCATCTAAAAGATGATTTGAATATGTTGAATTTGTTTTCTTATTTAGGTAACTCATACGATGTTCATGAATGCAATTTCTAAATGTTCTACCAGTTTGACCAATGTATACCTTAGGACAAGTACCACAAATCAATTTATATACCCCTGATTTCTCGAATTTGGCCGTTCTGTCTTTATTCAATGTTTCAAGTAGATTTAAAATTTCGCACGTTCATTCATTCGATTCCTCTTCTTCAAAATTATCTGCTATATAGGGTGATTTTGCCACATTCAAACCCCAGCTGGTGGCAAAGTATTTATAATTAATTCATTTGGACAACACAAAAAAAAAATTGAAAAATAAAATTAAAAATCAAAGAAATTGAATACAAAATTCAGCTTATTAAAAATGTGAAAATATACAAGGGTTCCCATTTGAAAACCTATAGAGAAACTATAGGAACTATAGAAAAACAATCAGAGTGTGATCTATTCGTGTCATGAAATGTGGACTTGTTATTAACACCTGTTAGTGACTTTCTATGTGATATTTCATGTCTGATAGATATCACAATTATTTTCCTTGTGGCGGTCATTTCCACATTGCCTTTAAAATATATTGAATACATATATATGTGACTTCAAATACGAAATGATATTTTGATAGTTCAATGAATCAAACTGAACCTGATTTTTTTTTTCAGTTTGCAACTTCGTAGTACATGATCGCTGCCTGAAGACTGTGGTCTCCCCGTGTTCCAGCGTCGCCGCCAGCCTTATCAAGGTAATAAATTCCGTTAATCCGAAACTAAACATTTTTCTGATTAAATAGCTTCAACCGAGTGTTAAACTGGTAATTTATTGCGGAAAGCCATGCATGGCATAAATTCCGACGCCTCCGCCCCCGCCCCACAAGGAAGGCTATCGAGATACGGTGATGATGGATTTTCCTCGTGGAGTTCTGATAGGCATGATAGAGCATATGGTTGGTTATTCATGATCCAGGTGTTACGAGTGATATTTTTCTTCCTCGGGTTTGGGTAAAAAAAAACGTAATGATTATTGACAACGTTTCGAATTTTATGGAGGTTATTCTCAGGGCGCGGGGAGATAGCCTTTCAGGGTTTAAAGTACATACAATTGTGTATGGATTCAAGGAAATCCGGAAATAACCGTAGCGGCATGACAACTTGAAGAACCTGCGACAAAATTTGGGGACTGGGGTCTGGTGTAGCTATTTGTATTACTAGAGAGGAAAGAACCACTTTTCCTCCCGCAGGATGTAGTTTACAGTAAACATCCAAGGGAGGAAAAGGCACTTTACTCCCATGTAATACATATGATTTGTCCTCCTACCCACTTAATGAACCTTTTTTTGTAAATTTAAAACGCATCTAAACTGTTTTTGTCTAAAACGGACCTATACTTGCATGATGGAAAGTATAGACAATACAGTCATGGCCATCTGAGAATCTGAGGTGATGCAATGGCTAGCGTCGTGGGCTTGTAATCCGAAGGTCCCGGGTTCAGCTCCTGGCAATTGCAACTTTTTTTTTAAGAACGTTATTTAACTTTTTTCTTGTTAGTGATTTGAATTATTGGACATTTATATAGCTTATACATTTCGGATTACTATTCCTTTGGACCTTTTTTCATATCATTAGATTTATTTTTATGTTAAAATATAGGTTTTACAATTTCCAGAAATTACACACCAGAAATCAAATTCACTTTTCAAATTCAGTAATTTTCTCATACAGCGTCACTAGAATACTTCAAGTTAACCCAGCAAATTCAGGAGGCTCTTTGTCACTCTCGAACAAATCTAAAATAAATGTTTTCAATAAAGTAAAAAAATAACACAAATTCACATTTATACTCACATTGCAGTTCCTCTTCAACAGATTTATTCATTGTTCTCAATCACTAATAAGACTACAAATAAATACACTTTGACAGTTAACACTAATTTATAACCTCAACAAATCACATGTTTGGACGGTCACAAGTGCAAAAATGTGCGAACTTATTATTGACTCAGTCCTAATTTTAAAAAAGCTCTGCCTAATAAATATAAACTGGCCTATAGAATTTTTTTAAATTATTTTTCAGAATCCGGTTGCTCATTGTTGGTCCGAGTCAATTCATCACAAGCGAAAATTTTGCAACGTCTGCAGGAAAAGGTTGGATGATAGTGAGTCGATCCACTGTGAAAGTAAGTAAATGTTCTTTAAAAATGTTTGAATATGTGGCTTATGCTGATTATTTGGTTTTTATCAAATTTTCATTCATAAGTGGAAGTTTTCTTAACCTTCACCATCAATAATTATGAATTTTGATATGCACATATTATCAAGACAATTTCACTCACTATATGAAAGTCGCGTCTCCTGCGATATGAGGACCAATCAGAATGGGATTTCGCGAAAGTACACGCTTCCTTTCGCTTCCTTTCTTTCCGATCCGGAAAGACCACGTCGTCAAGTCAACCACAAATATAAACAGCAATGATACATCTTGTAATCTAATATGACATAAACGTCAGGTTGACTGACTTCATGTTTATTATTCATTAGTTGCAACTATTGAAGAATTCACTTTGTTTACTCGATCAAATTTCAAATAATAACTTGGTTGGTTCGTGAAATTATCTCAATAAATACGACTCGTGCTCACAATACAATCGATAATTCTGTCAGAAATCTTTAACTCGATCAAATTGCTTTACCAAGCAATTTGATTTACCAAGCAATTTGATCTCGTTGATTTCTGACAAAATTATCGATAGTATTGCGACCACTCGTGGTATTACCCCCGAAAATTCATGTAGGTACTCGAAAAATTTCCGGCAATAATTCAAGCACTTGGGAGATTACAAGTGAAAATTGCTATTATCTCGGAATTCTGGCTATTTATGTATAGGAACATGATATATTAATTCAAAGGGAATTTAGTCATCTTTCAGGATAGTTCATAATATACAGGATGTTCCATTTAAAAAAACGCACTTTCAACCCTTTTCGTATCTAGCAGTAAGATCATGAATTTTGAACGACCCTGTAAAACGCAGAACAAACTTCTCTATACAGAATCAATGTACATGATCTTGATGAACTAAACACAAAATTGCAACTTCCTAAGAATCCAAATACCGCAGAAATAAACATTCAATTCGAGCTATGTTTTGGATAAAAAATATGGAAAATAACCAATATCTCAAAAACCGTAAGAGATAGGTATAGGGGAATATGAGGCAGAAATAATCAGAAAGTAATGACAAATTAAAAAATGCGGTAATATACAGGGTGACCCATTTGAAATAACAAAGATGCTGCTACTTTCTGGTATAAGCGGCAACGCTGCATTGCTGAAAATATTTTAGATCGATAGACCAAGAGCCACTATTTTAGAAACCAAATTTTCAGAATGATCCAATTTCCCGTTCTTCGTAAACGTCTAAGGTACCATCGACCGTGACCCACCCTGTATAAACGTGTAACAAAACATGTGGAATGGGTAAAAATTAACATGAAGCTTACAGAATTACCACTTATATCTCTTAAAAAATATGTTTTTGAGCTTATTTTCGACCGGTGTGGACTGGTTCGACAGTTCTCAGTAATCGCCAATCCAATCAAGTATGTTATCTAATGCGTCGCGTGTCGCGTGCGTTTGTTTTCAGTATGCGAGTACTTCGTGCACTTGGAATGCCAGGATTTCGCGGTCGCTGATTGCAAGGAGAACGCTACCTACCTTCCGGGGAAGCAGCTGCTCTACGTCCACCACCAACACCATTGGCGGGAAGGAAATCTTCCGAGCAACTCCAAATGTGCCCTCTGCAAGAAAACGTGCTGGACCACGGAATGTCTGTCGGGATATCGATGCGAGTGGTGTGGAATGACGGTAAAATATTTTTATTCTATTTTTATTTTTATATCTAGTTTGCTATGAATCGTTTTATGGTCACATATCAGATAGCTGCTTGCAAGAATTCAAATCAACCAAACTTCCATATAGTCTACCGTACGATGAAGCTATAACCTCGCTCGCGAGTTGAAAATGCGTGAATTAGTTTTTCGCCCGCGCTTGACACATAAACTTAACTTGAGCAAGCTAACTTAGCTTGTGAGTCGAAAATGCGTAAATTAGTTTTTCGCTCGCGCTTGACACACAAACCTAACTTGAGCAAGCTAACTTAGCTTGTGAGTCGAAAATGCGTTAATTAGTTTTTCGCTTGCGATTGACACACAACCTAACCTGAGCAAGCTAAACTAGCTTGTGAGTCGAAAATGCGTAAATTAGTTTTTCGCTCGCGATTGACACACAACCTAACCTGAGCAAGCTAAACTAGCTTGCGAGTTGAAAATGCGTGAATTAGTTTTTCGCCCGCGCTTGACACACAAACCTAACTTAAACAAGCTAACTTAGCTTGTGAGTCGAAAATGCGTTAATTAGTTTTTCGCTTGCGATTGACACACAACCTAACCTGAAAAAGCTAAACTAGCTTGTGAGTCGAAAATGCGTAAATTAGTTTTTCGCTTGCGATTGACACACAACCTAACCTGAGCAAGCTAAACTAGCTTGTGAGTCGAAAATGCGTAAATTAGTTTTTCGCTCGCGATTGACACAAAACCTAACCTGAGCAAGCTAAACTAGCTTGCGAGTTGAAAATGCGTGAATTAGTTTTTCGCTCGCGATTGACACACAACCTAACCTGAGCAAGCTAAACTAGCTTGCGAGTTGAAAATGCGTGAATTTGTTTTTCGCCCGCGCTTGACACACAAACCTAACTTAAACAAACTAACTTAGCTTGTGAGTCGAAAATGCGTTAATTAGTTTTTCGCTTGCGATTGACACACAACCTAACCTGAGCAAGCTAAACTAGCTTGTGAGTCGAAAATGCGTAAATTAGTTTTTCGCTCGCGATTGACACAAAACCTAACCTGAGCAAGCTAAACTAGCTTGCGAGTTGAAAATGCGTGAATTAGTTTTTCGCCCGCGCTTGACACACAAACCTAACTTAAACAAGCTAACTTAGCTTGTGAATCGAAAATGCGTTAATTAGTTTTTCGCTTGCGATTGACACACAACCTAACCTGAGCAAGCTAAACTAGCTTGTGAGTCGAAAATGCGTAAATTAGTTTTTCGCTCGCGATTGACACAAAACCTAACCTGAGCAAGCTAAACTAGCTTGCGAGTTGAAAATGCGTGAATTAGTTTTTCGCCCGCGCTTGACACACAAACCTAACTTAAACAAGCTAACTTAGCTTGTGAGTCGAAAATGCGTAAATTAGTTTTTCGCTTGCGATTGACACACAACCTAACCTGAGCAAGCTAAACTAGCTTGTGAGTCGAAAATGCGTAAATTAGTTTTTCGCTCGCGATTGACACACAACCTAACCTGAGCAAGCTAAACTAGCTTGCGAGTTGAAAATGCGTGAATTTGTTTTTCGCCCGCGCTTGACACACAAACCTAACTTAAACAAACTAACTTAGCTTGTGAGTCGAAAATGCGTTAATTAGTTTTTCGCTTGCGATTGACACACAACCTAACCTGAGCAAGCTAAACTAGCTTGTGAGTCGAAAATGCGTAAATTAGTTTTTCGCTCGCGATTGACACACAACCTAACCTGAGCAAACTAAACTAGCTTGCGAGTTGAAAATGCGTGAATTAGTTTTTCGCCCGCGCTTGACACACAAACCTAACTTGAGCAAGATAACTCAGCTTGTGAGTCGAAAATGCGTTAATTAGTTTTTCGCTTGCGATTGACACACAACCTAACCTGAGCAAGCTAAACTAGCTTGTGAGTCGAAAATGCGTAAATTAGTTTTTCGCTCGCGATTGACACACAACCTTACCTGGGCAAGCTAAACTAGCTTGTGAGTTGAAAATGCGTGAATTAGTTTTTCGCTCGCGCTTGACACACAAACCTAACTTGAGCAAGATAACTCAGCTTGTGAGTCGAAAATGCGTAAATTAGTTTTTCGCTCGTGATTCACACACAACCTACCCTGAGCAAGATAACCTAGCTTGCGAGTCGAAAATACTTGAATTATATTTCGCCCACGCTTGACACACTAACCTAACTTGGGCAAGTTAACCTAGCTTGCGAGTCGAAAATGCGTGAATTAGTTTTTTGCCCGCGCTTGACACACAAACCTAACCTGAACAAGCTAACCTAGCTTGCGAGTCGAAAATGCTTGAATTAGTTTTTTCCTCACGCTTGACACACAAACCTAACCTGAGCAAGCTAACCTAGCTTGCATGTTGAAAATGTGGTGGGTGCATAATGGACCCGAATGAGATCCTACATGCTTATGGTTCCGTCCTCCCACAAAACTTCATTCGGTCTATCTATCTGATCATTGAATTCTGATGGTTTCGATATATTTTCTACGTATTTTTGCAATTGCACGCTTTGAAATTAACTCACCCTTCGCCATTCTAGAGTCATGCGACTTGTCATGTGAACATCAACAGCGAGTGCACATTTGGGATTCTGGAACCCATCTACTTGCCACCGCATGCCGTCAGCATACCAAGAACCGAGGTACCCATGGAGGCCATCATCGGAGTGCAAGTCAGAAGAAAGGACACGCTGTCTCGTGAGTATTCGTGTCGTAAGTGTTGCTTTTGTAGATATGGTGTAGATACCATTAGCGTTCTGATATCAACAATAAGGGTGTTGGCGTTGGTATCCTGCCTCGTTGAGAGTCAAAGTCTGAATGTGTTCATAGCTACGAGTAATAATACTTCATTATCCCATGTAATACCCAATAATTCCTCTAATGCCCGAGTAATACACCAGTAATACCCGAGTAATACCACTAATACCCAAAACATGTACACCAAAATTCCTCAGCGGTATCCCCCTCGATTTTAATTCAGTGTCTAGTCATTTTTATTTTGTTTTAGTGCCGCGGTAGTAAGAAAAACCCAAATTTTTTTTTATTGATAATACACCTTCCAAACAGAACAAGTTCTGGTATAAGGAAGACAATACATTGAACATATTTAAGTATTAGTTTTTAGAATTTCAAAGTTGATAAAAAGTAACAAATCTTGAAAAATTTAACATAGGAATAGATTGATGAACATCAATGTAATAGCAAATTTTCTTTGAGTTTTTTCAAGAAAATATGAATAGACTTCGATTTTTTTATATCATCAGTAAGTTTATTGTAAGTTTCTATAGAACTCGATATAGGATTATTTTTGCCTTTATTTGAATGAATATTATTTAAATGAAAGTTATTAGCATTTCTGATATTATGGTCATGTAGTTTCGATTTTTTTGTCAAATGACTGTTACTTTTTTGCAAATTATTTGTTAGCTTGTATACAAATTTGGATTTTTCAAATTTTATTAGTTTTTCTAATGTAAAATGGTTAGTATCTTTGTATAATTCTATGGATGGTGTTTCCCATGGTTTTTTAAATATTACTTTTATTGCTTTATTCATTAAACGATATATTATGTCTTTTTGATTTTTACTGCAAGATGACCAAATTGTTATTAGATATCGAATATGCGAAACAATATGGGCATTATAAATGAGATTTTGAATCTGAAAATCTAAAAAATCGATTCTTCTTATTGCTCCAACCAAAGCAATAATTGATTTTTTTATTTTATTCACATGGGATTCAAAATTTAAATTCTTATCAATCAATAGGCCCAGATATTTGTGTTCTTCAACTTCTTTCAATATTGTATTCTTTATTTTTACATTCAATTTAATTTGGTCTATTCATAGAATCAGACCATAATCACAAATCGTGTATTTTGTTTTTTTCTCTAACAAAATCTCAATAATGCATTGCCATCAGAATTTTGAACACCTGCCCAATTTCAATTCAATTAGACCAAGTGAGTAAAAATGCACTTGCATGATAAAAAATGTCAACACCCTTTTGTAGTATGCCAGTGTTCTGTAACTCTAGCTTATGTCGAAGTTAGATGTTTTGTGGATAATGCGACCAATCAGTGAAATTCTCTATCAAAACTTTCTTATCTGCTGACCAATATCCATTTCGACACAAGCTTTGGTTCTTTGTTGATAAGGCATTAGGAAAATATGTAAATTTAAGGTATGAAAGGCTAAGTGCACTTCATCTGCCAAAGAATTCTATAAGTTATATCTTATATGAAATATTTTATAACCAATACTTAAGGAAAATTGGAAACTTGCACTTCCCAAGAAATTTCCATGATTTTGTTGATAATTCGTTAAATACTTTAAATCGTTCATTTTTATTTTTTATTTACTAGAAATGTAAGTAAAATTGAAGTTATGAAAATATCGTCTGGAAGAAAAATGGATGAAAGTAAATATCTAGATTTACTTTTCAAACTCCTGGGGCTTTACCCAGAGACCATTCTGTTAAAATGGTTCTTTGGGATAATATAGTGTCCCTTGGCAGAATGATGCTTTCGCCCGAACCTGAAAATCATACTCGTATATAGCAAGACGGCAGAAAACATAGCAGGACGAATGCAGAAGGTCATCATCCTCGCTTCATTGCGACTACTCAGGGCACACGATTCCCGGGCCTAATTACTGTTCACCCCATTGTTCGGGGAGTGGTTATTCGAGTATTGATAAGCCCAGCGTTTCTTCCGAATGTGTCGGAGCTTCAGAGAAAGAACTGGACTGGAAAATTTTGATTCAATTCCACGTTATAATATAAATGGTTCACTCCGTCTACTCAGGGCACATGATTCTCGGATCTAGCAATCACTCACGCCACGGACGTGGGGAGTGACTATCTGGGTACATGACACCAGCGCACCCTCCGGATGTATTGGGGCTCCCGAGACAGGGACTGACTGGAACAATCCTGACGAATAACAAAAAAAAAATACATTGCACGAGCCAAAGAACCTATACATTGGGAATACTATATATAAGTCAGCATAAAGCGAATACAAATAGAGTTATAAATAAAGAAAAAAAAAAGATAGAATGTTCAATAAATTGACATACATATAACTTTAGTAAAAGATATTATTCATGTGGAGGTCATATGTTGCGATTTTCTTAACTATGTTTTTTATATTTCATTCGGTTATTGTTCCGTCTTTGTTTCGTCAATAAGTTAGTTTATATTTTTTATTGCTTTAATTTTGTTTTTTTAATTTTTTATTTTAAGATATAAAGGGAATGATTTTGCAGTCATCAGTGGCGATAATGTTAGACGGAGTGCTTCTTTGTCAAGCGTTCTCAAGCGACTTTCTGTTGTTTTGCCGAATTCTTGTCAAAGCAAATGCCAGCCCCAATTGTCGCCTCCATATATTCGAGGTATATTTTGGTTTGCAGTTTGATTTATTTATTTTTTGGGCTTGTTTGTTCCGTTTTGCTAATTGCTTTTGCTTTTTACTAACTGAATAACCGATTCGTATTGTGATAGCTTTCCTCTCTTCCATTTATCTTGTGTTACCTTTGTGATTTCCGATTTTTTAACTTCTTTGGGAATAAAAATTGATTTTGTAAAGCTGATTTCAATATATCTTTTCTTGATTAAAAGGTCGTGCAAATTTCAAAATATCTTTTCAAATATTTTAAACGGTTGAAGATTTCCATCTCATCATCCGGCCCTGTACCTTCTGTCGTTTCAGAGATGTACACGAGACACAATATGAGTAAAGGGCCTGTAAAAGCAGGATTTGTCGGTACATTCATAAAGGGAATTCTTACCAGAATTGCCACACAATCACATGAGAGTTACAGGAAATAATGGCTACCAGAACTATCTCGCGTATCATCAAAGACAAAGAGTATGTTCTATGAAACTCGAAAAAAAAAAATAAGTGGGTGCATGATCCATATTATGAACTAAAAAAAACTTTCTAAATTTGACCATTGTGTTTTTGGGCAATGTTTTGTTTGGTAGATTCGTATGTGTGAGAAGTAGTATTGGACTGCCGTTTGAAACAATAGAAATTGCTGGTGTGAATAATGAAAATATCTGATGAAGCTTATTTTTTCAACCACAACTCGGAATAATGGTCTGTTACTACTCTATCTGATGATAGTATCGGAAATGTTACATAGCAGTGAAAACTTTGTATTTCTTGAGTTGATACGATACCGAAAAATAGCGCCAACAGTAAACAGTGAAGTGGTTCATGGCTTGATCTACCGCAACCTTACTGTATCTGTGAATTTTGTAGGTTGGCTCATTTTCACAACCATGAACCAAACTGCACCTCCAAGAGGTGCTTTTCGTACACAGGGTTTTCCAAAATTGGAGCGATAAAAAAATGAGTTGTTATATGGGACATAATGTAACAATAAATGGCAAGAATTATTATTTTTGAAGCAGTCCAAAATTTCAACATTTTGACGCTTTTAGTTACCTTTGTTTGGGAGGCCCTGATTTGATTCTCCAGGCCACAGCCCGCTGGCAGTGTGTTTCAGCTCTTTTTGCGTAGGCTCTAGACCTCTGATAAGTGATAAAGTGCCTTAAAAACTTTAAAATTCAATATCTCCCCAAATAACTTCTTTTTCAGTAAAAACGTATTCGTGTATTTCGTTTTATTTCGTCCTCTTCTACTTCTCACTTCATTTTTCGCTACAATTTCGGAAGCACCCTGTATATCTCTGATAACTGATAGTGCGGACAAAAGTCTCATGTTCAGTATAGAGTGGCTGATCCTACTTCATCATTTTCATTCCCTGTGTTTCTTTCTAATTCTTTAGTATTTTGTAACATGTGTCTATATATCGGAGATTACCCCATGTCCCACTGGTCTTACTTCACTTTGAATGTTGATGATTGACAACTATAAGCAAAATGCATTCGATGTTCAAGAGGGCCAGCCTGAGAGTGCTGGTTTAAAACTTAGGAATCAAATGACTCATTACTACTTGAGCTTGTGCCGCCCCAGTATTAATTTGTGTCCTGGTACCCAAAACTATTTCACTCGTCAGGATACGACTACTAAACCAAAAATAGGATTAGCCGAACTACTCCTGTAGATGAAAGATCTGTTTTGGATTCAATTCTCAGTTTCGGCTCAAGCCTTCCTGGGTTTAGGTGTAAGATAATTATCTTAACAAGTCCTTGATCTACTTATAGCAAGTGCAACATTTACCTTTCTGAGCACTGGCAATTTAGAGCCTCATCGCGACATTATTCTGAATGAAGCAAATGTAGTTTTCCGATCCCTAAATCCGAGCTTTTCTCGTTTGCACCACTGCTCTTCCATATTTTTAGCATCATCTGAGCATGCTTTGATAATAGTCCACATATTCTGAGCAATGGAACCCCATCGACGAACAGTTTTCTGATTAGTTTATTTAGCAAGGTTATCTATGACAGTAGTTATTAGACGTCTTCTTGAGATCACCTCTTATCTGGCCCTACCACTATGGTGTGTTTCAATAGAACTTCAATTGTTGTTGTTGAACTAAAGAAATGCAGGGTCCTGTTGAACAAATAACTGCTGGGCCCCTTTGGTATTGTCAGTGATTCTGTAATGAACTTATTAAATATACCATCTGTGCCTAGAGAGGTCTATGACTGTGTGAGTAGGCTATCGTTCCTATACAGATCGTTCTGAGTACAGAGTTCCCGGGCTGAGTCACTGTACCAATCTCTTTTCGTTTTTTTACAGGAAATATGTTCAGCTGATGAGCTCATATGGCTGTTATGCCCGATACTGCGCTTACTTTTGGTAAAAAAAACACTTCTGGCAATTAGTTATCAGTTGGTATGCATCTCCAGGCCAAACATGACAGGTTCTTGCTGTTTACAGAAAATAGGAATTTATGTTTTTTTTTTTGAGATTGTGAGCTTTGGGCAATATCTCCCTGATCGAGGAGTCTCAAAGCTTTCAGTGAAAGCGAAACAGTGTTAGAGACCATTTTTCCGTTGTTCCCTGTAGATAGCTATCAGTAACGAATTTTTAATTATCTTACAATTGGTTACAGCACGGAGTATCTCGGAAGAATTCAGCAGCGGAGACACTGGTCGATATAGGGATTCGGAGGAGTACGCCCAATCACATCCACCGGGAAGAGATAGCCGGCAAGACAAGCAGAATAAAAATCAAGAAGAACGAGATGAAGGTATGTATGAAGAATACAATGACGCGAACACTTAGTAGCTATTAGGATACCTGAAACCACCCCCTCCACTCCCACGTTCAGCCCCAGCATTTAAAGATGATTCTTTCTTATTTGATTTTATAAATACTATGGAGGAGCGGGCCTCCTCCTCATCGTCATCCGTATCCTCCTCCCCCTCCCCTCGGACAAGACGTGTAGGTACAATATATTAATGAATAGAGAGATGAGGTAAACCTTAACAGTATAAACTTTATTTAATCAACGGATAATCACAATTCATATATTTTATACCTCGAGAACATTATATTTGACAACGTAGCAAATTCAATGTTTTTTTTAGTCTCTTGTTTCTTCTGACAGAAATTGTGAAATAATGTCGAAACAAACATGAAATGGTTATTTCAACAGTGTTCATCGGTTTTGTACAAAATAAGGAAATACAGATTTGAAATTACGGATATAAATAAAGCTGAAATTCTAGTGAAGGCATACCTCCCCCGCCTTCTTTGATGATCTTCCACTTTGTCCGCACATAGTAGCTACTGTCACTATTTTTTTAATTTTTCCTCGCAGAAGTGATCAAGGTGTACGATGGTAACAACTCGCTACGAAGAAAAATCTACCGGATCGTCGTCGTGTCCAGGCAGGCTTCCTTAAAGCAAGTTCTCACGCAATCTTTGAGGGCGTTCCACATCACGAAGGACCCGAATTCATTCCACCTCACGGATCTCTATTCACCAGATGAAGCTGTTCTGCAAGACCCTACTCCTGTTCTCAGTCTGCATCGAATGGAAGGAAAACGAGCATCAGTTTTCCTTAGATTCAAGTAAGTTACTGCTCTGCTCTTCTGTCTGATGTTCTTTCTATTAGAAATGGCAAAGTTTTTTATATTTTTTGGATTCTTATTCATACAAACCTACTGGTTCAATAACATGACGTATACAATAAATAGTCTGTATGATGTTGGACTAAGAATAGTGCCAGATGGTCTCCACCATCGTCCAGTGAAATACCACCATATCGACTATAATTCTGTGAAATGAATTGTTTCATTTTGATTTTTGTTCGAATATCCTATTCATATTTTCGAACAAAAATCAAAATGCAATACACATCGGTAAATCCCAGAATGCCGCAATCGCATCGCAGTCAAGAGCAATAATATAACAATATATGGTGCCATCTATGGAATAATATATAAACTGAAAGGTCAAGTAAGAATCTTATTTTCGATTGTTATAGTCCAACTGTCCAATAACTACCATATGCCCAATAACTGGTTAGTTTACCCTACATGTATTTCAGAAGAATGCAATCGAACGTACTTTTTTAAATTTTGTTTAAGTTTTGAGTAAACATAATTCCTCAAAAATACTGGTAATGATGAGAAAACTCAACATTCTTGCGAATTTTTTCAGAGACCGAGATAATGATACGGGAGAGGTACGTGTTTATCCCGGAAAACTCCAGGTATCCCAGGCACTCTGCACCGTGCCTGTGGATTCCAATACATCCGTAGGCGATCTCATACGCGAAGCGCTCAAACGTTTCGGACTGGAAAGTTACAACGCTGAAGACTACCGATGTAGTGAAGTACTTCTGGATAGAGGAGGTATGTTCAAAGTGAAGATTTTTTTTTTAAATTAACGTAAGGTGGATGTTATGGATATTGGATTACATCACTCTTTATATAAAAAGTGGTAGTTGTCAGTTTTTCAAAGATAGTAAAAGAGTGTTTTGACTTTATTGTTGTACTGAAAATAAAACGAAGTCATGTAAAGCTACAGTAGTAGTATTTGAATCTGATTTCATATAATATTGGTAACGTGTTTTTGAAGTACCACCAAAAGGCCCAGAAAGTTGATTGAAGCAGATTCCGAAATTTCCGATCATATAAACGATGTCTAACCAATCTGACAACTTCGATGAATTCAAACAGGAGCATCATATGGAAAACGTACAAAAATCGATTTCAACTTTGCCTGATGGCAAATTTCATAACAGAAGACAAACCAAAACTTGCATTATTCTTCACAGTTTGCGGTGAATATTTATATGAACCGTTGGAATCTCTGGCTGTACCAAGAAGAACAACAGACTTGAAATTCGATGAAGTGCTAAAATTATTATACAAAATTTCGATCTAAAAACTAGTGAAATAGTTCAATCATATAAGTTTCATTGGAGAAATCAAGAATTAGGCGAGGAGTCTATCAATGAATATGTAGCAGCTCTAAGAAAAATTGCACAACATTGTAATGTTGGTGATTCTTTTACTAGGCACATCTGCCAGAAATCCATGTATTCGTTGTTTTTCAGGAGTAGCAATAAATTATTTTAATGTTCCTCAACATTGTATCAATAAATTCAACAGAATAAGGTCAACGAATGATGATTTTCATTGTGGCAAGTCGTCAGAAAACACATGAGTATGACTGTAATTAGAAATTTCTATCATTTAATCAAATATAAAATTATCAAATAATCGACAGATAATAAAAAGTTTGGAGCATTCGATTAGTCTCCTTCAAAACTACCTAAATACCAGATGCGCCATAGAGATTCCATTTGAAAAAAGGAAATTACCGAAAAAAGTGATTTTTCCACATTCAAACCTTGGCTATTGGGCAAAGTATTGTAATCAAAATGCTAATTTAATTTTCTTGGATAACTTGGCATCAGAACAGAACGTTCCACATGCGAAAAATGATATAAACTGAAAAAAAAAAATTTAAAAATATGCATAAAACGTTTAGCTCATTATATTCAGAATTTGTTAGAAGTGATACAGAATTCGTTTTTATTTTAAAAAATTATATTTTAGTTCTTCAATAGCCCCCTGAATTTTCATGATTTGAATAGGATCATTTTTCTCAAAAATAGAGGTGCTCCATCTCTCAATCTCACCTGGTATTGATTTAGTATGTATATACTTCTAACGTCTCACCAGCTCTTTAATCCAGCGATCTTTTTTCTATAGGATTTACAAGTAATTGTTAAATGGCTTGACATCCTAGAAATAGACCCAAAAGAATTCATATATGAAGTATTACAGATTTCAGTGAAGGATGAAATCATAAATAATTTCGATGTGTTTATTAATTTGTAAACATATTCTTTTTGGTAATGGAGTAGATTTCTGTATATACCACAGATGAAAAGTTTCCGATACTGTATATTGTGTACTTAACTTGACTAAATAATATAAATAAAATCCGTGATACTATCTATATTCACCCATTTAATTATAATATCGTCAATGATTCATTGTTTTTTTAGTTACCGAAAGAGTTTTGTCGTGGAACGAAAGGCCGTGGGAGATAATGAAACAGCTTGGTAAGGACAGTATCCGACAGATGGAGCTGATGCGATTTTATTTACAACTCAAACAAGATCCTCATGGACCAAACCTAGCTCTGTTCGTCGGAAATCTGCCACCCAATTTATCGGAGCGCAACTACGAAAACATCCTAACTGATTTTTTAGGGAGAGGTAATATACTGGTTCACTGGCTGGTGGAAATGGTCAAAATAACAAATGATTTCGTTGATATTTTCAGAAAATAAATTCTCCAAGATCGGTCCGATATACTACGAATACGGATCTATGGTGATCACATACGAAGACTCTGATAAGGCTGTGAGGGCACTTTATACGCTGCGCGAATCGAAGTATGAAGATAAACAACCTTTGCTCGGTGAGTTTTTCATCATAAACAAACGAAATAGTAATCGATTTCACACAAAAAAATATTTGACCACGACCATTACAAACAATATCATATAATAAGCGCAGTATGGACCTGCCGATAAGCACTGCGCAGGTCGGGCAGACAAAACGAAGTTATCCTGGTGCGGATACTAGAACACATTGGTGAAGGAGAAAATATTTCAACTGATCATATTATTGAGAAAACGGCAACATCTATTTTTAGTCTCAGAGCCAACATTGAACATATCCATGCGCACAAAAACTACACCATAATACCATTCGGCCTTTAGCCAGTCAACTGAATTGCACCAATCGAATGATCGGTGGTATTTGTCTATTTCCGGATGTTGCCAGATGTTCTACGTTGTTTACATAATAAAGGAATAGCTATTTGTATTACAAGGGAAGAAAGTGCGACTTTTCCTCCCGCAGGATGTAGTTTATTGCCCGACGTCACTGCACTTTACTCCCATGTAATAAATATGATTCTTCCTCCTACCCACTTGATAAACTTTTTTTTGTAAATTTGAAACGCATCTCAACTGCTTTTGTTTAAAACGTACCTATACTTGCATGATGGAAAGTATACAAAATGAATTGATACCCATCTAAATTACTCTGATGGCGTAGTGGTAAGAGATGCTGACTAGTAAACTGAAGGTACCGGGTTGGGTTCCATCGCGGTAATCGGTAATCGGTTCAAGCAAGTTATTCTCCTTTTTTTCTTCTGTTAGAGATATGATTAATTGGATATTTGGTTAACTTGTCCATTTGGGATTGAGATTCAGTGTTAATTTTCTCATAGGCAATATTATGTGCCTATTTTGAATGAATTGTCAATAGTTTTTTCCTCCCTAGGGAGGAAAAGTATAAGTTTCCTCCCTGATTTGAGGGAGGAAAGTGTGTACTTTCTATAGGGGTAGGAGGAAAAACAGTTTTTAAAATGTTGAAGTAGTATGAAGACCCGTAGTCACTTCAAAGAATGGGAGTGAATAGATTTTTTTCTCACCAATCATCGTTATGGTAAAATGTAGAGAACTCTGGAAACCTCATTTGCATGTATTTTCTACTGCAAGGAGGAAATATGTCTAAACTAATTGTCAACTCTGTAAGAGTCTTCCTCTTGTTTCATCTCAGCCAAAATCATGGTATTATCAGTATTCTCGCATATTGATGATTCAGATAATTTTACTAATAGTTTTAATCCGTTTTGTACATTGAATATCAATCTCAAAATTGAATGACACCCAAAGAGAGTTCTCATAAATGTATCGTTGCATTTTCATGAGGATGGTTAGGTAACGTGCTATTTTTTTACTTTGGATAATAATGAGAAAATTATTTTCCATTACCTAATTGTTTCAAATACTCTTCCGTTATTGTAATCTGTAAGCGTGACGAAACATTTTCTTTTTGACAAACTGCTGATTGTTTGCTTTTCTTCTAGTTATGTTGTTGCCCAATATTGAACCCTCGATGATACCAGAAGGGGTGCAGCCTCTGTTAGTTTTTGTCAACGTGAAATCTGGAGGATGTCAAGGCTTAGAACTGATATCCAGCTTCAGAAAATTGCTGAACCCTTACCAAGTGTTCGATTTGGATAACGGTGGCCCGCTGCCCGGTTTGTACGTTTTCAGAAATATCAAGAACTACAAAATACTCGTATGTGGTGGGGATGGTACTATCGGATGGGTACTTCAATGTCTGGACAACGTTGGCCAGGATTCACAGTGCTCATCTCCCGCTTGTGCCATTGTTCCGCTGGGAACAGGTAAAAACCAGTTTGAACTGTCTGAGTTCTTATATGATTCGTTTACAAATATTCCATATGATTTTTAGTTTTATCAAGGATCTATGATATGTATGGAAACGGTCAATTATTTCTGAAAGTAAGATAGCTAGTGAAAAATATTATACTGAAACCTTTTATCGGTTCAAAATTATATTTCGATAAAAAAATAAGTACAGTCCAAAAGTTATACAAATTCTTCTGCCTGTTCTCCAAGAATTTGATTTAATTTTTCCAATGTTAGAAGGAAATCAATCTGTTCATAGTGTTTCTTTTGAAAAAAAACGTACTTTCTCGTCAAAAACCAACTTTTTCGTCAAAAACCAACTTTTTCAGATTGATTTCATTAGTGTACGAAATTCTTGATTTCGATTCATTGTGAATAATTATCATTTTTGTCCGAATTACAGAGTGCCCAGTTAACACAAAATGGTCTCAAAAAGAGTAGTGTTTCACATTCAAGTTTCAAAGCATGAGAGAAGTGAATTGATGCTCACATTATAATCTCATTAACTTCTATTTGGGGCCCTCTTGACCGGGCAAAGGTATCACACTGTGATGCTAAATGTTACCCATGATAGTCTAAATGTGACATACCAGCTAAGAGCTTCATAAATTCACAATTTTGTGCCTCAATTCGAGGCAAAGCCGAGGCTTGTCGCTTGCCGAGGATCTTAACAGTCGATACATTCCGTGTTACTTATTACGTTTTTCCCGCTGTTTGTTGACATTTCTCAAAATTTGCCTGGATTGAAGTTTGTTTTTTTACCCTTCCTTCATGATTATCCGTTCCGCTATTTCGTTCTAAATTGCTTGTGCGCGTAACTAAGTTACCGAATAAACACACAACAGTAATATTCAAAAAGTCTCATAACCTAAAAATCCATATAAATGAAGCTGAAGGTATTACTTGTCAAAGTCATTATTACCCTAGGCATGTAAATGACACTATTTACATTCCGTTGTCAAGATGAATTAGTACGAATGATATAGGCCATTTACCTGTTTTGTTGCTAAGCATGTACTTATAGACTATTTATTGTGTCGGTAGCGGAAAAATTCTTTTTTGTTCCCATCGAATGACACCACAGGCGTCCAATTTCGAAATCACCAATAGAACAAAATATCCTTAGAATAGTCCAGGGAATAACTGTTGAATAATTGTTTATTAAAGACCCTAGTCTTTTACCAGTACAACAGTTGATGTTATTTTTGTAATGAACAAAACACTGTTTGCAAATTACATGAAAGAAACTAAGGAAACAATTTCAGGTAATGATTTGGCGAGAGTATTGAGATGGGGTCCGGGTTATACGGGGGGCGAAGACCCCCTCAACCTCCTCAGGGATGTTATTGATGCGGAAGAGATCCGCCTGGACCGATGGACGGTGGTTTTCCATCCAGAGGATAAACCGGACGACAACGTTAACAAGCAGGTCAACTCCACCGGTAAGAAGAGGCAAAAACTCTCCAAAATGAAAGTGACCAATGAGCAAATTAGAAAAGCAGGTCAATCATATGTGTAACTAGATGTTGTTTTGCTGTAATGAAACTAACGGGTAACGAATAACACGAACTTGTAGTTGTTTATACGAGCCACGCCCAAAATCCCAATTGATATTTTTGCCCAATTTTGATTCGTTGTTCTGGTGCATTAAAACAAACGTTATTCTATGAACTGTTTCATATTAATTTGAGAGGTATGTGTAGTAAATAACACAATGAAAATTAGGTATGACGAGAAAATTACATGGATTCTTCTTTATGCAATGCTAGTTCAGAATAATATATTCTGAGACAAGGTTAGAATGAACATTTTATGCAGATGGAAAGCATCGCAAATTTTCGTTTCAATTAGAGCAATAACGCACGAGCCGCGAGCCTTAAGGCTAAGGAGCGACGTTCTTACTTTGGCAAGTTATTTGAAGAAAAGTTGATGTTCACATTTGCAGAATCAAGTGCTTTGCGTGATTCGTATGCAGCGTTTTTTATAGCAACTGAAATAGTTATTTACCTAACAAGTGCGGAAAGTAGTACTTTTCCGCAAGAGTTAGGTAGAATATTTTTCCTACGAGTGTTTTGTCCATCTCATTTATGAAAAAAAAAAGTTTTTAATGAAAAAGATTTTATAATAATGCTACAAAATGACACATAATACAAAATAGTTAGTTAGTCCTAAATATCCTCATTTTCAACAATACAAAAATCGTGCGGAAAAGTGGCTTTTCACCACCAGTGCGGAAAGTAGTTTTCCGCGCGATTATATCTTTTCGCAGGATTTTTGTACCTCTCTTCTCACTTCTGCAGGACTAAGGTATTGGATGCCTCTCTAACTGCATCAATTATCGTCGACATCACATTTCATGCTCGCGCTAACCGCCACTGCAAGTTCAAGTAGGGCCGAAAATTAGATTTGTCATAACTTTGCTAAACATTATAGTAGAAGGAAAAGAAAAAGTGCATATCGTTCCTGAAGAATTCTACTTCCTCATGCCACTATAACATGTGAGTATCTGAGTACCTAAAATGTGTTTTGCCCCATTTCACATAACCCTTTTATGATATTCACGGAGGATCCGAAAGTCATGGATATTTTAGTTGATATGAAATAATTATACTGAAGCAGGAATCAGTACCCTCTTTGGACCATATACAACGATTTTAGACTAGTGAGACAAGTCTTACTTATACATGCCAAATAAAAAACTGGGTTTTACTCCTGCCTCAGTTTTCAACTCACCCATAATCCCGGTAATTTCTTCAGTAAATGTTGAAAATAATCTCTCATACACATCCTACATCAAAAATGAAGTATGTGATTTCAAGCTTGAGGATGGTACTTCACAATAGTATTATTGAAAGGATATGCAGGATATGAATAAGCGATTATTTTCAACATTTACTGAAGAGTATGCCGGTTTTATGGATAAGTTGAATATGAGGCGGGAGAAAAACAAAGTTTTTTTTTGGCATGTATAAGTGGGACCTGTCATACTACTTTCAAATTGTTGCATATAGTCCAAAGACGGTATGGGTTGCTGAATATAATAATTCCATATTTACTTAATTATTCATGATTTTCAAAAGTAAAAATCGTACAGAAAAGTAAAATCGTAAGGAAAAGTACAACTTTCAAAACGAAAAATCGTGTGGAAAAGTTACCTTTCCGCACGCTCGTAGGAAAAGAGAATAAACATGATGGGCAGCTATAAAATACGCAATAATACGGACAACGTTTACAGCTATTATACTTGTAAATTCAAAATATACTGAATATCCTCCTTCTTTTGAATTTTTTCCATTTTTCGTATTTCTCCACTGTCACACTTTTAATCTTCTCGGGAATTTATGACACCAAACAATTAAGCCTTGTTCATTTACTTTTATTCTGGATTAATTACTTTTATTGCGAACTTCCGTTGTCAGAATTATTATTATGAATACGACGTTTCAATCGGTTCAGTGTCTCCGATCGCTATCAAGTGCGTTCTATTTTAGAGGACTACACATTTTCTCACTCACATTTCTGTCAAGATATCGGTCAGCTTCCGTTTCCCATATTGCACAGTTTTTTTTTGTATATTTTTCAAAATCTCATCTACTCAAATATTATGAATATAATATATAGGAAAGCAAATGTTTTAGAATATTTTTTTCTCCACAACCGTTACAGAATTTGTCATTTCTGAAATCAAATTTGATAACAGAATGGTAACATTCTCGCTCTTGATATTGAACAAATATTCTACAGCACTTCTTATGTTTCTGCATTTTGCGTGTATTTCATTCCATCATTTGGTAAGGTAAAGTATTTCTTGACAATTCCTAAACAAATTTGTCATTTGTCATTGGAAGGAAATAAACTGAATTGAATTGAAATGAAGGAATGAATAATCAAACTCTGTTGTAGCAATAATAACGTTAGCCTTGACTGGCATCATAATGACAAGATGTGAAATGAAATGTCAAAATAATCTTTCATGCCTTGCGCTCGGAACTTCCCACTCGCATCGAATTTTCATTCTAACCTTGTTGCACAATATACTATTCATTACAAAAATGTCAACTTTCTAATGGCAAAATTGATTTCAGAACTGGCAATTTCTGTGATGATCGAATTTCTCATACATAAGTGACAGTTTACTTATTACCCTGAACTGAACAAACTATCACACGCAGAGTTGCGTCATTTTCTTAAATGTTCGTTGATGGAAAAAAAATATATTGAAAAAAGTAAAACTCCACCTTGTTTTCACTGGACCATAGTAATATTAAACAGTTCATTTCCTTCACTTTCAATATATTGCGATAATCGAAATACATCTTCGGCTGTAGATGTTTCACTGCATGCTATTCTCAAAATGGGTATATATTAAAGGTTTTCCATATGCACCAAGACAATGAATGCAGTTTACCCTGTTACCCTGTCTAAATTTTTGTTTGGTATTTTGCGAGTATTGTTTATCTTACGTAAAGTAGGGTTAAAAACAACACTAAATACATCTTCTTGAATAAAGTGTACCAATAAAAAATGTGTGTGTGATCACTTCAAAATATGAACCATCTCTAAAGTCCTAAGTAGTTGACATTGTATCGTTTGACTCTATCGGTCTCCATTTTTGATCTTTAAAAGCCAAACACTTTAACTTTGGTACAAGGCGCACTCTGATGACAATGATAAAGCTTATTCTGACTCTTAAATGTTTTCCTACTTTCAGATTTTTTTACCAAAGGTAAGTCAATAGTGTGTTCTTCTTTGATATTTTGGGTGAACCATCAGATGTAGGAGAGTTTTACAAATATTAGATTGTATGCATATTTTGTATAATTTTTATTCCACTTGGCAGAGACTGATATGCCTTCATAGCTTCATGGTGGGGTCCTTTCTCATGGAATGATGCAATGTGATTTGGTATACTCGGTATACCTACTCATATCGGTTCTTCCTCTAGTATTTAAAGTTATTTTGTTGGAAAGAACATCGCAGTTTCTTGCAAAAATTCGCTGGACTTTTAGGCCTCTTTTCAGCCTTAAACAGGTAACTTTCTTCTGAATTGAACTGCCTGTAGGTATAAGCGGTGCTTCTTATTCTCATCCTGGCTATATATTGAAATGAAAGGCATTATCGGAATTATCATCACCACAATTTAAAATATTTCTTTGTCGATATTTTGTGATATCAAGCATATTTTAACATCGATTCAAGGAGTCAAAAGTTTTATTAGTTTTATTGTAAATAAACAAAAATGAACTTGAGCGGTCAGTGGCGCCTAGAGACAGCCCGGATATTTTGGCTGGTGACTTGGCACGCAATTTGAAAATTTATATTTTGGGAAGTCGAATCATTTTTGTAAAACAAATTGAGAAAGTATATTTAAAAATTTTGCATTAATTGCCCTATATATCTTGATAAAAAATTTTTTTTGAATCCTTGCCATTTTGTCTGCTGCAACACTTCTGAAATTATGTTGGTGGTTTGAAAAGAACCAAAAAAATTGAAATAGGAAGGATTCTAAACATTTACATATATTATTCAAATCTCATGAATGTGATAAGGATTTTTCCTTCAATTATTCAGAGATATTATCAATCTTACCTTTTTAAATTTATTTGAAGTAACCATATTCAATGAAAAATAATACTTGCCGTATTCAAGACAAACCACTGAAATGCATGATAAGTATTGCTTGAAAAATATTTATTTTCATTGAAATAAACAGCAGAAGTATTACCAATAATGAAGTGGATAAACTATATTCAACACTCAATAGATATTTGATTGTGTGGAGAAAATTCTTATCCAGGTCCAATTGTATCAATCCCTAAAATATTACAGAGTGCGCCTTGTACATATTGGCACCATCTTTATAATTACATCTTGCCTTTTGAATTTGAAAGATTCACTCTTGAGAAACTGCAAATTGAATCGGCAGGGAGGATAATATAAAGTCCAGTTTCAGCAAGAATATAATATCATTTGCCAAAATCAATCATTTCTATACGCGGCAAATATTCAAAAACTGATGGTATCATTGACAGTATTTTATTTTATAGGAAAGGGTTATTCCAAATATGTATGTACTTAACATTTGTTCAATTTGCAATTTTCTCGTTAACAGCACTTTTAACTATTCAATATAAAATATAAACACCTAGTCATTTCTTCCAAGTAGACTCACAAATTTAGATTGCATGGCTTTTGGTATAGTTTTCTACCTAGATTTAAGATATTTACGGCAAAACAACATTTTTTTATTTAAGTGGGATGATTTTTTTATTTCGAATAGATTGAAAGTATTTTTGCCTTCAGCAAATTGGCCTAACAGTATTCTTTCATCGCTATTTTGAATTATGTGTTATTATGGAGTCGGTGCTGGTGTTGAAAAAATCGAATAGAATATGATTACATAATTATTGTAAGGACACAATACAAGGTGCGTTTTTATTTAAGAAATTGTTGGAGTTCATAGACAGTTATTTCAAGTGTCCTACCAGGAACAATATTTTATAACAATAAGTTTGATCTGGGAGTCATAGGTTATGGTAGAAATACTTCTGAGGATGAAACGTTGATGTTTACTGACATAATGAAAAATTTGACGTATACTTCAAATTCATTATCGCCTTGAAAAAAAAATGTCTGTCTCTGTTCACCAACAACCCACTTGAAGATGTAGAGGTAGATAGCCAAGATGTTTCCAAGCGATATTGTCGGACTCTTTGATTGTCATGTCTCACCGAAAGTTACTTCCAATGGAAAGGAGATTTTGTGAGCAAATAGATGGGATGACGGGAGGATCATAGGCCAAGCTGTAGATAAAAATAAGAGGCTCTATTCACACAAAATAAAAGACGCAAATGGCCTATACCATTTTTATGAGATAGTTCGTAAATGAAAAACCCTGGTTTTCGCCACAACTTTTTTGGTTTCTTGCAATTATACCAAAAAGTATTGAAGGAACTTTTGTAGAGAATTGTAAAAGAGAAAATCAGAGAAAAGCTCGGAAAAGAAACCATTTTTCAAAAACAAACAATATTGTGTGAAGGTATGTGGAAGAAAATATCAATATCTACAATTTGTATATTTTGGATTTTCACCTAAGAGGTGGGAAATGTGTTGAAAATGCCACCGAAGTTGCTCCAAACGCTTGAAAGTGTGTTTGTGGGCAGAATCGAAGAGCGGTAGTGGGGGAATTTCATTGTTAATTGTGGAAAGTTTAAATTGTGTTGGAAAATTCAACGAAAATTTGGGAACCGTTATCCGCCGAACATCATCTGACCGGAGCAGAGCCACAATAATACTGGAACTGCCGGATATAAGAATCTGTATAATTTCGAAAAGCGGTCTCCAAGATTTTTCGAATTTTCTAACTAAGTTTAAAATATCCAATATCCAACATGTCGCAAAGAAGAGAAGGAACGGTTAATTTCAAGATATATGGTATTAATTAGGCTAAATTTACTGAATCGAAATCTCTGGGTTAACTCAGTAGTTCCAATCTATTAAATCAAAATTTCAACTCTATATCTCCGAATCAGCTAATGCTGAGCAACCTAAAAACACAGGTACATCCTCTGGACATCCCTGGGTCTTTTCCAATTCACGGGATGTCGTATGATAAATTTGATACCGAGGATAACTCTTGGTTATCCCAGGAATGTACCAGCTAAGTGAGCCACCAGATATCCTCTGCGGGATAACCCTGGAAAACATGTCCTTGAATCCGACTGTACACTTTGGGACATAAAAGGGATATACCTTAGATGTCCATGTGTTGTTAGAGTAATTGTCGAAATTATCGAAAATAAGAAATGAGAGTGTGCCCATTCTACGCCATCATGAGTAATGTGTTGATTGCAAAATAGGTACAATGAACCTAATGGATAATTCAAAATAGCGATGAAACGATGTGAGCCCGTGCAATCCCAGAATCCCTTAATCTGAATACTTTCCGCAGTAGTGGCAGGGTCGACGAGCGAGGATAACTCACAGATTTTCGTGATGAACAACTATTTCGGCATCGGGATCGACGCAGATCTCTGTCTGGATTTCCACAACGCGCGAGAGGAGAACCCGAGCAAGTTCATCAGCCGGTTGCACAACAAGAGCGTCTACGTGAAAATGGGGCTGCGCAAAATGGTGGGGCCGAAAATGTGCAAAGACCTGCACAAAGAAGTCAGGTTGGAGGTGGACGGCAAGTTGGTGGAGCTGCCGCAAGTGGAGGGGATTATTATTCTAAATATTTTAAGGTGAGTGGTTTTAAATGAACTGCAGACTAATAGAATCAGGAATGAAATTGAAAAAAAATATATATAATGCATGATGGTATACTTATTTATAATAAACTACCAAGCACATTGAGAAATATTAAATGTTCTTTAAAATTTAAGTACAAATTAAAACATCATTGTGCGGTTGGCTTCCTATTGTTGACTCCGTTTGTTTGTTGTTTCACCTGCAATCAAGTGTTGCACATCCTTACATTTGTTTTCACCGTACTGATAAGAGCCTTGAGCAAGCTCGTAACACGTGTCTGCGGTTGCCTATTCATATAATAGAAGGCGTGCCCATTAAATTTTTCTCTCCTGTTGATCCCAGTTCCCCCTCGAAAGCACATCCTTTTCTCTCTCTCTCTCTATATATATATATATATAATTTGTTTTGTTCGTTCAGTTCTGTATTGTCAAAGAACAACGAAAATATTCAATTTCTATTGTATTTAATAGCTGAAAAATTCTTTTTATATACTATATATAACATTTATGAACATATATGTAAGCATCCTCAAATAAGATTCTCCCTGATGATGGAATAAACGATTCCGAAAGCTTGGAAAAACTTAAAAGAGTTTCCTTTTACATCGCTGCAGCCCTACTATTAGATATACTCTTAACTAGTCAGCGACTATCCTCCTTTTAATATATATATATATATATATATATATATATATATATATATATATATATATATTCAACGGTGTTTTAATAATTGATTTGATCTATGTTTTCTGCTTTCAGTAACATCAGCTAATATCTGAAGAATCCATAACATTACACTTATTATAGCAACAGTCTTCATATCAGTTTTATATACACAACTGTTTTATATTATTTATCAGAATAACAAATGTATTTTACCACTGAATTATTTTGATACTCCTTGTATTCGTTAAACAACAATTCACAATTTATTAAATGAATAATTATTCTTTTCAGTTGGGGTTCTGGGGCAAATCCTTGGGGTCCAGAGAAGGATGATCAATTTTCAAAACCAAACCATTGGGATGGAATGTTGGAAGTTGTAGGTGTCACTGGTGTAGTCCATTTGGGACAAATTCAGTCCGGTTTAAGAACAGCTATGAGGATTGCCCAGGTGAGAATGTCCTCTTATTGTTTGATCATCTTTGAAAATTAAATCAGTCGTACCGGGCACAAAATAGTTCGTGATACAATCAGAACTAGCAATATTTTTTTCTTTTACCGCATACTTTCACTTCATATTTTTACAGAAAGAATGTATTCATTATTTTCTTATGCTAACGGTAAATAAATCAATAAAAAAATAAAAAAAATCAAGATATTTTATGATATCTCTGTTTTTTCTGAATATTTGTTGAAAAATTTGGATTTCTCCAAATTTTAAAAAAAGCAATTTGTTATACATCGAATTATGCAACTTTATTCAATCGAACCTGTATCTCTTACTGTTTCCGAGATTCGAGTGATGAGGTTGGAATTTGAATCACCCTGTATAACACTCTGACTCTTTCTGTCTCAGCTTCCCTAACATTCAATATGGGTATAATTAGACTGATTTTTATTGGGCATCTTGTTCCTTGGTTTATTATTAGTAATAATTAACGATTGGCTTATTCTAATTCAACTCATACAGGGTGTAATCTAACCTCTTGTACTCCTGAAGGAAAATCCTTAATAGCTTTATATTTTACAGGGTGGACACATCAAAATTCATCTAAACTCTGACATTCCTGTACAAGTGGATGGTGAACCGTGGGTACAAAGTCCTTGTGATGTAGTAGTATTAAAATCCGCTCTGAAGGTTAGTTTCGACTTTTCTTTATAGTTTACATCTGCTTTCACGTTTGAACAAAAATTGAATTTTGTAACAGAGGAATTTAAAATGAATCAGTCTGCCAATATTCCTGTATGAGTAATAATAAACAAGTGCCAATGAGGAAAAGGAAACTAATATTTTTGTGGCATATTTTTGGTTCATACTTCTGAACTTAGTTACGTTATAAATTCGTCCAGTGAAATAAATATTATGACGTTTACGAGAATGTTTTTATCTCTCAATAATTGCTTTTTAGTTTATATTGATAGTAATTATTATAATGAATTGCATTGAACTGAATCAAACCCCTGTCTTTCTATGGTAAATTTCTGTTACAAATTTTAATGAAAAATAGCTTACCCTGACCTTCGTCCTAATATCACCCAGTAAAATATTTACCTAGCGCATGAAGAATGATTGCATATCCTTATATTTTTTTCCCCAAAAAAATTTGTAGATTGACTTCAACTGCTTCTTGAATATCTGACGGTGCATTCACTTTTGTAGTTTCATCATAATTTTACTTCCTTTCTGATTGCAAACACGTCAGACATGACATCACAATACCTTTTGTAACTATAGCTCCATTTGTGAATTGCATGTTATGTGCTATCTTTATCCTACCCTCCCCTAAGCTCTAGGCAAATTAATTTGCTTTGTACAAATGTGCATAAGAATAAATTATTCAAAATAAATGATGGGCTGTAAATAAAAAGCGAATGAATTATATCATGCTCAAACGGTAGTTACAAATACTATACGGAGAGACATTTCAAATTTGCATAGTTTGATTATAGTTAATATCCAAATATCGTCCTGCAATGAATAAAAAAACGAAAATAGAACTAATTGAAATCAGAAAATATAAAATCGTCTGATAATTACTTATTAGGTGTGATTTCTACACCCATTTTTGCTGACTCAAAAATAAATTTTATTTTTGTATATTCAGGTTTTTTCTGTTCAGCTGGATATATGGTCTTAATGATGATCTTTCTTTAATAATTGCCAACATCAAAGTTTCGTGATTTACTTTGACTTTCTCATATTCCGTGTACAATATTCCAAGAAGCTTCAATTTGAAGAAAGTCGACTGCTCACCTTTCTTTTCGAAGAAAAGCAAGTTTATTCAATTTTCTTAATTCTCAACAAACAAACGATTATCAGCAGATAAATTGTGGAGAGACTGCTGTCGCGGCCAGGCAAATAGGCCCCCATGGACCTACCTGCCATCTCATGCTCTTCGCATATCTTCATCACTTCTCCTAATCTTCATCTTCATAAAAGCTTTTATAGTACTACCCAATGGGCACATGTACGTTTTTCAAACGTGTTATAAACATGGCATTGGTTAAATAAACGTTTCTGGTTGAAAATTTTAACAATAATCTAGTGTAATCTTCAACGTTGAAAGAATACGTTATAATGATGTGTTTTCAACGTTACTTCCTCAACAACTCATTAAATATACGTTTAACAAACGTTATGTTAATTCAAAAAGAATTTTCAATCAAACTCGCATTATGCGATTCATTTATCAATGTTTATGGTACGTTCCTTGTCCTTTCATTTGGTCAAAACAATTTTTATTGAATATGTTCGACGTTCAAAAAAGTTGATTGAAAACGGCAATAAGGCGATAATTAGTAAGCAATTGGATAATATACTGTTGTTACAAGCGACATTTTTTCGTTGAAAAAACGTTCGCTTTTCAGTCATTTCACAACGTTATTTCAACGTCCTTGTGCCCATTGGGACAAACGTATTTTCTCATTTCTCGCTACAATGCCGCCAAGTGGATGAAAAAAGCTTACAAACATGACCGAAAACGGCCGATCCCGTCTAAGCGATCGAGTAGTAGGAGAGACCGCGAAGTGAGGGAAAGCGTATTGTAAAGGGATTACGTTCCCTCATTTCCTGACCTCTCCTACTCCTACTACTCTATCTCATAGGCGGGCTCGGCAGTTTTCAGTCATGTTTGTCAGCTTTTTCACCCATTTGGCGGCATTGTAAGGAGAAACGAGAATATACTTTTTGTAGTACCATACTTTTACTTTCAAAATCTGTTTGAGAAATTGAAATCGGACTATCACTAGAGCATCCAGGCACGCTGCAAGATAGTGCAAAAAAAAATTGTAATTGTGCCAAAACTAATAGTCCGACAGCGCCTGTTTTGCGCACAAGTGAAGTACACATGATTCACTACTTTCGTGAAAAGGGCCGACTCTATTAACTAAAAAACAGCGGACATGGGAATTTTTTTTTAAATCGCAAAATATTTCGGGTTTTCCACTTTTTCTCCGTTACTAATGATCCAATCTGGTCGTAAAAAATAAATCTCATTTTGTTCGTAGGTATTTCATTCTGTACTATTCTTCTTATTGGAGCAACCTGACTGTTTTACCCCACTTTTTGCCTTTTCATAGTAATTTTTTTCAATTTGCCGCCATACCAGCGATCACGTGACATGTGTCAAAATCGATTTTTGGGTTATCGGACATGCACAAACTTTTCCCAAGAATCTTTTTTCTAATACTCTAATAATAAACTTTTTCCCATATGGAACATACTTTTTGGCGGTCACTGTATATATAATTTCTACCGCTGACGTCAAAATAAGTAGATCAATTACAGAATCTACATCCTGATGCATGATTTAATTCATTTCTTATGAATATAGCCCACAGAACACAACTAAAAGGCATTAACACACTCCTTTACGCTAAACGTGTTAAATGTTTCCACACTAGCTGTTGTACACAATTTACAAGCTGTATATTTTGAATCTGTCTGGTATTGCTACCTCAGAATATTTACTATGAATAAAATTCGAGAATTACTTTTTTATTTCAAAGAGATGGAATTAGGATGATTCGTAAGATACCTCTAGGTACCTATTTTGAAAATGTCAGGCATCCCAGTGGACTATTTTTTTTTTAGAATCTATACTTTTTCTTGAACTATAATAGAAGTCATCACTGGAGTCTATTATTATTATTTAGGTATTACGTCTAGTCAGTATATTCCAAAATACTTTGTAGAAATTATGCACGTTTCTTTTCTATCCACATACTCTTTCACAACAACAAAAATTTGCAATTGGTAATCAACCATTCTAAAAACCCATTAACTTTAACCCCAACCTTTGGTTAAATAATACATATCTCACACTCTATGATAACTTTTTGTAATACCTATTGAGATAGTTACTTGATAATGGTGCAAAAGCCGAAATCGATCAAAATGAATAAAAATGAAACTATGTAGGTGCAAATTGGGTTTTCTAACCTCCAAAGTCTGAACTTTACAAAAGTGTAAATTTAAGAAAATCTATACAACTGTAGCAGGTCAAATGAATTAATGTGCCTCGATAAGTTACTGCATTTATAAATGCCAGTAACGTATCGTATTTGCCCTCCTGAAAAAAATGACTTGAAAAAACTAAAAAATCTCTTCTCAAAAAATTTTGACGTTTTGTATACTATATCTGCCTTCTTTATTTAAAGTTGCTGAAAACCCTATTTTCATTTTGTTCGAAGATGATAGGACTTAACATCTTAACAAAGTCGAATGAAATCTGTGAAGAAATTCTATATTGTGACATTTGCTATCTTGATACATAGGGTGTCCGGTATCCATCAAGCACCATTCTGTTCTTTCTCATTTCTTCTCTGAGAGGTATACCTACAGTGAGACCCCCTTAATACCGGAACACCCTTATAAAATCTACATTTTCCAACTGATTGGAATGATTTTTTTTTTTTTTTTCATTAGGTAGGCGTTCAAAAAGTCTACTAGGACACCAAATTTCATGAATGAATCTCCATTTACAGGGTCAACTTATCCGATTTTTCAAGGTAAAAAATCTAAAAAAATTACTAGATTTTTTACCACTGGATTCGCGACATTTTCAAAAGGTTTATTTGTAAATGACGTTGTAATGCGAAAATAAATAACAAAGTTATAAGGGAATGAAATTTGAAAAATATGTCGCTCAATCATTCAGAACTTTTATCAAAATTCGGAATATACCACTGCATTCAGGAAGTCTCGATATATCACTGGCTAAAATTTCATCGAAATCTGTTCATAAATGACAAAATTAAAAGAAAGTGACTTTATTAACATAGTGAAACTAACAAGAACAAAGTAAAAACATCAAAATGATTGATCGGCGCTCCGGGGCGGTTTAAATGGTATTGGTGGCGCATTCGCTTTCAGAGCTGCAGGGAAACCCGGAAAAACCTGCAACACCACATCATCTGAAGAGTTGGAATTCCTTGATAGAGAACTTCTAAAGAGGTCCGACGAATTGTGACAATCTGCTCTACGGTAAAATAGGATGTATGGTGTCTTCGAAGGCTCCAAAAGGTCCAGTTCCAAAGAAGGTATTCTATTTACGCAGTTGTCATCAAATTTTTACCAGCCCGTTTTATCTTTGGCTAAGGTGTAATAGTGGCCAAAATCTGCTCCAGAACCAAAGTGAACAATGACTGCGTAAAGCTCATAATTGCAGTCGGCTAGATTAGGGTGTTCTTCTAGCTTGATTCGTTGAAATGGTTTGATAATAAAATTTTAGAAATATGTTAATGGAATTTCAGGAAAATTTCATTTCATCTCATAATTTTTTATTTTTTTTATTCATCAACAGATTTCGATGAAATTACAGTGAGCGATATTTCGAGACTACTTGAATCCAGTGGTGTAGTCAAACTTCTGATGAAAGCTTTGCAATTGAATTGATGGGTTGATTAAACGGCATATTTTTCAAATTTCATTCCTTTATAACTTTTTTTATCGATTGGCGCATTTCAACGTAATCCACTTATGAACCATTCGAAAATGTCAGTGGTGTAGTTAGAATTTCTCTAAAAAAATCGCAGGTAATTTTTTATATTTTTGACCTTAAACAATCGTATTAGTTGGCCCTGGAAATGGAGATTTATTCATGAAATTTGGTGCCCTAGTAAACCTTTTGAATGCCTACCTAATAAAAAAAAATCATTCCAATCGCGGTTGGAAAGTGGGTCACACTGTATAACCAGGTGCGCTGCTTTTCGAATGAGTTTGTTTCTTACAGATTCCTCCTTTGTTAGTTTGATTATCTCATTAAAATGTTTGTATCCATTCGAATAATCGCCATCCGATGTGAGAATACGTTCGGATATTATTGAGCCAGTTATTTTTCGCTTTATATACAGATTGACCCATGGTTGAACCGCCAAACATTGAGTATCGGTTTTTTAGGTGAAAATAAGATTTTTTCTCCATACAAGCATGTATCCCAACTTGCTCTGTTTTCAACGTTTTTAGGAAAAGTCAGTTTTTTTTATTTATTTATTATTATTTTTTTATTCCAAGTACATTGAAACAAGCCTTTTTGTACTGTTGATGAGCATGCCAAGTTTTATCAAAATCAGCCAAAAGGTTTTTGAGAAATAAATAAAAAACTGATTTTTTCAAAAAAAAAAATGACTCATCCTTGAGAAGGAATTAACTTTTATGAAAGAGCCTTCATTGTTTAAAAATTGTTTAAAATTGTTTTTCCCGTTAACCTGCTGTCCTCCTCTCACGAACGGCAGCCCTCAAACGTCGAAACTTGTACGAGCCAAGGATTAACGAGGTCATACTTTTTAAAGTGCGATTCCTAGCACTTATATCACTTGTCACAAGAAAGCGTCTGGCTAGTGATCGTAAGGTTGTGAGTTCAAACCCTTGTGAAGAAAATGCAATGTTTTTTTGGTTATTTAATTTGAATTGAAAAAATAAGTATTTTTAGTTATTTCAAATTCAGAATATGATACACGTTACTGGGAGAATTCAATAATTTTGTAAATGCAGCAGCTTATCGGGGTTTATCGGTGAATTTCCTCCAAAAAATAAAACTTTCAATCAACACCTAAAGACATCTCACGTTAGCCTCAGAAACTTTTCCTTCAGTTGACACACCTTCTCCTCTACTGTATTCCAAGAGAGCAATACCACGCAGACTCAAAACTCACAAACTGTATATTTGCTAGCACTTTCAATAATAATTGTGAATTACTTGATTCAGGCGACAATGCTGAAGAAAAATAAGTTCAAGCGTCGGCCTACAGAACCAAATATACTACCGGCCAACGGGGAGGGGGGCAAGAGTACAGACGAATAAATTCAAAACTCGTTTCCAATCAACACACCACTCTCACAAACTTCTGTATCTTCCCGAGGTTGCCATCATTTCTGTATTGTCATCGGCATGAGTTATTTTGCTTGACCATCGTATATATAATTGTAACGTTACTGCTTTATGGTTTGGTTCCAGTAGATCTTTGATTTTTGATGATGGTTTGTATGAGAAAATCGTTTTTTAATGCGCCCCTCCTCAGGCCACCATGTTGAAGAAGATGAAGGGTAAAATGAAGAGGCGTAACACCGAACCTTCGATGCTGGTGTCGCCGGGAGTGCAACTAGTCCCCTTGCCTTCCAACGATGGAGAGTCTCCGACCGATCCCAACAACACCACGTTTTAATTGTTGCTTCGATATTCGTTCGTTTCGTGTTTTCCTTTCGGACTTTATTATACCCAGGGCATGGGTGGTTTCGTTTCGATTAATTTTAGTATTTACATAAAAGTATGTATTCAAAATAGTAACATGTAATATTATTACGTTATAGTATGGTATTTTTACCAAAATACTGGTGAAAACAAACAAGTGTGTGGCTGACCGCCCGTTGAGTTTATTTAATTTTAAATAATTTGAGTACAAGTAATGTACTCGCTATATATAAATGTGTTATGGTTTTCGAGGTTCATTTATGAAGAAAATCAAAAGGTACTGCGTCTGCTGAAAACGCAGCTACCTAGTGCGAGCACTACTCGCACGTTTATCAGAATTACGTAACACCATTCTAAAAACCAGTTGGATTACCATCAGCTCCAACCGAAAGATGACTCCGATCACCGTTTCTGGACCGCAGCTCCCAGTTCGAGAAAAATCCAAAGAAAGCGACGATAGGATGCGAGAGAGAGAGAGTTCTCAAGAGTGGTGATATATAACTGGAACTACTTATAGTGTAGATGAAGTGATTCGTTATAGTGATAGCTTTCGGACAGAACTGAAAGAGGTATTCCAGAATTTGATGATCGAAAGTAGGCTATGCAATCTTAGTCACCCATCCCAAAGTAAAGAAGCCATGAAAGTGGCAGGTGTGTTGTTATTTCTACTCCGAGTTTTCAGCTACCACCAAGGGAATTTTTCACCGCTGATCGGCAACAAAGATGACTTTCTTATATATACTCCAATAATTTTTGCAGCCGATTAGTCACCCCAAAGTTGCTCGGTGGTAGCGAATGCCCCAGGAGTGGCCAGTCCCGTAGGTCGTGTTTGATCTCACTATCCAGGAAGTGATTTTGAACGCCGTCGCTAATCTGCCCCTGTACTAAGGGCTCAATTCTCCATGGATGCTGACTGGAGCCCAGTCCATGGGGAAAGTACACGGGGCAGATTTTCGCACCAATTTGTTCCATAATGTAGATGATATCTTAATTAAATTGATGTGCTATATTGTTTGAAGTTACTTTTCCCAAGGTATGTATTTAAGGTGAACTCGCCAAAATCATTTTGTCTGTTTCATCAATTAGAAAAGCTTCGATCAGCTATTTTTTATGGTTTTTTTTGTGGGCATCGAGAACTCTCTTTTGATTACTACAATAAATTCCAAATCTTTATCGGGTTTTGTAGACGATTGAAGTTTTTCTCTGCATATAAAATATATGTATATGTGAATTATAGATATATTGAAAATTGTGAAATATAGAAATATTAAATGTACTGGTATTTTCATTAATTCGTTAGTAAGCTGAGAGATTGTAAAAACAGAAATGGAATAAATATCTATCGACTTCCTTATGTTATTCAAACATTTGCCATTAGTTATATAAAGGAAGAATAAAAAAAAAACAATCAAAAACATTTGAATCCAGTGTGGAGGTTAGGCGAGTATATTCCTTGATCGATTGCAAAATTTGATCCAAAAAAATATTGTTAATGTTTCACAATACCTAATATTGCAAAAACATAATCAACATACAAAATCCTTCTGAGACAAAATGTTCACACTGCAAAAAATAGTATATTGTGTACGTAGAAGTAAAAGCATTACATTCCCGAACGACAAAATAAATTGTTGGCCGAGGCCAACAAGCATTGAAGTCTGGGAATGTGCTTTTACTACGAGGTACACATACTATTTGTTCTGAAATCGCAATTTAAACTTATCATAAATTGAGAAATTTTTATAAATGCATAGCAATTTTTGATTGATGTTGAGACGCCGGCAAAAATTTTCCCGGACAGTTTTCGTTACGTGAAAGTTCGTTGCTTAGCAACGGACTAAAATACGAGATTAGCGTATTTTGGGGTCTGAAGTTGCTCCGAGAAAGTAAGCGATTTCAGTAAAAATGTTTTTAATGCCAGTGCTTTCAAATCAGACTCTTTGTAAAACTCACGGCATATTTCTTCTTTCACTATATAAATACATAGGCCATAGAATTTCACAGGGCAGTGTTGTTACTGCGCATGTTCATGAGTACAATTCGAGGCACAGTAAGGTTCGTTTTTATTTTACGGCATTGGCGTTCTAGGTCCGAGATTTCTGTGAATTCTACTGGTCAAGTTCTTCCTATGAAAGTAGTTTTTAAGGAATCCATGGTTTGAAGAAAAAAAACAAACAAAAAAGTAACTTTGTGTACTTATACTTTCGATTACCAAAATATAGATGGCGGTGTGCAGTCTAGTAAAATGTAACCGACTAGCAAATCTAGTTTTTGTCTGAACGAAAAATATCCGAATGCGTTCATCTTCTTGACAGGGAAAATTTCGCCCCTGCCTTCTCATGAATAAAATACTTTGACCACGATTATTGTATCAAATATTCATAATGCATATGATTCCCCAAGCATTATGATGTCCATTGATCACTAGTGTATAATGCGATCATGATCCACTGGTCTGTTGAACTTCAATGTGACAACTATAATGAAAATTATTTCGACGTGTTATGAAACGTCGAGAGCAAATTAAGTTAATAAGTATTAAGGTATTGAATAGGACGCAGATAGTGAAAATAAGTTGAACAAAATTATTGAAAACGCCAAACTAAAATACCGAATTCAAACGATCAACGCAGAAGAAGCGGAAAACCGTGTGACGTCAGTTAGCGAGTGATTCTGATTGGTCACTTTCGGCCATGTCCGAGCTATCCCAAACTTGAACCAATTATACTATTAGAATATGACAATGAGAATATGAGAATGTTTCTCACATGTAGAAATAAAAATTGTGACTATTTTACAAAATATAGTATTCTGCTTGCATATTATGGCTATTATTCACGAGGATGAAGTTTACGGCAAGGGCCATAGGCTCGTTGAATAATATACTATTAGTATGAAAGACATTTAATAAAAAATGCACACAAATAATAAATACATTGAAATACAACATAAAAATCGATACAAAATAGTAACTTCAATATATTACTCTGTAATAACAATAAAAGCTTCATCATAAATATGTATGTATATTAAAAAAAAATAAACACAGGTATAAATCTGATAATATGAATATTTCAGTCCAAGAGACATACCCAATTTTTCAACCCTATAGAACTTTAGCTACCTCTTTTCTTGAAATACTGAATGAAGAACTCATAAAATGTACATAAATCTTGCTTTCTGACACATCCAGGATGGTTATATGGGAAGTGTAATTGCTTCCATCATCCCCAATGAGTTACAAAATAAAAAAGATCCAAACTGGCATTTATTTTTGTTAGAAAATGTTCTCACTACAACATTATGAATATGATGTGAACATAACTTTTATAACATTCTAATATATGAAAAAGACCGCACACTTTTTCCTATATAAAATGGCGTTCTGTCAAAAATTTTGGACTAAGGGAGTAAATTAAACGAGTTCACCGGGTTTGTGCAAGAGTACACAAAGTATTAAATCGTTAGATTTTAAATCGATTTCATTGCAATCGCTATGTACATTTCCTTATTAGAGTAATTTGTAGCTCTTTGGTCATCAGAACCACATGATTTATAGTACATCAACAATTTATATTCCCGTTAAATTTCGTTGTTACTTGGACTATTTGGCACAAAATACAATAAACATAAAATGTTAAAGGGATGGTGGGTCTTCATCATCTCATTTCATAGATCTCTGATCTAATAAAGGTCTTGAAGCCAGTCTCGTTTCATGGAAACCTACAGAAGCTAATACTCTTTATACATACTTTGAAAATTAGCAGAGATCAAAACTGAAATATAGGGTGATTAAAATCCTATCTACATAGGGATCTCAGAAATTGCTGAATTTAAGCGAAATTACCCAATTATCAATTCATGCTCCAAATAAACGTGAAAATACTTTGCGGACAGTCATGATAAGTGATTGAAAGTGCCTAATTATTTTGGTTTCTTACTGAAAGTTTATATACGACCCCACGTTGGGCGCCAGTTTGCAGAATAAAAAAAAGTAAACCGAGGCTGGCTTAGAGATCTTACATATTTTTATAATGTGAAACTGTTTAGAATAACCTATTATTTGGCTTAAAACTAATTAATCACAATTAATCGAATACATCAAATTAGTAGGCACGGCTATCACTTTATAAATTGACATTTCAGTATGCTAGGTGCCAATAGTTCCAATTTATCATACCTGCACTGTATCTCTCGACCAGTGGGACATTTCGCGATGAGAAACATTAATCAAGTCTCTTTTTACTACACCTGACAATTTAGGCCGTCACTCTTGGTCAAATCAACAGTCAATTTTTAAAATGAAAACCGACATACTTCATTGTAAATTTAGCACCAGATTAACCAGTATAAACTGATCAAACTTGAACAATGTCATTTTCATCAAGAATATCTGAAGAATTTTCCACAGAATTTCCAGAACTACCAGAAGAATTGGTAGTCAGGACTGGTTTGTTCTTAATTTCTTCATAACCTGACTCCTTTGAATCGGAATCATTAGTAAGATGCTCATAAGGGGGATCGGTTTTATCTAGGGAAGACTTACCGGCACTAGTTGAACTATCTGATGTGTCGTTTGGTCCATGAACTGAAAAATGGCACAACTGTCATAAATTTGAAACGAACAAAAAATTAAAAACCATTATTTCCATCATCTGTCAATGAGTATGCTGTGATAAACTCACACTTTCCCTTGCAAAATAACCACATCATTTTAATTGACAATAACCTAAACTTTGGAATGACTTGGCCATTATTTGATGGAAGTCCATAATATATGACACTAAGATGAACACAATTAGATTTCCACAGATTTCATTAAACTTGCGATATGTCACTCTGCACTCTAGCTTTCTCAAGTGTACTAATTGCTCGAGAAAGCTAGAGCGACGCGAAACATATCGCAAATTTAATAAACTCTATGGAAACCTAATCGAGTTTAGCTTAGTGCCAATTAGCTAAATGTATGCAAAACATTTTCCATGATCACATTGGTTTGTGAGCGATATTGTAAATAGATCTAGTAAGTATTCTTTTGTTTCTGAAATACCTGTTTTTGGTTAACTGAAATATTTTGGATATGAACTGATTGAATATAATTAAATATAATTTGTTCCAGTGGAGGTGTCAGATAAAAGAAAAAATCACTAATCGATTTTTTGGAGACGCTAATTCATAGCTACTGATGCTCTATTATTCAGGAGACAAATCGTTCAAATAAAACAGTAATCAAAAATTTTAGAGACGCTTTCTAATGGTCACCCTGTATATTTATCAAAAATTATGTATTCATTTTCAAATAATCTCATTATTATTGTTAACTGAATTGAATAATTTCAATATTCATCAAAATTTTTTTTTAGAAAATTTACCTCTGTTTAATTCGAAGAATTATGTTCAAGGAAGGCTATTGAAAGAGATTACCTAGTGGAATCAAATATTTTTAACCGTTTCCAAAATATTCCATACTTTCCAAAGAACAACATTTACCGATGGTTTTTGAGTAAAATGTTTTCTATGGTACACAGTTTTGTTAAACAGTTTCGTAAATATTCAAATTTGAGAAAATCGGTTTTTGTTGGAAAACACCACTTGTATAATTTTAGGAGGTAGTACTGTGTAAGGTATAATGACTGAAATTGTCCTGATACATACCTTTTTTCTCAATTTTTTCATACCCTGAAGAGTCTGCATTGCTTTTGCTAGTATCTTCGTCCAACTTCTCGTAAGGAGGATCTTCCAAATCAGTCACACTTTCATAATTTGGGTCGCTCTGGCTCATCGACTCGTAATTCGGATCAGACTCGCTGCCATTCGATTTAACGCCCGCGTAGTTCGGCTCAGAAGCGATTTCACTCGGCATACTTTCATAGTTCGGTTCATCAAGGTTATCTTCAATATTGAAAGCGGGCATGCTAGTTAGCTTCTTATTTCTTTTGTTAACTATCGAATAGCCGTCGTTCAAATCTTTTATTTTCGTGTAATCAGAACAATCACTCGCGTTCGACACACGATGACGTAGTTCTTCGTAATTCGGATCACAGTCGGAAAGTGTTTGGTTTTTGAGTACCTCATAACCGGGGTCAGAACTGGGAATGCTTTCGGGTCCATTAATACTTGCATACCCTGAAAATCGGGAATACTTGAAAGACAAATTAAAATGTCGCCAAATCGGACCACACGAACCATAATTATAATAAACTTAGTTCCTCCACCATTGCCTAGACATAAGTATAACTTAGTCCGTTTATATCCATTTATATTACTCCTAAAATAGCCGAATAAAAAAAAATAAGTTTTAAAGTTTTACCACTTGGGGATTAAACACAAGAAAGAAAGAGCTTTCAAAATCAATAGTTTTCAACCAAAAAAAAAAAAGATTTTTCTGCACTGTCCTGCCATTTCTTGGACAGTAGCCGAAGTTGACTTCCACCGTTTGTCGATACTGAATCAAATTGAAATTTTTCCAAGTTTTGTAAAAAAACTAAATATTAATTTTTATAATTCGAAATAATGCTATTCCGCAGTAGATAATAGCTTCAAAAGCCTGCACACCAAATTTGGCTGCTCTACGAAAAACTTTATTTTTTGATCGTTTCATGAAACAAGGTTAACCCCTTTCGAAATTTTTTTGCTGAAAATGGAAAATAGATTTGCTTCAAAATGCACACAGGGGAGGACCTCGACGAGCAGAATCCAGAAACGTAATCAGTTTTTTTCTATGTCTCAATGTTTTCGAGATATTTGAATTTTTGTAACACAAAAAAGATTTTTCTGCACTGTCCTGCCATCTCTTGGACAGTAGCCAAAGTTGACTTCCACCGGTTGTCAATACTGAATCATATTAAAATTTTGCCAAGTTTTGTAAAAAAAACTAAATATTAATTTTTATAATTCGATGCTATTCCGCAGTAGATAAAAGCTTCAAAAGCCTGCACACCAAATTTGGCTGCTCTAGGAAAAACTTTATTTTTTGATCGTTTCATGAAACAAGGTTAACCCCTTTGGAAATTTTTTTGCTGAAGATGGAAAATAGATTTGCCTCAAAATGCACACAGGAGAGGACCTTGACGAGCAGAATCCAGAAACGTAATCAGTTTTTTTCTATGTCTCAATGTTTTCGAGATATTTGAATTTTTGTAACACAAAAAAGATTTTTCTGCACTGTCCTGCCATCTCTTGGACAGTAGCCAAAGTTGACTTCCACCTTGGGCGATACAGAATCAAATTGAAATTTTGCCAAGTTTTGTAAAAAAACTAAATATTAATTTTTATAATTCGAAATAATGCTATTCCGCAGTAGATAATAGCTTCAAAAGCCTGCACACCAAATTTGGCTGCTCTAGGAAAAACTTTATTTTTTGATCGTTTCATGAAACAAGGTTAACCCCTTTGGAATTTTTTTTGCTGAAAATGGAAAATAGATTTGCTTCAAAATGCACACAGGGGAGGACCTCGACGAGCAGAATCCAGAAACGTAATCAGTTTTTTTCTATGTCTCAATGTTTTCGAGATATTTGAATTTTTGTAACACAAAAAAGATTTTTCTGGACTGTCCTGCCATCTCTTGGACAGTAGCCGAAGTTGACTTCCACCGGTTGTCGATACTGAATCAAATTAAAATTTTGCCAAGTTTTGTAAAAAAACTAAATATTAATTTTTATAATTCGAAATAATGCTATTCCGCAGTAGATAATAGCTTCAAAAGCCTGCACACCAAATTTGGCTGCTCTAGGAAAAACTTTATTTTTTGATCGTTTCATGAAACAAGGTTAACCCCTTTGGAAATTTTTTTGCTGAAGATGGAAAATAGATTTGCTTCAAAATGCACACAGGAGAGGACCTTGACGAGCAGAATCCAGAAACGTAATCAGTTTTTTTCTATGTCTCAATGTTTTCGAGATATTTGAATTTTTGTAACACAAAAAAGATTTTTCTGCACTGTCCTGCCATCTCTTGGACAGTAGCCAAAGTTGACTTCCACCTTGGGCGATACAGAATCAAATTGAAATTTTGCCAAGTTTTGTAAAAAAACTAAATATTAATTTTTATAATTCGAAATAATGCTATTCCGCAGTAGATAATAGCTTCAAAAGCCTGCACACCAAATTTGGCTGCTCTAGGAAAAACTTTATTTTTTGATCGTTTCATGAAACAAGGTTAACCCCTTTGGAAATTTTTTTGCTGAAGATGGAAAATAGATTTGCTTCAAAATGCACACAGGAGAGGACCTTGACGAGCAGAATCCAGAAACGTAATCAGTTTTTTTCTATGTCTCAATGTTTTCGAGATATTTGAATTTTTGTAACACAAAAAAGATTTTTCTGCACTGTCCTGCCATCTCTTGGACAGTAGCCGAAGTTGACTTCCACCGGTTGTCGATACTGAATCAAATTAAAATTTTGCCAAGTTTTGTAAAAAAACTAAATATTAATTTTTATAATTCGAAATAATGCTATTCCGCAGTAGATAATAGCTTCAAAAGCCTGCACACCAAATTTGGCTGCTCTAGGAAAAACTTTATTTTTTGATCGTTTCATGAAACAAGGTTAACCCCTTTGGAAATTTTTTTGCTGAAGATGGAAAATAGATTTGCTTCAAAATGCACACAGGAGAGGACCTTGACGAGCAGAATCCAGAAACGTAATCAGTTTTTTTCTATGTCTCAATGTTTTCGAGATATTTGAATTTTTGTAACACAAAAAAGATTTTTCTGCACTGTCCTGCCATCTCTTGGACAGTAGCCAAAGTTGACTTCCACCTTGGGCGATACAGAATCAAATTGAAATTTTGCCAAGTTTTGTAAAAAAACTAAATATTAATTTTTATAATTCGAAATAATGCTATTCCGCAGTAGATAATAGCTTCAAAAGCCTGCACACCAAATTTGGCTGCTCTAGGAAAAACTTTATTTTTTGATCGTTTCATGAAACAAGGTTAACCCCTTTGGAATTTTTTTTGCTGAAGATGGAAAATAGATTTGCTTCAAAATGCACACAGGAGAGGACCTTGACAAGCAGAATCCAGAAACGTAATCAGTTTTTTTCTATGTCTCAATGTTTTCGAGATATTTGAATTTTTGTAACACAAAAAAGATTTTTCTGCACTGTCCTGCCATCTCTTGGACAGTAGCCAAAGTTGACTTCCACCTTGGGCGATACAGAATCAAATTGAAATTTTGCCAAGTTTTGTAAAAAAACTAAATATTAATTTTTATAATTCGAAATAATGCTATTCCGCAGTAGATAAAAGCTTCAAAAGCCTGCACACCAAATTTGGCTGCTCTAGGAAAAACTTTATTTTTTGATCGTTTCATGAAACAAGGTTAACCCCTTTGGAAATTTTTTTGCTGAAAATGGAAAATAGATTTGCTTCAAAATGCACACAGGAGAGGCCCTTGACGAGTAGAATCCAGAAACGTAATCAGTTTTTTTCTATGTCTCAATGTTTTCGAGATATTTGAATGTTTGTAACACAAAAAAGATTTTTCTGCACTGTCCTGCCATCTCTTGGACAGTAGCCAAAGTTGACTTCCACCGGTTGTCGATACTGAATCATATTAAAATTTTGCCAAGTTTTGTAAAAAAAACTAAATATTAATTTTTATAATTCGATGCTATTCCGCAGTAGATAAAAGCTTCAAAAGCCTGCATACCAAATTTGGCTGCTCTAGGAAAAACTTTATTTTTTGATCGTTTCATGAAACAAGGTTAACCCCTTTGGAAATTTTTTTGCTGAAAATGGAAAATAAATTTGCTTCAAAATGCACACAGGGGAGGACCTCGTCGAGCAGGATCCAGAAACGTAATCAGTTTTTTTCTATGTCTTAATGTTTTCGAGATATTTGAATTTTTGTAACACGAAAAAGATTTTTCTGCACTGTCCTGCCATCTCTTGGACAGTAGCCGAAGTTGACTTCCACCGGTTGTCGATACTGAATCAAATTAAAATTTTGCCAAGTTTTGTAAAAAAACTAAATATTAATTTTTATAATTCGAAATAATGCTATTCCGCAGTAGATAATAGCTTCAAAACCCTGCACACCAAATTTGGCTGCTCTAGGAAAAACTTTATTTTTTGATCGTTTCATGAAACAAGGTTAACCCCTTTGGAAATTTTTTTGCTGAAAATGGAAAATAGATTTGCTTCAAAATGCACACAGGAGAGGCCCTTGACGAGTAGAATCCAGAAACGTAATCAGTTTTTTTCTATGTCTCAATGTTTTCGAGATATTTGAATTTTTGTAACACGAAAAAGATTTTTCTGCACTGTCCTGCCATCTCTTGGACAGTAGCCGAAGTTGACTTCCACCGGTTGTCGATACTGAATCAAATTGAAATTTTGCCAAGTTTTGTAAAAAAACCAAATATTAATTTTTATAATTCGAAATAATGCTATTCCGCAGTAGATAATAGCTTCAAAAGCCTGCACACCAAATTTGGCTGCTCTAGGAAAAACTTTATTTTTTGATCGTTTCATGAAACAAGGTTAACCCCTTTGGAATTTTTTTTGCTGAAAATGGAAAATAGATTTGCTTCAAAATGCACACAGGGGAGGACCTCGACGAGCAGAATCCAGAAACGTAATCAGTTTTTTTCTATGTCTCAATGTTTTCGAGATATTTGAATTTTTGTAACACAAAAAAGATTTTTCTGGACTGTCCTGCCATCTCTTGGACAGTAGCCGAAGTTGACTTCCACCGGTTGTCGATACTGAATCAAATTAAAATTTTGCCAAGTTTTGTAAAAAAACTAAATATTAATTTTTATAATTCGAAATAATGCTATTCCGCAGTAGATAATAGCTTCAAAAGCCTGCACACCAAATTTGGCTGCTCTAGGAAAAACTTTATTTTTTGATCGTTTCATGAAACAAGGTTAACCCCTTTGGAAATTTTTTTGCTGAAGATGGAAAATAGATTTGCTTCAAAATGCACACAGGAGAGGACCTTGACGAGCAGAATCCAGAAACGTAATCAGTTTTTTTCTATGTCTCAATGTTTTCGAGATATTTGAATTTTTGTAACACAAAAAAGATTTTTCTGCACTGTCCTGCCATCTCTTGGACAGTAGCCAAAGTTGACTTCCACCTTGGGCGATACAGAATCAAATTGAAATTTTGCCAAGTTTTGTAAAAAAACTAAATATTAATTTTTATAATTCGAAATAATGCTATTCCGCAGTAGATAATAGCTTCAAAAGCCTGCACACCAAATTTGGCTGCTCTAGGAAAAACTTTATTTTTTGATCGTTTCATGAAACAAGGTTAACCCCCTTTGGATTTTTTTTTGCTGAAAATGGAAATTAGATTTGCTTCAAAATGCACACAGGGGAGGACCTCGACGAGCAGAATCCAGAAACGTAATCAGCTTTTTTCTATGTCTCAATGTTTTCGAGATATTTGAATTTTTGTAACACAAAAAAGATTTTTCTGCACTGTCCTGCCATCTCTTGGACAGTAGCCGAAGTTGACTTCCACCGGTTGTCGATACTGAATCAAATTAAAATTTTGCCAAATTTTGTAAAAAAGCTAAATATTAATTTTTATAATTCGAAATAATGCTATTCCGCAGTAGACGATAGCTTCAAAAGCCTGCACATCAAATTTGGCTGCTCTAGGAAAAACTTTATTTTTTGATTGTTTCATGAAACAAGGTTAACCCCTTATTTTTTATTGTGTTTTGGCATGGACTGCTGTGGTCATAAGCCATATATTCATGTATCCTTACGCCAATTTAGGAGCAGCACTGTTAATTTTTAAAGCAACAGTGAGTTGTGGAGGATTATTTCCAGTCGGCAACGAGATTCAATCAGCCAGATTTTCAAATCTGAAAATGAAAAAAGCTCGTCCCGGCTGAGAACCGAACCTGGAACCTTTCGGTCACCAGGCGGGCGCTCTATCTATTGCGCTAATCCCCACCCGATTATTTATTATAGAAGCAATTGTTACTTTCACTGGGACCCTGTCTGATTCAAGATAACATATTTATAAAAAGATATACTATAGCTATTAATGCAACGAGATTATTTTTCGATTTATAATAAATCCAGGACGTTGCCAGGTGACGAGGCGCTTTGCGCTGAGTATCCAAAGTATTATAAAGTAACTTATATTTTGTAACTAACGTATTATGTGGTGGTATGATATTATGATGTTAATAATTTGTAATGAAAATTGAACACAAGGAAGCTCAATTTTCAATGATACGATAAAGAACTTAAAGGGCGGGCTGCTAATATTATTATTTCCATAAAACTCCCAGCAAATGATTTTTTATGGCACATTCACTTTCCACATTGGAATTCAGAAACAATTTCAAGTTTACAACGCATTGCTGAAATGATGCTCACCTGGTTCGTCTGTTCCCCTAATTTTTTCGTAATCAGGATCACAGCTTTTTCCGGCAGATTTCTTCAAAGTTTCATAATCGTGTTCCCTACTTTTTTTGTCAGGCGCTATCAATACTTCTGGTACTTTGTTTTGGTTTACGATATCAGCAGAAACCTCAAGTTTTTCGGCTGTTTCCCCATTTGGCTCTTCCTTTTTGTGTTTATGAACTTTCGCGTACAGGTCGTCAAGGTTTTTCATAGCCTGTACCTTGTCAGAATGGAAGTCAAAATTCGTCGACAAGGGAGGCGGTGGCAATGGCGAATTCACTTGGCGTTTCTCCGGTTTCGGCGAACCCAAATTCGCTATAGAACTGGATGAAGACGCTATAAAATAAAATTATATTTATATTTTCGACCCTGCACTATCTACTTCTGTTTCAAAATCTTACACTTTTTCATCTACGATATATTTACATTCTGAGCAGCTGCATTGAAAAGGTTCCGATTCCATTACGGACAAATCACTTAAATCAGATATAAACAATTATTCTCTAGCCGCCACTGTTTATCGTTGATCAACGCGGCTCTACTATATAACAGCACGATGTCATCGAGCAATCAGGGGCCTGTTTGATGTAATCTTGGTGAATCCCCTAATTTAACGCCTCGGTATGCATTTCACGGATCACTATCAAGTAATATCAAGTAGGTTGATTTTAATTGATATCAAGTCAAGTAGTTCACACCGTAAATCGAGTCAAATTTTGAAGAGCTTGAATTTTGAAGTCAAGTCTAGTATTTAAGAAAAAATTCAAGCTACTTGGCTTCATAAATCCCTGCTTTGTATGATGTTATATTGAACTATTGAGGTTATTTTATTTTATATAGAAATCATGACCATGATGTCCTATGACGACAATTAATATCATGATTATTATTACTCACCTTGTCTTGAATGTGAGTAAGTTGGCACAGATGTGCCATGAGAAGTCACGTGTTTCAAGCTATCGACACTTGGAGGATGGCGTTGTGGTGGTGGTTCATAAATCTCATCTGCCGTGCCAATTGGTTCATCTATTTGTGAATGTGAGGAAGGTGGGGCATTCACCTCTACCTCCACTGTTATCGGAAAAGGTGGTATTCTGGCATATGTTTCACTCTCGCTAGTATATATTGGGTTATTCGGATCGGGAATGGTTGTATAAACATCATCTGTGAAATAGATTGTACCATCATACAAATGATTCTACAATGAGTTGATAAAATTATGAGAAAGTAATGCAATTGAAAGTATTTCTCGAAAAAAAAAAGTTTTTTGGAGGTCATAGTCAGGTTCTTGAGAAATATCTACAAACAAACACAAACAAATTAGCAGGAAAATGTTTTATTATATAACTTGAGATCTTCAACCTATAGTGAAGTAATCAGGAAATAAAAGATTATTGGAATGTAGGCTTCCACGGCTGGGGTCAATGTTTTGGTTGGTATCTGGGTTTTTCCGTGGTCTTCTCCAGTTAAAATCCCCAAACGTTTCAACTGTTGTGGCAGTGATCTTCATTGGTGTGGTTGAAGTACTATTCTTGACATATCAACTAAAACTAAAGCTCTAGCTTCAGGCACGTTATTTATAGTGCTTTATATATTTTTCGCGCACTTTCTGTGATTGTGGGTTTGCGCGAACTTTCCGCGATCCTGGTGACATGGCTACGTTTTGGCGCCTGTCAATGCTGTGAGCAACAGATCTTTGGCAGATATTTTATCTCTTTGTGTTCTCCGTCAAATCATTGGCACTGCAGATTTCTCTATTTGTCCCAATCGACAACTCAGCTTGTGCTCGACTGGGCGGGTACCAATGCTCCTTTTCGTCTGACCGATATAAACTTGCACGTAGCACGGATTATGTCTTTACGAGTACAGAGTGCCGAAGAGGAACCAGTAAAGAGCAACCCCAAGGCATACATAGAAGATGTCACAAATCAAATAGGGAAAATTCTAAAGGAGGAGATAATTAACACCGTCTTCAAACCAACGAAGAAAATATCGGAGTATATGGGATCAGCAAAAGACGGCAGAGTTCCACTAAAATAAGCGGGAGTTTACAGTATTCCGTGTAACTGTGGTAAAGTTTACACTGGTCAGACGAAAAGAAGCATTGGTACTCGCCTAGTCGACCTCAAGCGGAGTTGTCGAGAATGTATTTATAAGCCATAGAAATACACAAACACTAAGAGAAATTTAACAGAAACGAAGAGAGAACATATCTACAAAAGATCTGGCACACAGCTCAAAAGGCGCAAAAAAAGAGCCGTGTCACCCGAATCGCGCGTACTTTACGCGCGATCCAACAGAAAGTTCGCGTAAAATCAGCACTATAAATAACGTGCCAGAATCGAGAGCCCCAACAAATTGATACTCAGAGTTGGTTGGCACACTGCCAAATAAACAAACTTGGCGGTATAACAACATTAAAAGGCAAATAATATTATTATCAAATCTACGAAAATAAGTCTTTAAGACTACATTATTAAAAATTACTTATCTCTTACCTGTTCAACTATAAACCATGTGCAATCAGGAACACAAAAAAAGTTGTATTTTAACTTTTAAGTGGTGGTTGATATATTGGTTGGAAAGAGGGTATTGAGGTTCGCTTATATGCTATTTTGTTTATCCCCATCTTGTCTAGAAACAGTTTTGGGCATTTATCAATATGTTTTTTCATTTTCGAAATATTCTCACAAATTAAAAAAAAAATTCAGCCAAAATTAGATGAAGCCTGTCACACCTAGAGTCCTAGAAGATTTCAAAAAAACTACTCAAAAAATTACAAGAGTCCAAGTTACAACATTTCTCTCTGATATCATTTCGCCATCTCTTGATTGAAAGCTCAAACTTCAGATTCATATTTATTTGAATTAAAGTGGAGAATCGCTGTGATACGAAACTTAGTGATTAGCAACAAGAATTTTAATCAAAAATCAGGTGAAGCCCATTAAACACGTTCAGTGGATTTGAATAAAACTATATTCATAAGATTACAGCCAAATAAAAATCATAAAATGTTCCTTTTTTGATCTTATATGGCCATCTTTTGTACAAAAGCTCAACACTTGAGATTAACTCTCATCGAGAAGTTTTCAATATCTACAATAGATGGAACATCAAGTCAAATGCATTGTTGCAGTTGGAACGTTTGGAGATTTCAACCAAAGAAGACCTCGGCAAAATCCAGAAACCAACCAACAAATAAAAGATTTGTCATAATCACCATAATGTCTCAAAAACTCACCTGAGTCATCAGATACTGTAGAATAATGCGGATCTAATTCTCGTTTGTTTTTGGTCAGTTCTTTTGTTTGTGCTATTATATTTGCTAGGGGCTCTCTTACACTAATACTGGTATATCCTTCTACAAACAAAAAATGGGATTCAGAAAATGAGTATTTTACTAAAAAGGCATCTACTTGAGCCTGTTGATATAGGGTAAAATTAATTTTGACAATCTACAATTCTTGTATGTCTTTCCAAAGAATGTTCAATTACCTTCTAGTTAGTCATAATAACTAATTTAATTGGTTCTTAAAATGAGGGTAAACAAATAGTCTAGACTCATGAATATAATTTCACTAACTTGAAGAGTCCTGGGAATCTCCACTAAAATTAACTTGCAATACTGGGGGTGTCATGTAAGGTAATTCAGGACTAGCTGCAAGAACTCCTGCTACCGCTGATGCAGCAGGAATATCCAGTCCATCGTTACTATGTGATGATGATCTCCGTGATCTCATTGGATCTGTAGATTCTATTGATGAAGTTACCACATCACATCTGAAAAAAAATGAATGATTATTATTAAATAGAAATAAATCGATAGATATATTAAGTAAGATACCATAATACACATACATAATTTCATTTTAAATCATTTACAATATACACATTGATAAAAATTGAAAATTAATAGTAATATATACAGGGTGGCCCATTTAAATTGAGAGCACCCTTATAAAGAATTCTACGAAGGCATAGAAGGGCCAACAATTGTCACTTTGAACTGGCAATTGTCACTTTGAACTGGCAATTGTCACTTTGAACTGGCAATTGCCACTTTGAACTGGCAATTGCCACTTTGAAATGGCAATTGTCACATTGAACTGGCAATTGCCACTTTGAACTGGCAATTGCCACTTTGAACTGGCAATTTCCACTTCGAACAGACAATTGTCACTTTCTCAGTTATTAATTGGCATATAAACTAGAAAATTTTGTGGGATACTCAGGAGATGATTTACTTTTAAAATATATACTTTTGAACCAAAAACTGAATTAGACTGAATGGGCCCAATATAGAGTGTGTCTCATGGAAACAAGGATGGAAAAAGGAAGCACTTTTGTGTCTTTTCATAAAAAATCTACGGAGCCAGTAAATCTTTAAGGAATAATAATACTGCCTCATAAACACTCATAAAGTGTACCCTAGAGCATAGACTGTGTAGGTAGACGACGGCTATCATTATCATGAAACTCATGTACCAACTTAACAGAATTTGTACTATTCGACATTGTCATACCTTAATAAGGTCACTCGTTCTTCAGATATTGATCCGTTTTCTTCATTTACAGTTGGCCTTGAGGTGGTCGGTTGGAGCTGAGCATAGGGGTGCTCTTTCGATTTGATTTTGTCATATTTCACTCGTTCGTATGGCGAGAATGCGTCATCTGCTTGACTAATGGAGCTGTGCTGAGATATGCTAGGTCTCTGTTCAACTCCATTTGGTATTGTATGTCGTTTTGCTGAAATCAAACATGAATTGAGGGTTTACCAAAAAGTAATATATAATTACCATTCAGGTTCATTATTTAAACATTTATTTACATCTTGAATAGTAGTAATAAGCATTTATTTTTATTTTCATGAATTTTAATGTAGACTGATGATCACTGACCTGAATTTTGATACTGTCCTACAGTTGCGTAATGCTCTGAAGAATTATCACCGGTGGGGTACCAGTTAACAGCAGTTCCCTGTTCAGAGGGTATATCTGGTAGACTTCTTCTTGTATTTGTTACTACAGTCCTATAAAATATTGAAACTTGAGATTAACGCAAAAAAAAATTATGAAACAATCAGACTATATCTGAAGTACATCTGATATAACTTTTAAATTGATTACAGCATTTTCACGTAATTTCAACATGAACCATTTGAAAATGTCGCAAATCTATTGGTGTAGTCAGTTTTTTTTCAAAATTGAAAATGAAAATAATGAAAATGAATATTTATTCATGAAATTTTGTGTCCCACTGAACTTTTTGAATGGCTACCTAATGAAACAAAAAGCATTCTAATTGGTTGAAAAATGTAAGTTTTAAAGGGATGCTTCCATTTCAAATGGGTCACACTGTATATGTGTCATTTAGGAACACCCTGTATTAAGAAACGACAAATGCAAAGATAAGCCAAAAATAACATAGGTATACAGCAAAATTTTTCAAAGAGATATCTCCTTTGTCATTTGTGAAAACTACATATTAAGTCTCAGTAACATTTTTGAAATAAAACTATGAAAACTTTTTGAAAAACTCAGTAAATCAGATATCTCTTCAAATGCATACCTTCCATTAGTATCTAACGAATCACCACTAGCAGTTATAACATCAACAACACATGGTGCAGCAGGAGGAAGATGATTGACATTTTCGTCAGGATTTTTTTGGGTGACCATGCCATCAAGCCCTTGCCATTCATCTCTAAAAACAAATATATCAAGCAAAACAACAAACAAAACAAAAAAAAATGGAATGTTTTGATTCTTACTTCGGCGTTTTCTTTCTCCAGCAGATGCAGAATATCAAAGACATCACAAGTACAACGCTAATACACCATGGAAGAACAATAATCAACATTACGATGGAATCACATGGTTTTGAGTATTGTAGGAAATTCAATATCTATCAAATTTCCAAGCATTTTTACAGCTATGGTGAATTTGGGTGTTAAATTTGTTTAACTGTAAATATTGATCAATGAATAAATATCAACACATTATTCTATGCAGGTACAAGCACATTTTAGTCAATTGATATAAATCTGTTCCAGAATTTGGAAAATCTTCCCATTTAACCATGTACCCGCTTAAAATGAAATCACTATACTGTCTTCATAGTAAAATCACATAACTAGTTCAGAAACGTCCATAGAAGTCTGTTCCATCAACTCACAAATACAGTAACACGGTAATCCAATAACTATTGATACTTGAATTGGTTGAAGAACATTATAATAAAGTATTATAAACGAATAAAGCTGGATGTATTAATAAATTAAAAAATGTTTTCACAAAAACAAAAACAACGTCACTGACAAACAATATAACCTCAAAATGAGACAAATCAGTAAATCACAGAACACGACAAATGACTTGGAAGTAAGAATTCCTTTCCACATCACTTCCCAATTGGCAATCCGCATGGACCAATCAAAACTATTATTTTAGTTGCGCCTGCGTGATGTAATTTTAGGTTGAGAATGTTGCAAATGAATTTTCATTCCTCACATTAATTTTTCAAATGATCTAATAACAATAATAGGATGATCCCTATTTAAATGAATAAGAAATTTGTGTTTCCAATATTATGTTTGTTGTGAAAACAAATAGTATATGTGAGGAAGGAAAATTCATTTGCTACATTTCCAACCTAAAATTACACATCACGCAGGCGCAACTAAAATAGTTTTGATTGGTCCATGCGGATTGCTTATTGGGAAGTGATGTGGAAAGGAATTCTTACGACTCGAAATGAGTCATCAATGTCAAAACAAAAACAAAACTAAAAATGTCAGTTCGACAGCTGACAGCACAGATAACAGAAACAGAGACAAGTTTAGAATTTAGATGCGAAATAGTATTATACTTGTGGCCGTATAATACTATAACTGATACGCCACAGATATCAAGTGGTTGTATTCTGAAACTGAAATATTTTGAACTGGGGAGACACAAATTTTTGTAATGGTTTAAAACAGTTGGGTGGTACAGGGGTGGTACTCTGTAACTTGTTAGTTGTTTTGCAAAGCGAAGCGAAATGAAGTAAAATGAAGCACAGGACATGCTTCCAACGCTACAGGTGGTTGTATTTCCGAAACTTTAATAACAGCGGGAACGCTGAGCTTTCCTTTCTCAACTTGTTTCTGTGACTGTGGTGTGGTCCATCAGTCATATGTCATATGACATAATTATAATATGTCATAACATATTTGAATAATTTGTTTGGAGTTTTTAGTTTTTATTAAATTTTTGTACTGCTACACGAAATATATAACGTTCCAATTTGAGATTTTTGATTATAATTTTTCTTTCGTTTCTTTCAAATGAGTATGAATAAACCTGTGATAATATCTGGTGAAGCTTCTGAAACGGATAGTGATGACGATACTAATTTGAAAGTGGTAAAGGAAAAATCTATCTATAGGCACCCGAAAATAGGTAAAATTAATCAATTTTCCAGGCCAGTGATCTAACAAAATCATTTCATGGTGTTATAGTTTCTGGAGAAGATTCTGAATCTGAGAACGGCAAGAATAGTTTTTCTTCTATGCTTATTTGATTTTATACCTATAAATTTCAGAAATTGATACCAGCATCTCCAGTGCTGTTTCTGCCTTAAAGCAGATGCAACTTCAAGATAACAAGGAAGAAACATATGCTGCTGATTCATTATTCCATCAGAAATTGAGTAGGTACCTTGTTTTTTTCTGACTAATAAAGGTACAATTGTTATCAATTTTAATCGGACAACTAAAATTGTGCAAGTTTAATTGTTCAGTTTTAAACGTGTTTCAAGGAGCGTAAATATTGTGGCAGTGGTAGCGGCTCCAGAATTAAAAAGAAAAATTTGAAATTTACTTCAAGATATCCAATACAATAGTTACGATATGCACTTTCAAACTATCAGTTTACCATTGTGAATGCCGTACATTGTTAGTTTGGACAAACTAGCAGAATTGTATGGGTAAAATTATGGTCCGGACCGTGTGTAACATCGCCTGGTAAAATTGTCAATTTTAATTGTCCAATTAAAATTGACAACTAAGATTGTAATGTAAGTGTCGTTGAAATATATACTACTGCTTTGTGATCAAAAGCCGAGAGATAATCCCATGTTTTTTTTAGGAGAATATAATGGCCACCTAAGCAATGATATTGAAAATTTTTGTCAAAGTACTCTGAATGAGGCAAGGAAAAATTTGAACAATGTCGACCAGCAATTACTTCGTGCTCAACTAACTATGCAAAATGCTGTTACTTCTCTAAAGACACTGAGTATCAACTCTTTAACAATAAAAAACAAATTACATTGTCTTCTGTCATCAAATTTTTTGTCGAATGTGTCTGTTGCTAAGTAAAGTGTAAATATACTTATAGAATAGAAATGAAACCATTAATTTCATAAATTGAAAAAACCGGGATCATATGAGCTTAGATAGTTACTTCTCAAGTGCTGATATGATTTAAAGTACCAATCCAATCAATCAAAGTTGAAGGGTACCTTAAATTGTGTATGCTTCAACTAGGTATATGTTCAAAGTAGACACCCTATTAAGTAGGTTACAAATATTTGAATACATATTCATCAATTACATGAACTGCCGGCCACCCGAGGTGGTGCTGTAGGTTTTCCGGGTTTTCCTGCAGCTGAAAAGTGAATACGCCACCAAAAATCAGTAAGTCGCCCCGGAGCGCCACGGCAAATAATAATAATAGTCGTCCTCTATCCGCACAGGCTATGCCTTTGGGTACACTCTACGAGTGTTTATGAGGGAGTATTATCATTATTATTATTATTAAAGAAGAAAACCTGAGTTATTTTGATTGTCCTATAATTTTATGAGGGTTGTTCGGTTTATGGTTGATCTATTCTGAAGACTCAATACATTGCAATCATTAAAATAGTCCCCCCAAATAACTTTTTAACCAGACAAAATTTACAATCAGATAAACAACATAAAATTGAGTAACTTTTGACATAAATATGACTACCCCCTCAAAATGCCCTATGATAGTAACATTTTTCAAACGAAACGAGGATCATGTAAGACCTAGTTTCAAGTGTGTTTCACATATCTGTATTGCCTCTGGAGGTATAGAGCATTCAAATTTGGCTTTATGCAAATGGTACTATTTTCTCTTTGTTGAAATAACTCGAAATTAGTGTTAATTTCGTGTTACAAATATTGATTTTAAAAAAATTCTTCTGCTCCATTTTAAAAACAAATGTCCACTTGTAATATGTCACTGAAAAGGAAACGTTTTAATGTTTTGCTCTATCGAATAGCGTAAAAATATCTACAGGGTTCTATGTAAAATTCTCGACCTAGATCTATTTCCGGTAAAACCGGAAGTGATATACATTTTTTTTCTCATGGAAAATATGGGTTTTGAGGAACTATATCTTCGATCCAAATGTCAAGGCCTAACTTAAGAAACAACTAAATAACGCTCTGGGCAACGATTTCGTTGTCACCCGGTATAGCCTTGAGGAAGACAGGGTGGTAAATTTTTTGAAATTTATTTAGTTGACTACTTTTCCGATGTTCTTTACTATCTTCATGGATTTTTCCTATTATTTTTGCACGGGTTTTCGAGATTTTTTTCTAGGCCCCTGATCAACATCTTTTTTCTGGCAGAAAGGGGGAGGTCAGAGTACCTGATCAATTTTTTTTTTGCCTTGATTTTCCATGAATTCGAACAAAATCCGAAAAGTGTGCCGGAGAGTTTCAAATAAATGAAACGAAAATTTTTGACAAAGTCGAATTCCCCTTCTCCCCACACTATCCTACAAAGTGGAAAGTTTGAGGCAAAAATCTGTCAGAAAACAACTAATTTTCCCTACGGACATTGAATTACATCTGACATCAATTTGTGCAATGCTCATCCAAGAGCACACAATTGCAAGTGCTTCTCGCAATTAAGAATCGAGTATTATCCCCCATTGGTTGGGAATGACCACCTGCAGGACATGACAGGTTTCACGGTTCGTTTCCCACTCATCAGTGCAAAGAGAGGTCGGACAACATTACAGTTATTCTGGCCCACCCAATGAACGATAACAACACCCAAAACTCAAAAACAAGATGCACTCCTCGAGAAGGGGAATTCGACTTCGTTTAATTGATTTTCCATCATCGAGACCTTCAGAAATTTTGCCGAATTCCAACGCTATATATAGCCTTTGAGGGGAGGGAGTAGGAGATGACATTTTTTTGTAATTAAATTATTTAACGGTCAGATATTTTTCACTATTTTAACGGATTTTTCTGATTTAAATTTAACTTCTTCTGAGAAGGAGAGGAGTCCGAGTCTCTCGACCGGCATGCCCAGCTTCTTGGCACATATGTCACGTACACTTCTACCAACATAGCTGGAATGAACATGTGAAATTCTCATTTATTGTGCTAACGATCATGTTGAGTGCCTTATCACTGGATTTATACCTATGAGGACATGTACGATAAATGCGCGTCGCAGGCATGCATATTCTCACTTTTACTAGATACATACATAACAGGTCAACCTACTGAAATTATTCGAAGATTCGATGTTTTATATGATCTCTAGTCTAGTCTTCAGGAGATAACATTTTTTAAAACGAACATGTCGGAAAAACTACCATAGAAAAATGTATGTATGTATGTACTAATTTTCTCAAGATCCATTTATTATAAGAGCTATAAAACCAACTTTTCCAGTCTGACAGCGTCGATTTTACGACTACAAAAAATTTATTAATAAACGTCAGACGTGGAAAAATTATATGTAGAAAGGCAGTACTTGAAATGTGTCTGAGACGAATACTTGGGCGTAACTTGAGTCTGACAAGAAAATATGATCATTCAGTTATCACAGTAATATACATTTTTCAGTTTGTAATAATTGTTAATAAGTATTATTAGGATATTTTTGATAAAATGAACATTAAAAATTATTGAATGATTATTAGGTATTTTATTGAATAATACAAAGGAATTTATAAAATAACAATAATAATAAGAAATTTAAAAAAAAATATTTCTCCCATGGTTCGTCGCTTTCATCGTCATCTGTGATTCCATCATCTGCGTCAGTAATATCGAAGTAATCTTCCTCATGATCACTATCAGCATCGGAATAATTGTCATTCTCAGATTCTGATAAGTTAACGTTAACGAAAGGCAAGAAGGTAGACTAAGTTGAAACTAAGGAAAAAAGTTTGACATTTCATCTCTGTTGACAGGTTTTTTTTTCTTTTAAAGAAATTTAATAAACAATCATGTTCAGAATTTGCTCTAGATTTCAAAAATGTGAACATGTACAAGGTGTTCCATTTGAAAAACTAATACTCAGATTATTTCTGGAGAAACCGGAAGTGCTAATCACTAAAAAAATCACATTTTCGTTGTTCAATAGCCCCCTAAATTTTCGTGCTTTGAATCGGATTATTTCTCTCGAAAATAGGGGTGCCCTATCTCTCAGACTCACCCGGTATATATGCAGGATATGAATTTAGAGAAGAGAATGCCGATTTTATGGGTAAGTTGAAAATGAGTCAGGAGTAAAACAAAGTTTTTTTTTGGCATGTATAAGTGGGACCTGTCACACTTCTTTAAAATTGTTGCATATAGCCCAGAGAGGGTATGGGTTGCTGCTTCAGTATAATAATTCCATATTTACTGAATTATTCATGATCATCCGCTAACATCTTCGTGAAGTGCTACAAAACACATTTTAGATACTCAAATACTCGCATATTATATTTGCATGAAAAGGTGGGAGTCTTCAGAAACGATATGAACTTTTCCTTTCCCTTCTCCGATCATTTTTGGCAGAGTTATGACCAATCAAATATTCGGCTCCGCCAGAACTTTCAGCGGCGGGTAAGGGTGAACATTTGATGTCGGCGTTCAATCACGTTTTCTAAGAAAAAGATTTCATTTCATAAGAAATTAACAACAATAATTTTTGTGGAAAATTGAATTGAATTGAATTTTCTAATAAATCATATACTTTCCAAGATTCCACCCCTGGAATAATAGTAATAATAATGTGAATATTTGGATCTCGAAAACGGCTTCAACTTATTATTCAGATGAGGTATTGTTACATAACTTCATATGTATAGGCGTCTTTTCTGAAAAAAGGTCATTTTACTAATAATAATAATATGAATTTTTGGATCTCTGCGGCATGCTGTATTTCAATGAACAATTTTTTTTCGTGTTTATCATCGTGGTTCCAACTACTAGCATACCAAGTTTGGTGGTGTTACAATCGATTCTTGTCTCAAAACCCAATCGTACTGGATTATGTAGGTTTTGGGAGAACGTTTGTTGGCAGTGTTGCAATAGACGACTGTGTCTGTGACATTTGACACAAATAGTAAGTTTTTTCGGTGTTGCTACATTCACGTTTGATATTCAATTACTGCAGTTCATATGTAGGTAATATTGCAAAACGAGCGAATCTCGGTCGCTCAGGAACAGAAAACAACGGTTCTTGTAATCAGTGAAAAGACTTGTAAAAACTGGAACGAGAAGAATTATTTTACAATCATGATCAAAAAAATATTATCAACCATTGCAATTTTTTTTTTTTTGACTTGTGCAACACCCACACATCCGAACTGCGCGCAAATAAACGGATATCTCGCGAAAATAATCCAGTAAAATATGTAAACTAGGTAAATATAGAGAACCGGAAGGCGGGGTCAACTGTTATTGGCGCTGCTAGACCCCCTGCAGGCCAATCGTACTTCCGGTTCTCTCGAACATTCCGCGCATCCCGTCCTGCTGCACCTCCAGAAAGGATTCGTTCCTGCCGTAATGGAATAATTAATCGCAGGATTTGGCAGGAATCGAGTGGACGGCGAGCTGTGAACGTCGACATTGATCTGGGATCCCTGTAAACGGTTTGACCGAGGGGGAAACAACTAGTCATTTTTTGTACACCTAATAAAATCAGTGAAGTAATTATCTCTAATGAAAATTAATGAAAAAGTTTTAGGGGACATTGAAAGATAATTACCATTCAATTACGCGGATACGTTGTATGGGCATAATTTAACTCTTACGTATTAAATAAGATCCAGAAAGTTATAAAATAATTCCCAAATACATACCCAATATATACTAATTCAGCGATTCTGAATCGATTGGCGTTAGCAGAATTCGTCTATCTCTAAACGTTCTCGAGTTGGTGAGCTCTGAATCAGTTTTTAGATGATTTTTGCCGCCAAAAATATTTCTAATTAGTTTTCGACATTATTGTTAAAAGATTCGGAATCAGCACGTCAAAATACGTCCGAGGACAAAAATTATAAACTCGAAAAATGAAAAATAAAAAATCTCAGAAAATTTAATGTTTTGTCTTGAACACCTTTTTCCGGCTAAATCTTATATTTGAACATAGAAAATCATACATTTTTGGAATGAGCATGAAATTTTACATACACAGTGCGAATTTCAAGTCGATGTGACAACTTGGTACTTTTAATGATTTTTAGGGGTGAACCCCTTGCAACTTTTTCGAGTAATTTTTAATTTCTTTTGATTGACTCGAAAATAACAATACATACTAATTCGGCCATTTTGAATCGTCTGGCGTTCGCAGATTTCGTTTATCTCTAACCGTTCTCGAGTTGGTCAGCTCTGAATTAGTTTTCAAATGTTTTTTTTTGCGCGAAAAATATTTCTGATGAGTTTTCGACATTTTCGTTCAAAGATTCGGAATCAGCACGTCGAAATACGTTCGGGGATAAAAATTTGAAATTTGAAAAATTTAAATTTAAAAAGTTCAAAAAATTATTTATCATGATATACTTGCCTTTTTTGCCCGTCAATTTTTTTCGTTCAAATTTCCAATATATACTAATTCAGCAATTCTGAATCGATTGGTGTTAGCAGAATTCGTCTATCTCGAAACGTTCTCGAGTTGGTGAGCTCTGAATCAGTTTTCAAATCGTTTTTTTGGCGTGAAAAATATTTCTGATGAGTTTTCGACGTTTTCGTTCAAAGTTTCGGAATCAGCACGTCGAAATACGTTCGGGGATAAAAATTTCAAATTTTAAAAAGTTCAAAAAATTATCATGATATACTTTCCTTTTTTGCCCGTCAATTTTTTTCGTTCAAATTCCCCATATATACCTACTAATTCAGCAATTCTGAATCGATTGGCGTTAGCAGAATTCGTCTTACCTCGAAACGTTCTCGAGTTGGTGAGCTCTGAATCAGTTTTCAAATGGTTTTTTTGGCGCCAAAAATATTTCTGATGAGTTTTCGATATTTTCGTTCAAAGATTCGGAATCAGCACGTCAAAATACGTTCGGGGACAAAAATTTGAAATTCGAAAAGTGAAAAATAAAGAAGTTCAAAAAATTATATATCATTACTCAACTTTTTTGTCCGTAGATTTTTTTCGTTCAAATTCTCAGTGTATACTAATTCGGCCATGCTGAATCGATTGGAGTTCGCAGAATTCATCTATCTCTAACCGTTCTCAAGTTGGTCAGCTCTGAATCAGTTTTCCAATGTTTTTTTTTGCGCAAAAATAATTTTTGGCGAGTTTTGACATTTCGAATAATGAATTTAATTAAAATTAATATTGAATTAATGAAAATGTTATGATATACACCTAATGAAAGAGTAGTTTCCCCCTCGGGTTTGACATTTTTTGGTGGAAGGCTGTAGTAGGAGAACTCTCCTGTCTAGTTTTAATGAATGCATTTTGTATTGGGATCTCGAAAAGTATAAGAAATACAAATATTGCTGAATTGGGGCAAAGTGCCATATTTATGTGCAATACCTACAGTATCGGAAACTTTTTATCTGGGATATAGACAGAAATCTACGCGAGCAACAAGGAACGCAATGATATGGTAATACCACATAAACATGCGCCTCTCCTGTTACCCCACCCGACGCATTAACGGGCCACGTGGCGATGCGAAATGCGACACACCGCACACAGCACACGTCGATATCCCTTCCTCGAGCGGGTCGAGGAGAAACTGTAATACTCTCTTAACATAATAGCAAGCTATTCTTTACGCTCTCATTAAACCACCATACCCAAGATGAAAACTTTCCGATACTGTATGTGAGTTTTAAAATAGGTATACCTAGAAAGAAACTTTTCTTTTTCTGGTATTATTTCACGGATGAAGGACTCAAGTTGAGTGCAGCATCTGAAACTCTTTGGGCATGGCGAACCTACAATAAGTTTACTCTCACTCGAATTGAAATCATCTCTTTAAAATTTAATCCAGTACGATTGTTTAAAAATAAATAAATAATTGTTTGCTGTAACCTTCAAAAGTATACGATTTATTGAAAAAACTACTCAACAGGTGAAAGACAAAATGATTCCTATTAATTTTTAATGAAATGCGCTCGTTTCCTCAGAAAACGTGATTGAACGCCGACATCAAATTTCAGGTTCACCCTTATCCGCCGCTGAAAGTTCTAGCGGAGCCGAATATTTGATTGTCAAAACTCTCATACCCTCTTTGGACTATATGCAACAATTTTGAAGTAGTGTGACAGGTCCCACTTATACATGCCAAAAAAAAACTTTGTTTTTCTCCTGCCTCATTTTCAAGTCACCCATAAAATCGGCAATCTCTTTAGTTAAATGTTGAAAATAACCGCTTATTCATATCTTGCATATCTTTTTAATAATACTATTGTGAAGTATAAACCTCAAGCTTGAAACCACATACTTAATTTTTAATGTAGGATGTGTACGAGAGATTATTTTCAACATTTACTGAAGAAATTACCGGGATTATGGGTGAGTTGAAAACTGAGGCAGGAGTAAAACCATCTTTTTTCATTACCATGTATAAGTGATACTTGTCTCACTATCCTTAAATCGTTGCATATGGTCCAAAGAGGGTACTGATTCCTGCTCCAGTATAATTATTTCATATCAACTAAAATATCCATGACTTTCAGATCATCCGTAAATATCGTAGAAGGTTATGTGAAGTGGGATAAAACACATTTTAGGTTCTCAGATACTCACATGTTATATTTGCATGAGGAAGTAGAAGTCTTCAGGAACGATATTCACTTTTTCTTTTCCTTCTACTATAATTTTTAGCCCTGCCTGAACTTGCAGTGGCGTGTAGCGCGAGCATGAAATGTGACGTCGGCATTAAACCGCGTTTTCTGAGAAAACGAGCGTATTTCATGAGAGAATTGTGGAGCATTGAATTATCTCTCAACCTATCGAAATCGTTTTTTGATAAATCTTATATTTTCTGAAATAACAACAACAAAAAATTATATTATTTTAAATGAAATATTTTTTAGGTTCCACCCCTGATTTTTTGGTAAACAATTTTTTTATAAAAATACATGATGTCGGGATATCATATGCCGAGTTTCAGAGTGCTACAATTCATTCTTCACTTTTTGCTCGAGTTTGTCTGTCGTTACTGGATTAATAGTGTTTACCTTAGTGTCATAATAGTAATTTATGTATCGAGTGAGTAAAGTGATACTTTTTTTACGAGTAGGAAATGTTAACGTACGACGCCGTAGGCGGAGTGCGGCATTCTTACGAGTAAAAAAAACACTTTACTCACGAGTTTCATACGGTATTTTTTCTACAACTGTCAAAAAAATTAATCAATTCTTATTTTTTTTGCAAATATAAAATGAATTTGGCATATTTTTATTTCAAACAAATGAAACGAATAATTTCGATAGAGTCCAAATCCCTTTCTCTTCACACTTCCCGCAAAATGGAAAATTTTAAGCGAATATTAAAATAACATATTCATCGAGGTCAATATTATTATTATTAATGTTGACTTGACTTTCGAATAACTAGTCCATCGAAGTAACTTTTCATTTTCTTAGATTTGTATTCAAAATAAATAAACAATCCTCGTGAAGCAACGAATACCTTTTCCTTTCTTTGAACTATGTCAAGGAAATCTCATATTTGCACTATCCACGATTTTCTCCGTTCAATCTTCATCACTTTTCATTTCTACTTAAATTAAATTTATAGTTATCAAGACTTCGTTATCTGGATAGATGCCCAATTTCACAAATTTCAATAATTATTGTTGTTAACTATTTTCTGACGGCCAAACAGCTATAGCTACCTTGGATTACCTAGTATGTAGATTAGGTCCAATAGTTCCTTAGAGGTATATGCTATTATTTTTAATATATTTGCGGCGATAGTTTGGAATGTTGATAATACTTATCTAATAGTAAGAATGCTAAGAATATTATTGGTGAAACATTTGTATATCAGATATTTATAGGTTATTAGTTGCCAAAGAAAATGAAAACTGGCTTTATGACAGGATTTCGTTAATATTCGGATCTGTCACTGTTGTTGCATGAAACTGTCGGTTGTCTAGCAACAGCCGTTAAAAATTGCACTTTTTTTTACGCTTTTCTGTTCAATAATGAAATCCTATGTTGATAGTGAAACATTGTAATAATTTACGCACACAAACCACACAAAAAAAGTGGACTTTTTTTGACAGTTGTAGAAAATAGTTATTTATGATACAAGTGTTAAAAGTGGCATTTTATTTTGTGAGTGGAGAATCCCACGAGCAAAATACAATCACTTTTAACAAATGTATCACTCCAATTTTTTTGTACAAGTTACTGCTAGTAAGAAAAAAACAAAAATAATTATAAGATCCACCAGGATTCGAACACACGATCTTTGGATTAAAAAGAGGCTCCAACTATAATAAACCCCAACGCACTTTATTTATGAATGTCATTATTTGTCAGTGATGAAGGACCTACTACAGTTGGACTGAATACTACTTCATTTGTCAATTTAAAAGGAATTAGTATTACCAATTTCACAAACGGCCGAATACATGTGTGAACTTTTATTATAAATAATTCCTCTTGAGTAGGTATTCTGATTATAATATCTGATTGAAGTGTTTCTATTAGAGAGATCTATATGACTGAGTATCCATCATCTCATCTGTCATTTTACTTTTAACACTAGTGTTGAACGTATTTTTAACACTAGTTTTAAAAGTGATTTTATGAAAAGGTCAGTTTTTAGTTCATATGTCCATGAAATAAAAACGTCATTTTTAATGACAGTTGTACAAAAATTATATTTTATCATTTGGAATCTTATCGAGTGTTATTCAAAGTACTTCTCATATTATATGATTGTAATTACCCCCAATAAACTAATATCACTCGCTTTGTAATCTGTCACTATTCGTATCCAAAGAACAACTACATGTTACGAAAATCTCCCAGAGGGGCGGTTCTGCACCCCGAGGGCGTGTCTTCAGAGTGCTCCTACCACCACTACCACGTTATTTCAGTTTCAGCAGGTGCAACGAGCTTTTGCCTTTCAGACACATAATATTTCCTGTCACCACCGCTTTCAGTCCCTCTGAGGGATTTTCCAGTCAATTAGGATTTTTAATAAAGAAAATCCGAGGTTGATTTTATGTCGGTGTTGAAAGAATGATTTGGTGTTATTAGTTCAGTTCTGAGTTTCACTTAAATTCGTCGTTATGAACCAGGATCAAGAAGTATCGACAACGTTCAGCGAGTTGGGACGATTGGTGAGTTTTTCTTTGATGTAAATTGTGCTCTCAATTCTTGATGATGCTTATGCTTATGCTTATGTCAATGTTTGGATAATTCTCTGAGCTTTAAGGAAATTTAGACAAATGCCTCAAAATATAATTATTGTGAAGCTCTAAGTTTATGGTGGTCGATTCGAATGACATGTTTTTAAAATATGAAGTACTTCTACAATATAACTGGACCAGATTGTTTTTGAAACCTTATCGAATCTAACAATGAATAAACTTTAACTATCGCATAACGTCCTGAGGTGCTGCCGCAGACATAGTTACATAGAATCAAAGTTCCTCTAGAAGCCTATTTTTGTTTGAAATCGATACGACGAACCGTTTTTGAGTTATCGACTCTTTTACCCTAAAAAACGGCCAAAATGTGATCACGCTCATGACCTCTTCCTAAATCCTTCACCAAATTTTCTAAAATGATCCTTCGCCATTACCAAACAACTTTAATGAAATCGAAATTGGCTGGTGAAAGATCTGATTTGTTTTTAAACATTTCTAAAAAAGTTTTACATTATGTTAATGAACTGTTGTGTCCATTGTGTTACTTCAGAAGTGTATATCTGTATTTGAAACGGATGTTTTAAATAAAATACTTCACAATAGAAAACGGACGTCAAAAATTTAGTCGCTGAATTTCCTATCAGATATTGTAATGATGGCCTCGTGGAGTTGTACAACGTTATCGAAATCATCATTTGTGATACGTATAAATCAGTATAGTATAAGAATTCATTCATCTATCTAGTGCAATGCTGATGAGAATTCATGTTGAATAGGGGAACATTCTTCATGAAAATTGAAAAATATGATTTTTTTGTAATATCGAACAGAAAACAACTACTTCCCCGGCTAAAGCCACGCTGGACATTAAAGTACTTACATGATAATGTTACGACTCCTACGAATTATTTAGATAAATATTCTTCATTTGAAGGTCATCATTTCTGTGTGAAAAATAAAAAAAATATATATATAAAAACAAGATTTTATTGAAAAACTATTGAATTGAAAAGTAAAAACCATATATAGTGTATTAAACCAAAAAACTTTTGCAAATTTAAATATTTTTCGTTTTCATACACTAAATATTGTTTTCAGCTTATGAGTTTATTAGATTATCAATAAAAGAATATTTTTTACGTTTATTTTATTTTGCACATTTTAGCATTAGAATTTGTTTATTTATCTGTCTGAATAGGTGCACCAGGTTTCCAGAGGTTGGTAAGCTACCTCAATAGCTTCGTTCCTTATCAAACGTTCAGGATGACATGACGACGAGTAACGTGTAAGGATATTCTGAACTTCCATTGTCTATACGGAAAAAGAAAAGAAAAATTCAATTCTCTGCAATTTTTATTCACGACGTTTCAACTGTTTAGATTTAGTGCTCTCTGGTGCGGAGGAAAAGAGAAAGGTTTGTCATTGTCATTAGAATACAAATGTTTCAGTATGATCAAGTTATTCATAAGAAAATACTTTTCATACAGCTAGGAAAATATAAAAAAAAGTCATTTTCAATTTTCTCTCATTATATTTTCAAACTTTGTATGTGTGTATAAAATTAAATTCTAATCAACTTTTTCGATTAATTTTTTTCGATATACTGCCATTTTACCTGACTTTTTGACTATTCATAGTAATTTTTTCAATTTGCTGCCATACCAGTGATCACGTGACATGTGTCAAAATCGATTTTTAGGTTATCGGACATGCACAAACTTTTCCACAGAATTTTTTGTCCAATACTATAATAATAAACATTTTTACCATATGGTATAGGTACATACTTTTTGGCGGTCACTGTATGACAACACCCAAATAAACGTTTAAACGAATACTGAAGTCGAAGTGATTCAGAATGTGATATTCCATAGCAATCTTCTTCATTTCATCCTGTATGATTTCCCCCCTCTACCTCAAATATAACAAATCGAAGATCTTCAATCTGGCATTCCTATTCACTTTTCAACACTAATATCTCTTTTCTAAATCAGGAAATAAGACAATTTCGCTCTTCGAATATCGTGTCGTACCGACGAAACATTTCAACCCACAAATTAGGTCTCAAACGAGTGTGTCTCTCATCATCAGTCATTCTGTGAAAGGAAAGTAAACTGATTTTTGGTGTAATTACTTCCCGTTTCTTTAAAATTCGGGTCTCCATTTACTTATTGGTTCTTAATTGTGCGGCAAATTGCGTTTTTAGATAAAGCCCGTCGGCATTCGCGTATTGATTCGTGTCATCAAATTAAGTAATGAAATTGGCCATCGAAAAACCTTCACAAAAGGAACAACTCGCGTAGGTAAACAATGGAAAAGCGACACCTTTATTGTCACTTTGATCCGACACTAAAAGCTAGGGGATATGTAGGCGAAAAAGTTTTCCGCAAACAGCCCACCTAATCCAAAAACAAACTGTCGAATGGTGACGTATTTTAGTGCTGTAGACATAATAGATATTTATGTTATGACGATCATTATGGTATCGATAACACGGTGTGCTCCATAATCATCGTTTATTCAAATTTGTTCAAGCTAGCCATCATCTTTCCCTTGCACAAAAAAGGAGATGCAACAAATGTTGAAAATTACCGTCAAATTTCACTGCTTCCTGAGTTTTCCAAAGTTCTTGAGAGATGTGTTTATAATATAATTACAGATTTCAACGATAAATATAATATACTTACTACAAGCCAGCATGGGTTTAGGACAAATGAGTCTGTAGAAACTGAAACCAATAACTCATGGATCATGTTTATATGGAACTTGACAGAGGCAATTATGTCGTCCCCCTTCTTTTTGATCTGTCTAAGACTAAATTCTGAATTTATACTAAAAAAACTATACACCCTTGGCATAAGTGGTGTCTTATTGAATTGGATTGAATCATACCTGAAAAACCGCCACCTTGTTGTGAAAATTAACAATACACTATCAGAGGAATTCCCTGCTTCACTGGGAGTTCCTCAGAGATCTGTCTTGGGACCGCTGTTGTTTTTGAATGACTTGTCAAACTATCAGTCCGGAACAAAAGAAACAGACGAATAATCCAAAACAGTGTATAATGACAAAAACATGAAAACATTAGGCAATTAACTTCAGAAATAACAAAAGCTCACATGTTAAGATGTTGGACAGCTTTTCTAATTAAATTCAGTTGATAATAGATAATTGGGTTTTTCTTTGACACTTCTCACGTTTTCTGAAGTATTATTCTTGTAATCGTACGGGATATCATTCGGTTTTTCTGCAAGGAATCCATGTCCAGTGAACAGCCTTATCCTTGTCCATAACGCTTTATTCAGAAAAGAACGTGAAAATAATGTAGGCATTGTAAGTTTCTATACACGACTTTCTTGTTATAAAAATCGAAGTTGGCAAACTGGCTGAAACTTTCTCATTATCGTCAAATCGCACTGCCACTTCTTTCATTGCCAACCTCCTACGCCCATTATATGCCTATGCCATACGTAAATTACATATTCTCTCGTTTGATGTAACTCATCGGAACAAAAGAAACAGACGAATAACCCAAAACAGTGTATGATGACAAAAACATGAGAACATTAGGCAATTAACGTAGGAAACAACAAAAGCTCACGTGTTAAGATGTTGGACAGCTTTTCTAATTGAATTCAGTTGACAATAGATATAGTGTTTTTCTTTGACACTCCTCACGAACACATTTCACGAATTCTCAAATATTATTCTTGTGATCGTACGGGATATTATTCAGTTTCTTTGCAAAGAATTCATTATTTCGTCTTCATATTATTGATTTGTTGGTAGTTACCTCATGTCCAGTTCACAGCCTTAAGGTGGCGTTCCATACCAGCTTTCAGCTTCAACTTCTTTTGAGAGAAGTGCTGCTATTTCTATATGACCATTTCCACAATGGCAGAAAAACGTTGCGTTTTACTTCAACTGTCAAAAATATTTTCTCCATTAGTAATTACTTTAATCGTTAGTTCTTGACAAAAACACCGAAGAACAGTTTGACAACACTTCCTAATTCATTTGGTTTAGGTTATATGACCTATATTATTTTATTATATGTCTATACAAAGGGATGGCAATATTCATAAACAAAGATAGTCAACGGCTTGACGCTAAAAGTAAAACTTGAACCAACAAATAGCGGCATGACCTTGAAAAACCAGCAGCTAATTTTAAAATAATCTGATTGGTTAGAGACAAGAAGCCAGCGTAAAAAATCTAATGTGGAAGGCCGACTTTATCGATGTCCATAGCGCTTTATTCAGAAAAAAAACGGGAAAGGAACGTGAACGATTTAAATATGGACTTGGTTAATATTCTAAAATAAAATTCATTGCGAACAAACCAAATTATGTATTTTCTCTAGAAGGCCGCTCTCACATTGGACAACGTAATAGGTCTTTCTCATGAGACGGCGATTTGTGATTTGATTAATGAACAGTAAAATATATTTTTTACAGACTCCAAAAATACTTTTGTTTTGAATTTTGGGCTAGCAATTTGCTCAAAAAATCAATTACAAGTTTGAAATTTGAAATTTTCTTATTGGTTAGTCGACTGACTCGTCATCATTCGACTTGCCAATAAAAAACCTGGTAAACTGGCAATCTTGGTTAAAAACACATCAACATTTTGAACTACTCAGATGAACTACCGATCTGAATAGGTCTGTTCTTTCTCTTACACCATTTTTACACCGTATCACTCTCTGATGCAACATCTTTCCGAGTCCCCATGGAACAAACAGAGAACGCATGTAAAATATGAAGGTTGTTGTTGGTGGATTGATGGAATGGAACGACCAGTGAAGAAAGAAAGGGCCAATGCTAAATATAACAAAACAAAATGAAAAACGACTAAAGTAGTCATATTTATTCAAAGAATTGATTATTAAGTTTTTTCTAAATCATCTTTGTGCATTTTAATTGGTATTCCAAGAAGAACAAACGCCTGACAGGATTGATAGCAGGTAAGTGCTATTTACCTAATTTAAAGGTAGGTATAAATATCTAAAGTTTTCTCAATATTTCAGGCAGATTTTAGTATTCTATAAAATTGCATTATCTCCATAGGATTCTTTGGCAGCACTGATATAAAATAGATGAATTGAGTTAGAATAAAAATAAGTGAGTACCATACTAACTTTTTAGTTTTTTCATGACGTACTTATGAATTTCATATTATTTGCAAAAAAGTCATGGACCATTTCGCTGGTTACTTCAGGTAGATTATTAAAATCTGCTTTCTCAAAACCCAGAGTCAATCTATTAGACATTTTGATTGACCTCAATTCCCAAGTCACACAATATAGAATACAAATTCAACACACCACAGAAACATAATGTTTTGCTTATAAATAAGCAACAAACAACGTAATGCATCTTATAAATTGTAGTAGTTGAAAAGTCTCATCTCATTTTGCTGTCAATGTCAATGCTGTACCAAGGTTGCCATTTAAAAGGAAAACTTTCAAGTTTGAATTATTTGAGTTTCGCGCCCAAAAAATAAAAATATTGTTTTTTTGGCGAAAATATAAAGAAAAAAAATGTTCTTTTGATTATATTATATTTTAATGTTATCCTTATTAGAAACTGTAATAAAAAAAATCGATGAGAAAGACCCATTACGTCATTATTCGTATCGATCAAATCTTCCATTTCGATGCTCGGTCTTTCCATTACCAGTACCCTTTCCACTGAAAAATTTGGCTTTTTCTTCCCTACCAAGAGGTATTTCACTTCTGATCATGTTGTAATTTGTATTCATACGGCACAGATAGGAACGACCTATCCTTGAATACCGTTTCCATATATGTATGGGGTGTCTGTAACATCTGAACGTACACAAACGAACGGCAAAGCTATGGAACTTACTGCCTCCGAAGGTATTCCCTGAGGCATATACAGCCTGCAGAAATTCGAGAAGAACACCAATTCCTTCCTATTTTCCGTGGGCTCTCACGAAGTTTTCTGAACATTACATATGATTTCCCTCTTCAAGAAAACATCACCCACACATTCTCATGTGCCAATTCGAACGAACCTTATATATATAAAATAAATTGTGACATCTACAGTCACTAGTTGAAACTTAATTTGAAATGAACCACGGAATACAAAGTTAGAAATTTTTCTACTCACTGGCAGGCAGTCAACAATTTTGTTGTTCTGGCCAATTCAAAGTTCGAATAAGTTTCTCATGCTTAAAAAAGAACGCAAACAGAATTTGAAGTGGAGAGAGTGTTTTTGATTTAACTCCGAGAGTTCCATCATCTGCCGACGACTCTCCAGAGGTGCACCATTCGCTATCCAAATTATATTACAAACTTCGCACCTCTGGAGAGTCGCTGCGCTGGCGAATTATTATGCATACGGTGGTGATATGAACCAAATCGACGGAATAGCTTTTTTTACCCGTATCGCTATTCGTACACCCTAGCAAGTAGCAGCCGCATATATTTTTATCATTTTTCTCTGCTGAAAAAGAAAAAAAAACAAAAAACAGTATGCAACTGATTTTATTTTATTTTTTTCACGAACTGACCAACTATCAGCACAAAATACACGAATATGCAACGGCTTTATAACCATCCCGCTAACATGCGACACATGTATCGGCAAAAAAACGACAACTGGGCCATCACGTCCCGTTTCTTTGTATCATATTTTGACACCTCGCGTCACTTTGCCGTATCCACTGACACGCAACGATGATACGATACGCGAATTAATAGGAACAGTTTTCAAGGATTGGTCGTATCTGTGCTGTATAAAACAAAATCAGTTGACGACGAGAAGTGAAATAGCTCGTGGCACGGAAAACCAAATATTTGAGAGGCAATTTTGCCTACCCATTACAAGAATACTTCAAAAAACGTGAAACATGTTCGTGAGGAGTGTTAAAGAAAAACCCAATAATATTTTGTCCTCGTTTCGATGATAACTACAACTCTCCGATTGCTTTGAATTACAAACAAGAATAATTGCATATCCCACTAGGTTCTTCGTCTGTTTCATCCCCTTCATTGCTAATATGTGGTAACAGTAACCAAATACATATCTCCCTAGAGTCGAGCCCCTATTGACACAAATAATTAAAAGATCGCCACACTCCATTTATTAGAGTAGGGTTGAGTGAATTTCATATACCTGGCAAATTAATTAAATTATACCAATTAACCTTATTTGCTAACGCGAGAACACTCGTCAGATATTTCCACTTGCAGAAATATTTTTTTCTACGACTACATAGAAATATGTATATATTTTATGCGCTTTATCTATCAAGGAAGTAGGCCGATTATAAACACTTTTTCATTTCTACATCGCGAGCTGTACTGTAATGATCATTTCAGTACAGGATATTTAATTTAACATAACTTTCATGAACTACTAGACTGTCATTATAGGCATTAACGAATTTTATGATTATAAATAATATAAGATCGAAACAAGCCTGTTAACGTCTATCTAATAAGAATGACCGTCGCTTTACATGTCTAACATATCTCGGTTATTCAACAAACAAAATATCTCGTTTCCTTCAGAAGCAAGGTATAAATGTAGCATTCAAGACAAATAACAATTTGCATTCCTTTATAAATAATTCAAAGTCAGCTCGGGACAAATTCAAAAAATCTGGGGTCTACAAGCTCAAGTGCGACGATTGCAATGCCTTATATATAGGCCAGACTGGCCGTAGTTTTAACCAAAGATTCGATGAACATTTGAGAAGTTACAGACTAAAAAAACAAGATTCAAACTATGCCAATCACCTCATAGAAAATAGCCACAATTTCACACAAAATCCGGAAATTCTACATATTCAACCGAAAAGCCTAAAATTAAATATATTGGAATCTATAGAAATCAAAAAACATCTTTGTAATAAAAACAGCTTAGTTCCGAATGATCAGATGGACCTGTATAATTCACCGATCATTAATAATGTTATCTGTAATTTCTCAAATGCCCCTTGATACTTCTACCTACCCACTTTCATACTTTCCCAAATGTCCCTTGATACCTCTCTCTATCTACATTAATGTTATTTTTAGTATTTAAGGAGATGACCTTCTGTAATTAGGTTAGTTTATAACTGGCTCAGAAGATGACACAGTGTGTCGAAACAGCTGTTAGCATTAAATGTTAGTATTGTGTAAAAATCTTTGTGAAGTATTACTTTCACTCTACCCATTCATCTATCTAATAATTTGACTTTTCACATCAGTATTTACAAAATTCGTAAAAAAAATTAAAATAAGTAATCGAAAATGAGTAGTGGTAGTGAGGTTTGACTTCTTAGCGCACTTGAATAAAAACTTGCCTTAGTTTTTTTTTATTATTGTATTTAGGTCATTCATATCCTCATCGTTAGATGGGTAGACTAGTTCCTATTCTTTGGCCTGCGTGATCCCCAGAACTTACTTCTATAGATTCCTTCCTTACGTGAAAAAAGAATTTTCAGACATCGTCAAACAATGTAACAAAAATGGAGGGTTGCGATTTAAAACTCAGAACTCAGTTGTATGTCTTGTTTTGGGACAAACTGTATATAAATAAAATTGTTTTTATAATGTGCTTCATTGTCGGAATTATCGTTTGAAAACAAATCAAGTTGATAGCTTGCATGAACAGAAAAAAATTACGAAGTTTGCACGTACCCCTGCATTAGTTATCAGTATGAGTTAATGACTATAGTGTATATTTTGTACGAATTTTTTTCTATATTCCACTACCAAATTGAACTTGTATGTTTAAATCTACAGTAGATAATTGATATTTATAATGATTTGCATCAAACAACTTACTTGTGCGTGAGAGGGAACCCTGAATACCATCAAATTTATTAACAAGAAGACAGAAATTAAATTCTTATTTCTCTTCCAGGGTTGTCTGTTTGGCTCCCCCTTCAGTTCTTCCTGCTATCAGCAGCATCAGGAGCATTACAAGTCGTCGGCACCCACTGGTAAGTCAATTAGTATAGTAGAATTTTCCCATCATTAAATACGCATAAACTTGATGCTTCTTGGAATGATTTTCCTGTCATTCAGCAGGTGAAAAAGGTTCAAATTGAATGGAAATAAAAGCCAGAAATTCTACGAATTCAGATCTCTTTCAGAATTTGTTGAAAATGTCATAAAATGTTGTTATCTTTGTTATTTTTTATTTTTAATTATAAGTGTGAGTAGAAAACTGTCTTGAATCTTTAATCGACCAATAAAATGATAAATTCAAAGTTGGTTAATGGTTATTTAACGAACAAGTGTATTAATAAGGGGCGATTAATAATCGAGATAATTTAACACGTGAGCGGAGCGATAAACAATTTAACAATCACTATTTCCTATTTATATTAACTATACTCAAAGATAGTTTAATTTTCCTTAGTGGTAGTTTTATTTTATTTTTTATTTTCAAATTTAAATAAAAAAATGCTCTCGGTGGGTTTTTTTCATCGTTCAAGATAACCTCTTGGCAGGTATTTATGTTGAAAAAGGGAACATTCTCCATGAAAATTGAAAAATGAAAAATGTGATCTAATTGTAATATCTAGTAATGAATTATCAATAAAAACTAGAGAAAGTTGAAAAATCAACTATCTGAATGAAAATTTTCACTTTCATATTTTTTGTTTTCAGTTAGAGCCTTTCACATTATCTATCAGATGTAGTTCAATGTTCAGCGTAGCTTTAGCCGGGGAAGTAGTTGTTTTTTGTTAGATATTACAAATAGATCACATTTTTCATTTTTCAATTTTCATGGAGAATGTTCCACTTTTCATCTAGTAGTTTTTATGCCTCACAAAAATAATCGCAATTCAAAAGTTACTCCCAACAATTCAACAAAATCCCGAAATCCTCTAATACTATTATGCTTCTGCTAAATCATTTGATGAAAAAAATCTCTGTTTCAGCATCATTCCCCACGGATTGGAGAGAGCCCTGGCATCAAGAAGGTAAGTAACGCTAACTTCTCCATAATTAATAGCGCAAATGCGAGAGCATTTAACCCCTCCGCGACCAGCCAGCGCGGGACGCTCTCTTCTCTCTCCCCTCGATGCGAAACTGAGCGAGACAGGTACATTCGGCTGCGAAGTGGCCTTCCGAGCTTCACGATACAGCGTTTCACCTGTTGTTGCTCCTCAATTATGCAGAAGGTTAAATGATGGACTGTATTCCTTGGGGAGTATCGCGTATACCAGTTCCATGAAAATACCGTTGAAAAAGTACGGCGAGGGGTGGACGATGAGGGTTGTTATAACATTAAGTTACGGTGAAATCGAAATCACACAAAAAAACTAATCCGAGGAAGGAGGCGTAATACCGCGAACATCAGCGGAATCATTGGGAAAATTTAGATTTTCCATTCACTATAAATGGTTGGTAGGTTGAAAAGCTTCTAGCCGTACCAATTCTACTTTTGATACCGCAGGTCCGCATGAGCACTTGTTTGCGCTAGAAGCGGGGTGAACAGGGTCGTAACGAGGGCCGAGCAAGGGAGGCTTTGGCCGCGGGCGCTAGCCCGCAGGGGGCACCACAATGACTTTTGGCTAGCCCGCAGGGGGCTCTACAATGACTTTCGGCTAGCCCGCAGGGGGCGCCAAAATCACCTTGTATCTAAACAACATTAGCTATCTGAGAATTTGTTAGGGGGCGCAAACGTAGGTAGGTGCCATCCACCTAGTTACGGCTCTGGGGGTGAACTGTCAAAATGGCTGCTCCTCGCCTGTTCTTTCTGAATTTTGGATAAATAGTCGTTATTTCGTAACAATTTTGTATTGTTATTAGGTCTAGGTAAGAGTAGTCAGGTCAGGTATGATTGGCAACTAATTCACGCATTTTTGACTGACTCACAAGCTAGGTTAGCTTGCTCAGGTTAGTTTTGTGTGTCAATTGCGAGCGAAAAACTAATTCACGCATTTTTGACTGACTCGCAAGCTAGGTTAGCTTGCTCGGGTTAGGTTTGTGTGTCAATTGCGAGCAAAAAACAAATTTACGCAGTTTCAACTCAGTTTGCCTTCTTGTTTTGTCATCTAAACATACCGCCATTAAAAGTTGTGCGCATACGGATCTGCGGGATCAAAAAAAGAATTGGTACGGCTAGACGCATGTGGTAGGTTGGGAAGTATTTCTCGCACATCTTCAGTACATGATGGTACATGGGTTTTTAAAATACTGGAGCTCTTAGAAAAAAATGTATTTATGTGAAGGTGCATTTTACGATATTACCCAACCTCCCCTCAGGGGCAATATTGCGCAACCATTGGGGTAAAACCGCACATGTTGTTTGAGGCTGAGTGAAAGTTGATAAAAGAAAATGATAAAAGTAACTATGATCTGACGAACTTAATTCATCATTATTGCCATTACCTTGTTGCTTGTTGTTTTAAATTATCTCTCAATGTCGTTCCAGAAGTCCAACTTTTGTGAAATTATATAGATTCTCCAACAACCTTTTCACTACTTTCAGCCCCTAAGGTTTATTGCCACTCCTGCAGTGGATGCATTTTGAAGAGGGAGACAGAGAATCTACTTAAATCATGTTGAGTGGAGAACACGAAAGTCATTCACCTTCACCTTCACCTTCACCTTCACCTTCACCTTCACCTTCACCTTCACCTTCACCTTCACCTTCACCTTCACCTTCACCTTCACCTTCACCTTCACCTTCACCTTCACCTTCACCTTCACCTTCACCTTCACCTTCACCTTCACCTTCACCTTCACCTTCACCTTCACCTTCACCTTCACCTTCACCTTCACCTTCACCTTCACCTTCACCTTCACCTTCACCTTCACCTTCACCTTCACCTTCACCTTCACCTTCACCTTCACCTTCACCTTCACCTTCACCTTCACCTTCACCTTCACCTTCACCTTCACCTTCACCTTCACCTTCACCTTCACCTTCACCTTCACCTTCACCTTCACCTTCACCTTCACCTTCACCTTCACCTTCACCTTCACCTTCACCTTCACCTTCACCTTCACCTTCACCTTCACCTTCACCTTCACCTTCACCTTCACCTTCACCTTCACCTTCACCTTCACCTTCACCTTCACCTTCACCTTCACCTTCACCTTCACCTTCACCTTCACCTTCACCTCCACCTTCACCTTCACCTTCACCTTCACATTCACATTCACCTTCACCTTCAACATGTTGTTTCCCTCAATAAAGCACTAGTTCTATCTCAGATTTCCGATAAAAATATCGAGATTATAATTATTCATTAAATACGTTTTTTTTTTCAGGAAATAGTTGTGAAACTGACGACAGCGAACAATATATTGGAGATTCTGATTTTCAAAATCATTCGACGAATAGTGGTGAGTCAAAGACGTGAATATAATCATCAAAATAATAAGATTTAGAAATCAATGAATGAAATATTCTGTTTCTTCCGTCGTTTTTTTTTTGGAGAATAAGATGGGTAGAAAATCCAACTACAGAAAAAACTCACCACCATCGATAGGCAGCAAATCCGAATTGCCATTTGGTATTTGGTTCTCAAAAGTTGAAACTATCAACAGTACATGTAATATACAATAATATACTCATACAAAATAAACAATGCAACTATTATATACAAATATTATATAGGTATTATGGAGCTCAAAATTCTATATTTATAATCGGTTAAATAGATACATGGTGGAAGTTTCATCATGACAAACGATAGGTTACTTATATTAAAATTAATTATTAACAGATATAAAAAATGCAACGGTATTCTACTTTGATCATCAAAACGTGTTCAGCACTAAACCTTTATCAACTTTTGGTTCCGAGAAATTCCAATAAAAGCCCACAATTGGGCGAGAAGTATATAAACGAGTTTCAGAAAAATCGCGTTTTCTGCCTCGTCCTGTACACCATAATTGATATAATCAAAGAAAATTGATATTTTCACATTATGTTATACTCAAAAATCAAGAAAAATCCATTCGCAGAAAATATTTACCATAATAGGTCTCATGCATGTTTTTTCCTATTTGTTCCAATAAATTATATCATCCATTCAAATACTGGGAAAATAAGCTGCCAAAAATATCAATAATTAACAAGAATAAAAATGATTGAAAAATAGTGGAAATTCAAACGATTGTCTTTTGGCGGTAGGGTGTGATGTCAAAATACATGTAAACAAAGATTATCCAAAGAAAACATAGTTTCGGTAGGTTTGCAGTAACTCAATAATAAAAAGATCCTTTGACATAACCTAGGTAGGTACTTTATGAGTGAAATTTTCCGTTTCCAAACATTTCCCGTCGGTGAATGATTCACGGCATTTCTATATCAGAGATACTCAATTTATCATTGAATTTACTATTAGATTTATGTGCAACTGCAACAGGAAAAGTCCACCGAGTATCGATTTACATAAAAAGACATCTCATTGTGAACGGAGGTGAACCGACACGAGCAGCACACACACACCGAGAGCAAATGTGACATCCTCATAAAGAGGGCGTCCCCCGCCGTGCAGCGACCTAAGAATATATACAAAACTAAATGGATGTTTGGCCCGCTGAAAGAACTGCTGACAGGTTGATATCTGAGCACAGCGGGCTCCGCGATTACTGCCTTCAACTTCAACCGCCTATGTGCTCGATAAAGTACGCGTTAATACACGTCTACGTACACCTGCATGTCATCTGGAAAATTCGTTATTTCCCACAAAGTGTTCGTTATGTCGTCATTTTCGATCGCGGAACGGTTCCGAGGAAAATGTAGGTTACGAGAAACTCGACGCCGGCGAAAGCTTTTTCCCCTTCGCAATATACAATGGTGAACAATTTCATAATAACTTTCCATTACATACTGTGACCGCCAAAAAGTATGTACCATATGGGAAAAAAGTTTATTATTAGAATATTGGAAACAAAATTCTGGGGGAATGTTGTGCATGTCGGATAACCTAACAATCGATTTTGACACATGTCACGTGATCGCTGGTATGGCGGCAAATTGAAAAAAGTTGCTATGAAAAGGAAAGAAGTGGGATAATAATACTCCCTCATAAACACTCGTAGAGTGTACCCCAAGGCATGGCCTGTGCGGGTAGAGGACGGCTATTATTATTTGCCGTGGCGCTCCGGGGCGACTTACTGATTTTTGGTGGCGTATTCACTTTTCAGCTGCAGGAAAACCCGGAAAACCTAGGATGGCAAGATACCGAAAAAAGTTATTCGAAAAAGTTGGTTAGAATTCAATTTTATACTCATAAACAAAGTTTGAGGAGATCATACAAGAAAATTGAAGATAGCAATTTTTTTTGAAATATTATCCTATCCGATTGAGAATTTTTTTTCTACAATAAATAGAGCATCAATAGTTCTAGTTGAGTGCCATAAATACGAAATAAAAATAAAAATTTCAAGGCCTACTTCGAATTTTTTCAAGGTCAAAAGTCTAAAACACATACTAGCGATTTTTTCGAATAGAATTTGACAACGCCTCTGGTTTCACGGCATTTTCAAGTGGTTCATGTAAAAATTACGTAGCAATGCATTCATCAATAAAAACGTTATATAACTAACTAAACAAAATTCTTTTCAAATTTTATTATTCTATAATTTTTTCATTCATGAACAGATTTCGATGAAATTCTGAACAAATATATTTCGAAATATTCTGAATCCAGTAGTGTAATCAGAATTTTGATGAAAGTTCTGAAATTGAAGTGGTGGGTTGACATATTGACATAATTTTCACATTTTATTCCCATATAACTTTTTTATTGATGAATGAATTCCTACATAATTTTCATATAAACCACTTGGAAATGTCATGAATCAAGTGGCGTCGTCAAATTCTATTTAAAAAAATCGCTAGTATATTTTTTAAATTTTTGACCTTGAAAAAAATTCGAAGTAGGCCTTGAAATTTTTACTTGGATTTCGAATTTATCGCAATCAACTAGAACTATTAATGCTCTATATATTGAAAAAAAAAAAACTTCTGAATCGGATGATAAATAACAATTTTAGAGGGGCGGCCCGCTTTCAAATAGGTCACACTGTATATAAAAATATCCAGATTTTTTCTTATGAATAGCTTAACTATACTGAAACATTTGTATTTCAATAATAATGACAAAACTTTCTCATTTTTTCCACACCAGAGAGCACTAAATTAAAAAAATTGGATTTTGTCAGAACCCTGTCAGAATTCAATTTTTTAGTTTAGTGCTTTCTGGTGTGGATAAAATGAGAAAGTTTTGTTATTATCATTGAAATGCAAATATTTCAGTATGGTCAAGCTAGTCATAAGAAAATTATTTCATATTTTTATAAAACTAGGAAAATATTAAAAAAAATAGATATTTTCAATTTTCCCTCATTATCTTTTCAAACTTTGTACATATGTATAAAATTCAATTCTAAGTAACTTTTTGAAATAACTTTATTGATATCTTGCCATTTGCCCCACTTTTTGCCTTTTCATAGTAATTTTTTTCAATTTGCCGCCATACCAGCGATCACGTGACATGTGTCAAAATCAATTTTTAGGTTATCGGACATGCATAAACTTTTCCCAAGAATATTTTTTCCAATACTCTAATAATAAACTTTTTTCCCATATGGTACATACTTTTTGGCGGTCACTGTATATAAAACATAGACCCTATCTTATTCCAAACACTCTGTATTCATAGCTTCATTATATTTCGGTCAATCAACAAACCATTCTGATTGATCCTTAATGATAAACTCAATCAACTTTTAACCTCGTAGGCGAAATCAATTTCTGAGAATTGAGTATATTGTTGACTACCCTGTGTACAAATAACGGCGTATTTTTCTCTGTATTATGGAAAAATATTTCTCGCGAACATTAGAAATTCTCAGTAGCAAACAATATTGAATATAAATGAGACATTGATACTTTTTCATTCAGCTGAATTTCTCCAAAAATCACAAAATTCATGGTTTGGCGCCTTCTAGCGCCGAATCTAGTCATACGATCGAGTTGGGCGAATGGAGACTTTTCCTCAGAACGGTTCAATCTACAACATATCAAAAATTCAGCCAGTTTCACCGAAAGACTTTTTTCCATAAGGTGTGTGCCTGGTGCTTTGCTGACTTATTCTATAATGTTAGACCGTCAGCTAGTGACAGATTTAGGTGTCCCATTTTCGCATACAAGCCTCGAATAGGGTTGAAAAGTATATCGATTTGGAGTAAAATGAAGATATTTTCACGAGTGGCTCCTGGGGATAACATACCGAGAATTCGATTTTTCAGTACAGTGCTTATTTGTTTCCCTCGTGTTTCTATTTACGGTACGAAACTACAGAGGGTGAATCGTTAAGTCGTTTTGAGAAAAAGTTTTTATGAACATATGTTCGGAGTTGCTTTTTTTCTGAGATACAGGGCATTGATTTTTTTTTCAAACGCCTTTGTATCTCAGAAACGAAGCAACTCCGGGCATATGTTCATAGGAACTTTTTTCCTTAAGGCGACCTAACGAATCACCCTCTGTAGTTTCGTACCGTAAATAGAAACACGAGGGAAACAAATAAGCACTGTTCTGAAAAATCGAATTCTCGGTATGTTATCCCCAGGAGCCACTCGTGAAAATATCTTCATTTTACTCCAAATCGATATACTTTTCAACCCTAATCGAGGCTTGTATGCGAAAATGGGGCACCTAAATCTGTCACTAGCTGACGGTCTATGTGTATTAGTAGCAAAACAGTATTGGTAGGAATCGTGGAATCGCTTGATGATCATCGTTTTTAATTACAGAATACTAAAGTATTAACTCACAGTATAAAATATCAATAATTTTCAGGACCAAAACCAGAATCCAGCATACCAGAAGTATTTCAAAATCTGAGCAAAACGACAGTCTACCCAGCCTCCTATTCCTCAAATACAAACTTCGAAGGTATATATTCCAGCGCTTACCAACATGCCGGCTGTTTTTATTCCAACACTCTGTATAATAAAATGACGTCGCCCCATATTCGAATAGAAGCGACCACTGGTTCGCCAACTATACCGAGATCAACCCCCGGTCAAAATTCGGAAGGCCATCTGTTGGTCAAGCAGGAACCTTCGGATAGAGATTACAATGGTGAGTATAACCAATCATCATATTAATCCACTCTACAGTGTTTGCCAGAAGTTAGCACCCTTGTAACGATAAAATAAATTGCGGTTAAAATAGATCAAACGAAATTTGGTTTCCAGGTAACGGGAAATGGAATACAAAATAGAGTATCAAACAGATATAATTCAATTGTCGTAGGGGGCAGTAGCTGTTTTCTGTTGGGTACTTGCCGAAGAATTACGTATGTTTAGAGTTTTCAGGGAATATTGTTTACATAACCAAGTTTTAATTATTAGTATTCCGTTAATGTCATTCTTCAGGATTTGGTTTCATGCTGAAGTGGACACAATAGTCGAAAAGCTTTTCTTGGAACCTAGAAATGGCGCTGGATATACAGTGTGTCCCACTTACCATGGTCACGATGAGTATCTTTTTAACGGTGAGAGATACTAGGTCGGTTAAATGATACCAATTGTAGAGTGTATCAAGGCAAACTATAATGCAAAAAAATATTTCGGTGTTTCCAAAATGGGAAATGGGAAGAAAATGACAAAACAAAACGAAATGAAAGAATACTTTTTTGTCTATATAACAACCCATTTTCTTAATTGTCCCAATTTCGAAAACACCCTGTATTCGCTTTGGTTTTCTCCGTAACTTCTTCATTTATGAAAATATTCGAATGGAAATTTCTCATCGTCTGGGCAGTTTTTCAAAGAGATTTCGAAAAAAATATAAAAATACCAATTCTTCTAGATTTTGTAGTTCATAGCTCACTATGACTTAGTTACAAATAACTTTTTCTACGACAGTGCGTAAAGTGATGCTTTTTCGCACAAGTGCGTAAAAAAATCAACTGTGCGTAAAGTAAGTTTTTTTCGCACTGGTTATAATTTTTTCCATTTTAAAAAAATACAGTATTTTACGTCAATTATTATGGAAGCGTAGAAGGGCCAACTCTTCCGAAATTTTATTTTTTTATAATTCCGACTTTTATCTCGGAATTCCCACTTTAAAGTCGAAATAGCGTTATTTCAGTTAAATGTTTCATTCATAGTGAGTAAATATTTTAGTTTGAAAAACTAAAGAACACGCTTTACTTCCAACATGGACTAAAAATTAAAAAATAATTTTTTATTCTCATATTAGTTTTAATGCAGTTTTCGAAATAGTAGTTTACCTAACAAGTGCGGAAAGTGATACTTTTCCGCACACGATTGCAGATGGCTGAACGACGCGTTAGCGGAGTTCGGCCAGAAATCGCGTGCGGAAAAGACACTTTACGCTCGTGTTAGGTACACTATTTTTTCTACTAGCGGAAAAAACACCCAAAAGTTAACATAAAGAACATTTATTATTAAATATATATTAAACTATACAACCATACTTGGTAAGCTTTCTATTTTAACCTTCTGCGACGCAATATTTAAATGTCAGTATAATCCGCAAAAACCAAACAAATCTACTTTTCCGCACTAGTGCGGGAAAGTGACTATTTCAAAACTAAAATGAGTGCGGAAAAGTGGACTTTTTCGCACGCTAGTAGAAAAAAGTATTGTTTGCATCTCGAATGCGAAGTACATGGTTATTTTGCCTCGCTGAAGCTCATCAGCAAAGTAACTTCCATTCTCACAAAAGTATCATTTCTACATACAAAAATATCTATTTTTCATGCCAACTTGAAGTCGAGGTTTCAACGAAGAAAATGAACACGGATAAAGTTAAAAATTTAAACTTTGTGAACCAACTTTTTTTATTGTAAATTGGGCATTTTTTAAAATTTAAATTCTTATACAATCGAACTATAAATATTTTACTTATTTAAAACACAAAAAAGACATTTCCAGCAAGTTATTATGAGGTTATGTTGAAAAATTATTGGTAAAGAAGTAATAATCTATTACTTTTATATTGAACTTTTTTCGATAGGATGCATATTTCAGCCACAAATCGTAAAAAACCAATATCTAACCCTGAAAACATATACTCAGCTACCCCACCCCCCTTCCGGAAATTTTACTCAATTGTTTTGATTTTTCTGAATCTACTTATAATTTATCCTAATTTTTCGACCATCCACATACTGCAATTTATTTTTTTCAAAAATGATTCGCCATGGTCTCGATGTACTTTTTTCATACACTACATTAATAGTTATTTATGCAACAAGTGCAAAAAATGGCCTCGTTGGACAATTTCACGTCGAGTGCAATAAACTCTTTTTGCACGAGTTTCATACAATATTTTTTCTACGTTCATGCAAAAACCAGAAAATGTTTCATTTAGGTAGCACTAAACTGTAAGGAAGACATTGTTTGTTTAAATCTATCTGCTAAAAGTAATTCAAAAACATTTTGTGTAATTCAGATGATATTCGAAGGAAATAATTTTATTTTTTACAAATTGCATTTTCTAGTAATTTCGTAGTCCATTATATAATGAATATGATAAAACATGCAACTATTTAAAACGTAATACAATCTCACAGAAAATGGGCTAAATTTGGCGTCGATTTGAAAGTTTATGTCTGTCATGATGACAGAACGCTATAGTAGAATGACAGATGAGTACAATAAAGTCTTTTTTGCACTCAGTGCAACAAAGAGACAGTTTTTCCACCAAATATAGTTCAATAAAGTTTTGTTTTTTGAATGAACGTAAAAAAAACACATCATACCTTATATTGGAATCGACAGATTTCAATCTGATTAACTTTTCTTCCAATCTTTATGCGTTAACAGCTCAATAATGTAAACAAACCATCGAACAAAAAACGAGCAGCTCGCTATAAATTTAACAGCGGAGGGTTTTAATATTAATAATCGGCTTGTTCGGGAAAGTAAACTTGCATCGGCGGCTGGTGGGCCGGGGATGAGACCCTCCGGGCGTATCGTAACGCAAAGTGAAGATTTTAATTGAAACTAATCAATATTAATACAGCTATTACATGCACCCTTCGGTACAATCCACTACATAATATTCTATGCACGCGGTGATGGACTCGACCGTGTTTACTATTATTAACCCTATTAGCTGGCCAGTTTCGATTCGGCGAACATTATTTTGTCATATACAAATCAGTAAAACGCAAAGTCGTCTCCACAATTTAATTTCCCATCTAGTTCAAAAGGAAGTTGAAACGGTGAAATTAAATTGTGGAGACGACTTTGCGTTTTACTGATTTGTATATCCATACCACTCCACTTTGAGACATAATGGACTTCTACCACAGATTATTTTGTCATATCTCGTTTGTAATACTGCCAATTTCTTCAAGTTGCAAAATGCGAACTAGCAGATAGATAAATACGTATTGTTACGGACCTGGTATAGAATACCCTGTTCAGTGATGGTAAAAATAGGCTATCATCTTAGATTTTTTTCAAACTAACACCGATTTGCATGCAAATTTTCAATTAGGCTTATCTTACTCTTCCTTTAAAAGTTACGTTCTTGTCTTTTTTTAGAGTTTGAAAAGTACATTTTTCAAAAATGGGTTTGACCTGACAGGATTCGATCCATCTAATCGATATAAACACTTTTCGATTTGGATTAAACCACTCAAGTCAATTCCATAAAATATTGGATGGGACCGAACCGATCGCCTTGAAGAGAAGTGAAATTACGGGATAAACGAGTTTGAATTTGACAGATGTCAGGTAAAAGTAGCCAAATTCAGATTGGTTGTTTAACGTCTCAATAGAGCACTGTCAGCTGACGTCACAACATGGCGGTGATCAGCTGATGGGGGGACAAACAAAGAATTTAATTTTGAAAATAAAATTGTTTTTTTGTGGTGGTTAGTGGTTATTTGTGATTTTTTGATAATATTTTGAAATACTCTTGTTTCAGATGAGAAATCGTATAATTTTACTAATAAATGTTAGTTTTGCGATCTTTGACAATAAATATCTATTAGTAATACAAAACTTTTCGTCTTTCATTAACATCCTCCAATGTCAACTTCAATGTTAACTGTAAATTCCCAGCATTTTTTTTTTGTTTGTATGATACCGATCATCACAACAACTTACTTTTAATTGAAAAATCCATGTTTAAAAAACCTACAGACTTATGTACTCAATTCAGACTATATACAATGGATTAATACTCACTAAAATGCCAAAAACGTGTTCTAAGAAATTATTTCGCAGAAAATCCATAAATATTACACGCGTAGTTGTCCCCGTATCGAATGTTTGACACTGACAGTGCTCTATTGTTTGTAATCGGACGAGTTTCTCTTTCTCAAAATGAAGAACAAAATAATAATAAAGAAAAAGAACGTATTGTCCAAAGACGAGAGCAGTTTTTTCATTGAACTGATTAAGGAAAAACGTTTTTTTTGCGATACATGGATGAGGAGAGGATTAGGGTTTCGCATATTTTTAACAACGTTTCTTAAATTAATTCGCAGAACACAAGAAATTTTACGTTACGAAATTCGACATATTGCTGTGAAGTTAGGTTTTTTCAATCAGACTGAAGCATAGGATTCCTTGAACCACTTATTAATTCAGGTAGTTTCAGATAGAAAAAGGTCGGAGGTTAATGAAACTTTAAGATGTTTCTCAGGGATGGTCGGTTAAAATTTTCTCAAGTTTTGGACCTCGAGGACCCTGTGCTAAAAAAGTAGGGGGGGGGGGGGGGGAAACTGCAAATTTTTCGACATTGGTGTGGTTTTTCCTCAATAACTTTTTTGCCTTACGTTCTACAGAAACAACGTTGTTCTACTTTTTTGTAGATCGTCAAATTCCCTACGAATTTGTTGCCTCAAACATGTTTGTGTGTCAATTTGTTACCGAGATATGGCGCGTCGAAGAATAGGTAATTTTTCAAATTTCGCCAAAAATGCAGAATTCCACCCTATTTTTTCTGTTATACAAGAATTATGATGAAATGTCATGTAGTTGCTATTATAATTCTTTTAGATAACCCCCACCCCTCGCAACTGATTTGATCGAGGAAGAAATATTGGAACCTTATCTCTCAGGAGGACGACGAGCTGTTACGAGCAGAACCAGCGGCTAAGAAATCTCGGCAGGAAATGTAATGAGTACAATTGAGTACCTACCCACTATGATTAGCTATAATATCTTTATTCCTCAATATAATATATGCCTTGAGAATAACTTAATATTGTTGATTACATTAATTTTTTTCACGAAAGGACTACGTCTTTTTTTCTTCCTGTCCTGGGATAATTATGTAGGGGAACGAGGGGATATCGATCCGAAAAGTAACTGATATCAATACAAAAATGATGTGAATAGGTATGGTTGGCTGTCATCAGAAAATTAGCTTTTGAGAATTGGGGTTGGGTGGGGGAAGGAGGAATGGGGTGTCCAAAGTTGGTGACTTCAACTAAGAACCATAATTACTACAACATTTCATCATAATTCGGGTATAACAGATGAAATAAGCTGTAATTTTGCATTTTTTGTCATTTCTTTGCAAATTTTGAAACATGACCTTTTTTTTGACGTGCCATATCTCGGTAGCGAATTCACATACAAACATGTTTTTTCAGTCAAAATTGTATAAAATTTTACGCTCTACAAAAAAGTATCGATATGTTTTTTCCGTAGGACGTAAGAGAAAACAGTAATCGAGGAAAAACCGGAGAGAGGTCACAAATTTTGCAGTTCCCCCCCCCCCCTACTTTTTTCGCACAGGGTCCTCGATGTCCAAAACTTGAGAAAATGTTGATTAACCATCCCTGAAGAACCTCCTGAAGTTTCATTGACTTCCGACTTTTTTACCACGTAACCTCACTTTTTTCAACCTGTCGACTGAACTATATATATTGCGACATAAACTGAAGGGTGGTTCAACTTGACTCAATGCTATCGAATTTGAAACGGATAGAGACCGTTATGACTTTTTTCGAGCAAGAAGCAAGCCATCTAATTCGAATGAAATGAAAACAAACCGCAGCATCTTACGAAACCTTCTGGCTGATAATTTCAAAATTCCCATCATGTTCGCGCATACAATCTTCTCCATCGATATGGAAAACGTGATGAAAATATCGTGCGACTTTATTGAAAATCAAAATTCATTCTTTCGCTATTAAAATCTGCGTAGAGTGCCACCCCTGGATAAACATATTATTTGAGACCACGTTCTCGAGGATAACCAGCTTTTGGATCGACGCCGCGGGAGATCAAATTTGATTATGCGTCTAACTAACCCTCGAGGAATCGTTCAGTGTGGGGAGAATCACAAGGAACTGAGTTAACTTGTCATCTGATAATACACTGATTTTTTCATGTATTCGGAGGCCGATTCAATTTTTTTATTTTTTATTTTCATACAGGAAACATGTAAAGGTTGGATTAAAGTCGTTGTCAGTTGTGACGTCATCTCAGCAATGTTTTCAAAGATCACTCAGTATTTCAAAAATGTTATTTGAAACGGGGCTTTTGTCTGCACACAAAACGTTATATTATATAAAATAATATTCGATATCAAGGGAACACTGCATGATCTGATCATTAATTATTTTAAAATAAACTTGGGCGTTAATTTTTGGTCTGGAAAGATGAAAAATGTAATTTTCGCAACCTTTCTAAACTAACAATTTTAGAAAATTTCATGAAAAAAAGGTTGTGTCTCAAATGTTCTGCAATGAAAATGCACCTAACTTTATTTATCCAATTTATTTCTACGTAACTATAATTTATTTTGAACAAGTATGCCGCTCTATATTCACTCTGAATTCACTCTTGCTCAGTCCGGCTGGCGCTGCAATATACCGGGTGACGACGAGGTGAGGTACGTCCCCCAATTTTTCTATAGTTTAGAAGATACAGATTTAAAATTTGATACGTCGCTATAGTACTGAATACGCATAATTTGACGCCACTACTGAAAATTCACTTCCGGTTTAACCGGAAGTGGCCCAAACTTTTTTTTGCAAATGACACCCTGAAAATTATTTTTTATTATCCGGAAGAACATGCAATTTGTGATAACACTGTTCTTAAACAAATTGAAAATCGCTTGAAAATGGCAGTGATACAGTTGATTGTTCAATCGAACACAGTTGGCCATGAAACTCATACTTATAACGTCACAACTGACGAACATCAGAAGTTACCAGAGGAAGCTTCGGAGTACGATACAGTAAAAAACTGAGGATCTCATATATGCTCACACCCGCCATTTCTCAAATGGCAACATGTTCTCTTCACTTCGTCATAATGAAAAATAATTAATTATCAGATTACTCGTGTGAAAAGTTTTGGAGAATCCCGAATCGAAAATACAAGATATTTTATCATGAGTGTTCTAAAAATTAGATATTCTTCAACGAAGGCGGCCATGAACATAAAAAAGCGAAACAAAAAAGCAGCATTAATCAAATAAGTTGAACAAACTGTGACTTCGTTGAAATGAAATGAATTTAGGAACATTCATCATAAAACCTGATTGTATCTTCGTTTGCTTTATTCTCCAAAACTTTTCACACGAGTAAACTGATAATTTATGATTTTTCATCATGACAAAGTGAAAACTACATATTGCCAGACGGAGCCTTGAGGTACACCATGATTCATTTCATTAAAATATGACGTACAGTTGTGTGCATAAAAAAGTCGTACAGCAGTTATAGGCTTGTCAATATTTTTTAAACTTCTTATCGACTTAGACAAGTGGTGTTAGAATTCAAACTATTTTTGTCAGTAACGCGCTTTCAACATTTTTCTAGTGCAATTAATGCTATGCCTCGGATAGATACCATACAAATCTTGTAGGCTCTTTTATGCTCACAATGGACCATATCGGATAAGAATTGATTTGGTAGCATGTTCATTATCTATGTGTTGGCATCCATGAATATTTGTCATTAGTGTCAGTTGTCATTTATGAGAATGTCAATTGTCAATCATGTCATTCATGTCAATTGTTAATTTGTAGTGAAGTACAGAGTTTTTGATTTTTACTTTCAAGATTTTTATGAATATTGATAGTTTTACCGCAGTTTTAGTGTGTCTTCTGCCATGGAATTGACATTCTTATAAATGACATCTGACAATAATGACAAATATTTATGGATGCCAACACATTCTTATCCGATATGGTCCATTGTATCATTATTGAAACGGACAGCCTGAAATCGATTTTTCTGGTAGGATTCAAAGAGGGAAAGTGCAACCCCTCCATATAAATGTAATTTTTCCAGTGGAATTTTATGAGAAACACAGTCGAAGGCCTTCGAAAGGTAGCACAACGTGATAGCTGTATGATTTCAGTGCTCAAGGCCTTCGATTATACCACTGACTATATCCATTACCGCTGCTGTTGTTGAACTTACCAGTCCTAAAACCAAACTGCGAGTCACTAAAGGATCTGTTAATTTCGAAGTATTTTGTTAATCTTTGTTTCAGAATTTTTTCGATGATTCTGGAAAAAATGCAAATGATATCGGTCGATGATTTTCGATAAGTGAACTTTGTCATAGGTCACGACCGTTTTTGCTATGTCCCAGCCTACCCTCGAACCCCTTTTCATAGTCTCCAGTTCTTCTGGGTTTCCCACAGCACCTGTTTGATCTATCTGGGCTCCGGGAGGTGAACTTTCGGTAGTTCTTTGATTGTTTCTCCTCCTGAGACCGTGTGCTCCAATTTTCCAGGGAGTATATTCTTTGTTGAGTACTTTCTGAAGTCTGACATACTCCTTCTATCTCCTGCTCATGGTTGGTTTTCTATTAAATGTGAAGGAAACTAACTTTTACATCTTCTCCCTTCAATATCTTGGTGCTCATAGTGTCCCCTATGAAGATTTCCTCCATTTTCTTCCATAGTATTTGTATGGAAAGTGCAATAAAATGTGCCTTATCGCCGAATATCTCAATAAAAATTATGAAATATTTTTCCATTTCAGATTTATCAGAAAAAGTCAACGAAAAAATAAAAACAGTAGCAGACAGCCGGAATTCCAATCTTCAAAGTTCCACTGGTCGACGAGGTTCTTTACAATTATGGCAATTTTTGGTCGCTTTACTAGATGCCCCAGATGCTAGTGCTGGTTGTATAGCATGGACAGGGAGGGGAATGGAATTCAAGCTAATTGAACCTGAAGAGGTACTGAAACGAACTTTTTTAACACGCTTATATTAGCTTTACTTGTATGTAACGGAAACTTTGAACGTGATTTTTACCCACTTCCAGACTTCCGAATGATTTGAAATTTGGCATATGTTTATAATTCCGGTGACAATGCAATATGACATTTTTGTTATAGAAAAAAACAAAATGACGGCTACAAGATGGCGGACGAGATTTGTGATAATTGTTAGATTCGATTAAAAATTGGTATGTAAGAGTTTTAGGGGTCAGAAATTATAAATTCAATAAAAATATTATCAAAATAAATAAATTCAAAATGGCGGCTTCAAGATGGCGGACGAGATTTGTCATTACGGTCAGATTTGATTCAAAATTAGTATGTGAAGGATTTTCGAGGTCAGAGATTATGATTTTTTATTGTCAAAATTTATGAATTCAAGATGGCGGCCCAAGATGGTTAACGAGTTTTGTGATTATGGTCAGATTCGATTCAAAATTGGTATGGTTTTCGTGGTCGGAGATTTCGATTTTTAGTCATAAAGAGAATAATAGTTTAAAAAACTGAAGAACACGCTTTACTTCCGACATGGACCAAAAAGTTAAAAATAATTGACAATTTCATTACTCAAATGTAGAAAACGTGTGGGGTGCTTTACAAAGTTAACTTGAGCTTTTGAACGCTCAGTAACGTTAATAGATACGAATATATTTCACTGAGATGATTAAGGTCTGTTTTTTTATTCATACCGATATTGTTTTCGAAAATATGAGCTATTTCTAGAGACTCCTTTAGAAAGGATTTTTTATAGAACCATAGTTCACATGGTGGTCAAACTTGTTAACATGGTCAACTAGGGCACATCTTTCTGGGTGTAATTTTCAGTTGCTCTCGTGTGAAATAATTCTGGACCCTAGTGATCTTGAGGTTTGACCAACATAAAGCATATCACAGCTTTGTCAAGGAATACTATACACAACATCTACCTGGGAAGATAGAGGAACTTTTTCTTTAATTTTGCTGTGAATTGTCCTGGTATTAGATTTATTGCTATCAGTGATAGAGGAAGTTATATTCATATCCTTCCAGTTTAGTCAAAAATATTCTGTTCAATACATCAACTTCTTTCGAAACTACAACGATTTCAATAATGTATCATTTGCTCATCTCTACATCATTTTAATTCCATTTTTTTCATATTTTTGGGACTTAAACGCTGATAACTCCCATTCAAGAAATCGTTTATTGTAGTTGTTCTAATATTTTTGTTTAGGTTGCAAGGCGTTGGGGAGCTCAAAAGAATCGACCAGCAATGAATTACGACAAACTCAGCAGATCTCTGAGATATTATTATGAGAAAGGAATCATGCAGAAAGTGGCAGGTAGGCATAATCAATTGATATTAGAATAATTAGAAAAAAAAATTATAAAGTTTTGATATATTGAGATAATACGCACCGAAAGCAGACTTTTCAAAATCAAAAGATTTCTTAAGCTGGAAGTGTGAGCTTCACCCCCAAAAACCGTCCCTAACAAACATTGCCATTTTTTTTCGTTTTTCTCAAAAACCCTTGGTCCCACAGAAAATTTTTCTCTTATTAAACATGTTCCTTATTTAATTTTATACGACAAATTATTTTATGTCCATATTGTTTTATCCAATAAATTTCGAGCAACGAGCGATCGAAGTCAGGGGTTGCTTTTAGCGTAGATTAGTTATAGCGAAGTTTTGTTCAAATTACTATTTCATTTATTTGATACTCTCCGGCAAAAATTCTTGAACTCTACTGTTCACTTCCTGGAGTCTTTCCAACTGAGGATTGCTTTTTGGTTTCCCCACGAGTGGCGCTGCGACTGACTTTCACTGTGATTCGCTGCTTCATTTTTGTGAGGAGATAATAGTTATACAGTGGATTCATTGGGCTGGGGGCCGCTGGGGCAGGACGACTCTAATGTTCTCCGACCTACCCTCTGACGAGCGGCAAGAACCGCATTTGGGGAAGTATTTTTATCGCTGTCAAAATGACTCAGACGTCATATCTAAATGGGTTTCTTTCTACAGGAGTTGATTTATCCAATTACATTGGAACGTGCACACAGCTTGACAATTTTCAAATAAAAGAAAAGAGTGTTTTTTGGCAATATAAATCAACGACAGTATATAAATACACCACAATAATAATCAGCTTCATTAAAACAGTTATTTGAAGTAGCAGTTGATAACAATTATTGTAAAAATGCTTTCTGCGATTTGTTCAAATGAAACTTTCCCAAAACGATTCATATTGTGTCGACAATACCTACTGAACAATCATTGTCATATCAAAATGGGTTTCCTTCCACAGGAGATGATTTACAATATTTTTTATTTTTCAGGTGAAAGGTACGTTTACAAATTTGTCTGTGATCCAGATGCCCTTTTCAACATGGCTTACGGCAGCCATTCGGATTCAACAAAATCCGCGGGAACCAGGCCGGAAAACTTGAGTACCAAATCAGAGTCGCACCACTTCGCTTACACGGACATGCTCAACTTCTACAATTGCGGTATTGCACATTCGTATCAACATCTACATCCATATTTACAAGAAACCAAGCATGGACGTTTCACATAGTCACCAGTATCTGAATGGGTTTTGACGGGTTCTTCATCGATCTCTGGTTTCGACTGAAGCAATTGACTCATCCTGGAGGTGGACTTTTCTAGACTCACAGCATTATGTTCTCCATCGATTTGCAATAAGTAATGCAAACTATGGCCAAGTCCATATACAGTGTGTCAATTTGAAAACGTACCACCTTGACTATTTCAGCCACCGTAGAAAATCTAAAAATATGCAAAAACACGTCAAATTTATTTTCATGGAGGGCCTTTTGTGGGATGGTTTTCATTCAAATTACGCAGCTTTTATCCTTCTCTTCAAATCTTCCAAATCTCAAGGTTTTGTTTTATAAACAACCGATTTCAGATGGCCCCATAGGAAGAAATCTGGACCAATCCATCTACCAGAAAATCATTTGCCACTGTCTAACTGGAAGGAAGTAGTGTGGTTCATAAAATGATGTAGAATTGATCTAAACATTCATTAGTTTTCGCAACAAATCGAGGGACAGATCCGTAAATTTCTGTTGCCCTCTACATAGTGTTAGTCTTGGTAGCCAGTGCGCAAATAGTTCACTATCGTCACTGCCAATCTTCATTAATAATGGCTTCAAACTTGACCAGGGCAGGGTGTGGAAAAAAATCGAATGTTTCCTCTAACGCGCTATCTCCACTCTTGTTGGCCACCACGATCACCCGACTTAGCGCCTCTAGATTTCTTCCTATAGGTGCATCTGAATTCGGTTGTAAGCAAAATACAACCTCGAGATTTGGAAGATTTGAAGAGAGAGAAGAATAAAAGCTGTGAATAGAGAAATTCAGGTAGAAGTTTTTCGTAGCGTTAAAGAAGAGTTTGATAGCATATTTATTACTGTTCACGAAGTAATGGTCAAAATTTCGAAAATTTTATAAAATAAAATTCTTCTTGTTATTTTGTTTATGTTTGATTGCAAATACGTGTTACCTAAAAAGTTTCCACCTGATTTCTCCAAAAGTACTGGAAAGAAATATCAAGTATGTAGTATTTTTGAAAAGGAAATCGAACGGTCTTCAAAATGGGGTATCACTCGACTCCCCTTTCTATTTAAGATTTTAGGGGTTGTTTCCACCCCCACTTCAGGGTTGACCTAATTTGAATGAAAACCATTCTGCAAAAGGTCCCAAATAAAGTTGACGTGTTTTTGCATATTTTTAGATTTTCTACGGGGACTGAAATATTCCGAGTGGTAAGTTTTCAAATTGACACAGTGTATAGGATAATTGAAAATAAACTGTTTTAAATATTAAGGACATCTACCAATGAAATTAATTGAGTAAAATGATTATTTTGGAGCCACGCATTCTCCACTGTATATAGTATACCTAATAACTGGAAATAATATCTACTCAAGACTCAACCCCTTCTATTTCTGGAGTCTCTTTTCTGACTACTCGTATTCTTTGAACTTCTTGAAATTTTTAAAAAGTGATTATTCTTTTTGACTATTGTAGTGGTTTATTGCTGAATAAAAGTGAGTCCAACATTGTGTACCTACTTTTTCACTGACATTCTTAGATATTTCCTTCGACCTACTGGTTAAAGCTTACGACTGGTATTTAGTCGTAAAAAATGAGGAGATTTTACTCTTGATCAAAATTCCTATTTTTTGTTCTCCTCTGTAAACTTTTATGAAGAATAAAATATTTTCTGACAAATGCGTAATGAAAAAGTTTCCGATACGGTGCAAACTTTTTGTAGCTCACTGTATATTGAAAATAGAATGCCATCACCTGCAAACATTGGCAGTCACATTGACAGCCAATACCTAAAAACGGTTTCATTACAATAATCCCTAATATAAGCTGTCGGGTAATCTTTTCTTTAACATCATTGCAAGTGTGCCTATATCCCACATTTGGATATAGATGGAAATAACAATTTTATGATCCAAATCATCCCAGAGGATAGTTAGCCACACTTTGAGTAGGCTGTGGACCTCTGGTCAGTGATTACCAAAAAAACTTTTTAAACTTTATAATTCAATATCTCCCAAAATGTATTTTTTCATTTCGTTTTGTTTTGTCATCTACATCTCACTTCATTTATCGCTCCAATTTCGGAAACACCCTGTATAATTATATAAAGTGTATTTCTACGTACTCGTCCTCGGTGAACTTTGGGTTACTTCGACGAGAAGTGGTGGATCATAATAATATTTAGTGGAACTAGTGTGGAAAATAGGATATATTGTACGAGTTTGACAAAATGATGAACCTACGGCCTAAGGTACACTATCCTTTTCCGACGACCTAATTGTAAAACATAGGTACCTACATCGGAACCTTCACAGTTGATGCAGATACCACATCACATGGTAAAATTCCGTGTATCAGGCACCACAAGGTATCAAAAAAATTTATTTCGGTACTTACGTATTTTGGTCTCCTGAACAAAAAATACAAATGAAATTTTCGGCGGTCTCAAGTAATTTCGGAGATACGGCCTATTTTTGGATTTTGACTGGCATTTTTTGGAGACTTTCCTACCGCGAAAAAAAAACACTCAATAAGTCTCCTTCTTTTCACCAGCCCGATATGCACATCCTTCTTCCTCCGTCTCGCGCTTTTTTTTCATTGGTTACTTGGCACTTTTAAAAAAAAACGTGTTTTTTCTAATCATGTCAGAGACAATAAGCTGATGGCGAATATGACAGATAATTATTATTAGTGAAATGTTATTGTATGTATAGTTGGTAGTTGGTTACACTGAAATCAATTATTGCCAGCTTTTCTGATTTAAATGTGAACGAATAATAGCTGGGGTTTTTTGATCTCTTACGATAGTAACAGAACTACATGTGACAGCTCTAGATCCAATCACATTAACCAGAAAAAATTGTGCAGTTAGGTCAGGGCGGAAGGCCGGATTTTAATGCATATGATATCCGACGATGCGATGGTACCAAAATGTACTTTTTGGTTAATAAGATCATTTTCGTACCATCGGATCGTCGGATATCGTATGCATGATCATCCGGCACAATAAGAGCGAGCGAAGCGAGTCTATCAACGATAACCTAACTCATACACTTATCCTACCCTACTTAACATACCCTACCTACCCCAACCTAACCTAAATTAAAATAGGTGCTCGCTGCGCTCGTCGTTTTTTGGTACGTCCCGACCTAACTGCACACAGATCCAATCTTTCCTGGTTAATGGGATTGGATTTAGAGTTGTCACATATCATCACAAAAAAACGCAGCTATTAATAAATCTGAAAAGTTGGCAATAATCGATTTCAGTGTTACCAACCATACATACAATTCGAATTCACTAATACCTATCTGTCATATTCGCCAGCTTATTGTCTCCGACATGGTTAGAAAAAAACACGATTTTGTTTTTAAAAAGTGCCGTTTCCGATAAAAAAAAAAGCGTGGACGGAGGAAGCAGGATGTGTATATCGGGCTTGTGAAAAGAAGGAGATTTTTTCCCCGGTAGGAACGTCTGTAGAAAATGCCAGTAAATATCCAAAAATAGGCCATATCTCCGAAATTATTTGAGACCGCCGAAAAATTCATTTGGATTTTTTGTTCAGGAGACCAAAATACGTAAGTACCAAAAAATTTTTTTTTATAGCTTGTGGCCCCCGATAAACGGAATTTTACCAAGCAACCTAGAAGGATTAAATGAACATTTTTACTTACTTACTTTTTTAACGTCGAATGACTTTACAGCAAAGAAAACTTTGAACAAATTATACCATTCTGTATCTACTCAGTAAATATATTAACACACTGACACTAATATTATGAATTCATTTGTAGATAGGTATGTCATTGTCACAGCTACCTATAACTGAGTAAGAATTAGGGCCGGTTTTTCAATGTTCAGTCAAAGTCTGTGCTATGTAACTAATGGTTATTATGTGAGTTTATTCCTTTATGTGAACAGACGTAACGTTCATTCTAACCACTAGTCAAATTTAGCCGTCAAACTACGCTAACAGGATATTGAAAAACCGGCCCTTAGGGCCCTTAGAGCCTTAGAGCCTGTTAGAGTATAATAGTTATATTAGGTAGTCGCACTAATCGCAGAGCGATAAGACTGTGCGCACTAGTGCGAAATAACTGTACTGTACCAGTTTACAGTGCGAAATGATACGTATTTCAACTAGGTCGTTGGGAAATGAAAATAATTATATTCCTCAGATTATTAACTTCATCAGATTGATATAGCCCAGAGGTGGTCGATGTGAAGAGAAATAAGTAAAAATGTCGTGTTTGAAAATTCAATATTTCGAATCCAATCTCAGTAACTAAAGAGAGCAGTGTAGGGTATTTCCAAGTGTTTATATTCAAATGTAATGAGTATTTGTATGAATTTTTGTCCTAGCGCACCTTGCAATACACTCTTTTATCAAAGGAAAGTTATGTTGATGATCTATTGAATATTCCCGCGAATATTTACATTTTCCATTCTACGAAGCCCATGGCAACTGTGCCACCTATTATCGAATGACCAAACTCGACATTGAAATACCTACCCTGGTACAAAACTTGGGTTCAAGGATGCAGATAGCTACTGCACCAAATGAAAATATGTTAGTGGAGCCCTCTTTTAACTGATACCTAAAAGAATTTAGAATGCCGGCCGCAAGTATTAAATGTTGCACTACAACGGTTGCACACTAGGTGAGACGACTGTGTTAAACAATTACTAACAGTAAACCTACTGGTTTACTGTTTATGTTGTTTTCCTGTCAGCAATTGTTGACAAAGTATAACAACCACGTTTCCACAGAGTTCATATGTTTCCCGATTAGGAACAAATTCTGATTAGAAAGTATGGCGCCACCTCGTATTGAGTAGTCAAAACTATGAATATCTATTATAGTGTTCTGCATATCCGAAGATGTTCAGCCAACAAATGACGATTTTGATGTGTATATATCTTCAGCTCTACCAAGGCGAACCTCTAGAATAACCCAATCTCTTATCATGGACTAAGAGACTTTTGGCTTGGTAAATTAGTTTCTTTACATTATTTTCCATTGAAAAGCAAAGAGTTTTGCCAGATAAAAATGTCTGCTAAACTTATTTCAACTTTCGATATCTCGAATACTTCATTCAAATTTGAATGAGACTGATATTGAACACTATGGTCTCTTATGGAATTTAGAAGCTGATCACCATTGTATTGTTTCGCGCCTAAATTTTTAGTCTTCTGAAATTCATTTCGATTGCATTTACTACCCTTCCACGAATCCTGGTATAGTCAGTGTTCTTACTTGTGGAAATGTATTAATATATCAACCTTTGTTATGTTGATTGATGTTTCATAATCCACTTTCATTTGCTTATTTATCCAAAGCAGGTTTGAAAAGCGATGAGTATCTAAGAATAATTTACTTTTTTAACTGTCAAAATGACTTTGAATATTTAAAACCGCCTTGTGTAGGTTCTCAACATGAAGGAAAAAATTGTAAAATTTTTCATATATATGATGTAGGTATATGCCAATTAAATTAGTTGAAGTGGGAATCGCAGACGCTCTAGAAACTAATTAATGACCTACTTATATTGCAGACTTCCATTGTCTGCATTGTTTCTATGAGCACAACTTTTCAATCGGTTCATGCAAGTATCTCCGATCGTTAAGTGTTGGTATACTAACCGCCAGAGTAATGAGAGAAAATGTATATGTCTTGAGGTAATTAACAGGACTACCTGGTGTCTTAATTGACCATACTTAAGCGTGGTAATGGGTAGGGGCCCATCCGGAAATACATACCAAAACCAAGCCTGAGAATTCAGAATTTGGGATCGTAAATTGAAGCAATGCATGCAGCTTCTTGTTTTCAATCACGTGACATCAGATTCAAAATTATTAATGAGACAACTGATGGTATATTTTGGTACTTGTATATTTGGATAAAACAAACTATCACACGTGTGGTCTAAAACGATTAATTCAAGAACTTCAGGTAAATATCTTTTGTCCCACGACATCTGAAACTAGCAACTGCCAAATTGGGCATTCCTATTTTTTTGTGATGAATAAAACGAGGCAAAATTATAATAATCTTTTATATCTGATTAACAGACGTCGTGGACCAAAGGATATTGAAGTACCTGTAGTTCTAAAATTAATCGGTTCAGACCACAAGGTTGATAATTTGTTATAATCGTTTTATAGGGAGGAACATAGAAATGCCAAAATATACAGGATATAAATAATTTTGAATCTGATGTCACACAAACGAAAACAAAAAGCTCATTGGGTAACAGAATACCAAAAAAAAGCTGCGCCAATCGCTTTAATTTACAACCCCAAAATTACAATTCTCTGCTACTCTCGAGTTCCGAGATATTTCCTGTCCAAAACCTCGTGGGCCACCCTGTATACATCCAAGCCTATAAAGCTTCTAGTCAACCCAGCGAAAGAATTAAGAATATTTGGAAAACATTGACTAAAAACACGTCAGTTCTAGAAATACAAACGATAATCAGTCCCATACCCATTTCCACGCTCAAGTATGGCCAATTAAGAAAACATACTTGGTAACGATCGGAGATATTGAACTGATTGGAACGTCGAGCTCATAGAAACAATCCAGACAATGGAAGTCCGCAATAAAAGTAATTATACCCCCTTTACCCCCTGGATCCGCCACTGGTGTTAGGGGAGGGAAGGAAGCGGAACAAATCATTAAAACATATATTTAGTAGTTTACTCCATCAAACTATTCAGTACAACTTTTTCATTTACACAAATTAGGAATAAATGGTTCAAAAGTGTTAAATTTTTATGATATACATATTTTCAGATAAAGCAAGTTCAGCAATGTGACAATATATGTCGGTGGATGTTTTTTTATCAGTTTGTAACAGATATTTTCACATTTTTGTGAACTGTGAACAAATTAAAGATATTTGGTATTCAATTAAGATGTCTAGATGCCATGGTAGAGTGATTTATTCCTGAGAATTGTGAGAGTAGATATTCGCCAACACGAGAAAACAAATGAAATCGCAGTGAGATTTTCAAATATCCAGCGATAGTTGCACGTAGCGCCACTATCGATTTTCTTCTTGGGCAAATTTCATGAATAAAAATTTTACGTAGGTAGGTACCTACCTACCTCTAACCTCTATTGTATTGAATATACGGAATCACTAGCCCCTAATAATAATTGTTAGGTACTGGACATCCCAATTAAATTTTTGCTCAAATTCAATTAACTTGAATTTTGAAATTTATACGGATGCAAAATATAGAATCTAAAATCACTTCTAGAACTTGACGTCTAAAATCCCATGAAGACGCAATCTGGACCCAATCACAAAAGCATCCAGCGATTTCAGGATTTTGTCATTCCAGAAATCTAAACAAAATCCAATCAATCGGTGAGTTTACCAGGGTTTTTAGACATCTTTAAGTTGAGAGTTTGAATAAATTATAGGTTTTGTATTCCATAACTAACTATAAAACAAAAAGTTGGAGACAAAAGATGGACGTTAGCTTGCATAACTCTAGCAGGGACCTTGTACATTGATAAAATATTGCTCCAAATACATGAAAGCATATAATAGTTATTGCATTCCCTTTGCAGTGTTATTTCCACTAAAAAAAAACACCTCTAATGTTCCTACTTGGTATAGTTTATATAGAAGTACAAGTTTACATTACATCAATAGATACAGCTACAGCTAAATAGTATAAGATTCAACAGAGTCTTTTTTTGTTCGCTTGTGAAATTTTGATTGTCACTATTTTCAGGGTATTGATAGGTAACTACCTATACGTTTATTTACTTTCTTAGGAGGATTATAAACAAATTCATTACATTAGTAAAACAATTTGCAAAAACTTACCGCATAAAATTGAATTATTACTGTGCTTAAATCGTGATGTGTAGAAGGAAGGCATTTATTATATAGTAATCTCAAAAAATTAGTAATGAGTTTATAAAATTTGTTCCGCATAGATAAAAAATATATAAATATCAAAATTTATTTTACCCAATTCCGCTATCAAAAATTCATATGAAATGAAATACTCATCAGGTTGTCATAATATTTCTTGATATGTACCATCCCGTTCAGGTTAATTTTGAGAGTATTTTGTGTTAAAAATTTACTGAAATATATGAATTAGGGTATCATAATAATTTTGAGATGCAAATCCAGCCCGGAATTTTCGGAAAATGAAAAATTTTCCGGGCTTCCATTCCCATTATTTTTGTACCACAGTGAGGAATGCTGTACAAGAATATCTTCGGATGGAAGATTATTACTATTATAGTCACCTGTACCGACCAAAATTGACGGCATATTGTCTAAAAATATTTTTTTTTATTCAGCAGCATTGTTTTTAATATAAATTCATTCAGGTTCATTTGACCCCTTTGAAATATGCGATTGACCTCTTGGTACTAATTGTAGTGATAATTCAATTCCTTTATTTTCCTTTAAGACAACTTATGATTGTGTACAATGTATAAGAATAGTAAAAACAGTAAAGTAGATGAAAGGACAATAAAAATGTAAGATACAGGCGATGTACCTACCTAAATGATGTACAGCTAAATACAATTTCAAATTACTTCTGAATGAAGACTTCAATTTATTATTGCCTCTAGTGAATTGAAGAGTTTTGGTTCCAAAATCTTAGGAGAATTAAAATAAGTAGTAGTTTTACAGTATGGATTTTTTTTCTCTGGTATCGGCATTCGATATTACTTTGGAATATCTTATGTTTTTGAAGACATACATACACGTTTCCACAATATACCTATAAGGAAGAAACAGTTAAAATTTTAGACAGAAGACATTGTTGCATGTCTCTCGTTATTTCATTTCTGTCATAATATCATTATTTGCAGATGGAGATGTGCCCCAAGTGCAGATTTCATAACGTATTCTGCTTTGAACTTGGGAATAATACAATTTCATTAACATATCCATATTCATCCACTGATAAGATATGGAGTTCAGCTATGACTTCAGATGTTCACAATGGTGTTTCCATGTTAAACATTGATCTAAATATATTTATGGTGTTATCATTTGTCTTGATGTCATGGAAGATGAGCTGTTCACATTCATACTATCTGTTATGAAACATAGTGGACTGTATTTTTTTTATGTTCATCAAGATGTCATTGGTCCATGTTTTCAGCCGTTGTACTATTTTTTGCCTTATCAATGTCGTTCATATAAATGAAAAACAGAACGAGGCCAAGGATTGAACTCTGAGGTACCCTAATGTTGACATATGTTCGTTTTGATGAGGTGTTATTGGCATAAATATATTGTTTTAGATTTTTTATCGAAGTTGAAAGCTGTCATTTCAGGGGAATACCTAGTGTCCCATTTCTTGATAGCTTCTCCTCTAGATCATTATTGACAGAATCGAAAGCCCTACTGAGACAACAAAAAGCGTCAACAGGACATTTACCTCCGTCAATATATTCCACAATTTTAGTGTAATAAGTGGATTCTTCAGTCAACCTGAGAGTTTACTCACTTACCCAGTATTATTAAAGGTGGATGATTGTTCAAAGATTTTTGATGAAGAACCATCAGTTCTAGCAAAAATATCACATACTCCGACTTAAAGATCTCGTAAATAGAATATGATAGTAAGGAACGAGACACAGAAAACATTTTCGTAACACTACTAATACTATTCATTTTTTTTTGCTTACAAGTACATAACATTCATAGGGGAACATTCTAAGAAGTTCAAGTAGATTCTGAACCTACTTACAACATATATCGGTGAAGCAGTACTAATGATATTTGCACCATACCAATGTGTGGAAAAGTAAATGAATGGGTCTCGGTGTGATTTTTCCTCTGCTGTTCATTTCATATATAGGCTACCATCACATCAATTTTTTTTTTTTTTCAATTATTATTACGTGTAATCAAAGTGGTCTTAACCGAGTTAGTACAGTTGCACAACGTTGTAAAAATCCTTGTAGCAAACGTCCTTGCGGAGGTGCGAGCTCTACTGGACCAGGTTCCAATTTTTTTAGATCCATCTGAAAAAAAAATAAGATTAATGTATAACAATTGTTCATTAACTAATTTATTTTAACACAATAAGACGATGCAAATACAAATCAGCAGAGTGAGAATATTCAAATGCATAATGAAATGTGTAACTCGCAAGTTGCCATTTTTCAGATATCACACGAAGTTCGAAATGGAAGCCAAAGAAACGTCAAAGTATTTCCCTATAGTATGGCTAAGGTGCGTGGATGATGTTTTTGCCTTATTCGATAACAAAAATATTGAGGACTTTGTTTCTTTTTTTAAATAGCATACTTCCATCAATAAAATTCACATATGAATTAGAAAATAAGGGACAACTTCCATTCCTTGACGTTTTGGTAATGAGGAGTCAATGTGGAGAGCTAGAATACGATGTATTCAGAAACGAAACTAGCACTTACAGGTATACAGTGTGTCTCACTTCTCATTGAAACACCCCCGTATCTTCTGTAATAATTGAGGTAAAATTATGAAACTCTCAGGACAGATGAAAATGGTCAAAATACACCTACCACCTGAAAGAATTTCGAGCCTATTTTGCCCCCTAGTATGTTTTACCGTAAAAATGGGTTGTTCCATCGCGAGTGGTGGGCAGTGTATGTCACCAAGGTCAACCCAATTGAGGTGGTAGGTGCATTTGACCATTTCCAAAAACAAGACGCAGGTATTAGCAGAGATATCTAATGGATATAAGTAAGGACAATTCTGTATGTAAATTTAGTTTATTCTTACTCTTGAAGATGATCACTTGGTGATTGAAACACGTGTCGAGGTGTTAAAAATAGCGGTATGGTGCATGTTGGGATAAAAATCCATTATATTCAGCATCATTATTTTTCGATTGTATATGAATTTAAATTAAATGGATTCACAAACTTTAAATTTTTCCATCCTGAAACGTTGATTTTAAGATGGTATGAAAAAAATATATTGTTTGTATAGAAAAATATCGTTTAAAATGTAGGTAAAAACCAAAAAATTACTTTTTCATTAATCGATTTTTCAGTGTTCTTGAGAATTCATCATTTTTTATTACAGATAAGCGTTGAAATTGATGAAAAAGACGAAAAGCTATTTTTTCTGTGTGAAAAAACAATATGGTAAAAAAAGTTAATGATGATTGTCAATCTGAAAATACCAACGTGTAGATAAAAAAGGTAAAAACAAAAATATGTTTTTGATTTGTGCTGTCTTGTCAAAAAGCCTAAAACAAAATTCAAATTAAAATTTTGATTTTCAGTTTATTCGAATATTTTTGCAAATATTCGGAATTTTTTAAGTTTCAAAATAGTATTTTGTTAAGCAACTTTGCCCTAATTGAAGCTTTATCGTATATCTCCTGTAGTTTACGAGATCCCAGTAGTGGGGGTTGACTTTGAATTACCCTGTATATTCTATTTCGATAATTTGATAGACTGATAACCCAATCATGATGCACCGTCGAGACGGCGTCAACCATGCACTGCTACCATGATATTGATCGCAAATACCCACAGGGTTGAATAAACCGAAGTGTGCAAGCTGATGTAGGTTAGGGTCGATTCCACAGATTCAGTTTTGAATTCCAAATTTTGTTAAGTAGAAACAACGTTAGTTCCGGTAGATTTTTGATTTCGCTTGGTTAAAGAATGGTTTAAAAATCAGATATATCTTGCATCGGAGAGTCAATTTTATACCATTCTATCCGAAGAGTAGATACAAGAATATTCGCAATAAGATACATCTAAAGTGGTCCGAATATAGAACCCCTATTAGTTTTTTTATGATAACTATTAATCCAGTAACGACAGACAAACTCGAGCAAAAAGTGAAGAATGAATTGTAGCACTCTGAAACTCGGCATATGATATCTCGACATCATGTATTATTAGAAAAAAAAAATGCTTACCAAAAAATCAGGGGCAGAAAATATAAGATTTATCAAAAAACGATTTCGATAGGTTGAGAGGTAATTCAATTCTCCACAAGAATGATTTTCAGTAATACACTATGAAATACGCTCGGTTTCTCAAAAAACGTAGTTTAAAACGCCGACGTCACATTTCATGCTCTAGTCCAACCAATATAACAAAAATAAAGCCTGTTTTGCAAATTAATTCTAATAGTAAGCGACTTGCGCCATGACTTCGGGGATACTTTATAAATAACTAAAATCCAAATTGCAACTCAAATTTTTTTTTGTGCAATTGTTTAAACAATGATTATTAAAAAAAAGGGTCCTTTTTTGGTTTTTTGTAAATATCTCAAAAGGTACTGGACGAATGGCTTTACTCATAAAAGACCGTTTGTAGAGAATGAAAAAACCTACAAAATGGTTTTTGGAAAATCCCGATACGACTATTTTTCGCCGAGAAAAGCCAGAAAAACTCTTGAAAAAAGGCCTTTTTTCAAAAATTCGTAACTCCGTCAATTTTCAATATTAAGAAATAATTTTTCGGGAAATGGTAGCTAATATCATGTACGTTGAGCTCCCGAAAGGTGGAAATTGTCGCTTCAATAGTTTTCCTACAATCGGGTTTTAAAAAAATTACAGCCATATTTTGCATGATGCGTCATATTACGGGAAATGGTCCGATTTGAATTTTTAAAGCGGCATTTTGAAGTTGAGGTTAAAAACTACAATTTGTCTATCTCACATTTTCTCATAAGTTTGGAGAACATTGTTAAAAATGCTTCTGAACACAGCGCTTCGAGTGAAAATTCGTCGCCGAGTGCTAAGGTAGTAGTGGAGGGGGCGCCGAGAAGCGACGTCTTCGCTGTATAGAAAAAAACGCCTTGTGCGCGCAACCGGTCTCTCACTTCTCCTCCGGTATCTGAGTACCTAAAATGTGTTTTGTCCCACTTCACATAACTCTTCTACGATATTTACGGAGAATCCGAACGTCATGGATATTTTAATTGATATGAAATAATTTTACTGGGGCAGTAATCAGTACCCTCTTTGGACTATATGCAACGATTCAAAGCTAGTTGAACAAGTCTCACTTAGAAAAACCAAAGAAAAAACTGCTTTTTACTCGTGCCTCAGTTTTCACCACACCCATAATACCGGCAAATTATTCAGTAAATGTTGAAAATAATCATACACATCCTACATAAAAAATTAAGTACTTATATGATTTCAAGCTTGAGGTTTGCACTTCACAATAGTGTTATTAAATATATAATATATGCAGGATAATCGATATTTTCAACATTTAGTGAAGATAATGCCGATTTTATGGGTAAGTTGAAAATGATGCATGTATAAGTAGAACCTGTCACACTACTTTAAAATTGTTGCATGTATGGGTTGCTGCTGCAGTATAATAATTCCATATTTACTAAATTATTGATGATTTCGGTGCGGCAAAACACATTTTAGGTACTCAACTCGCATATTATATTTGCATGAGAAGGTAGGAGTCTTCAGAAACGATATGAACTTTTCCCTTTCCTTCTCCGATCATTTTTAGCAGAGCTATGACCAATCAAATATTCGACTCCCCCAGAACTTTCAGCGGCGGGTAAGCGTGAACCTGAAAGTTAATGTCGGCGTTCAATCACGTTTTCTGAGAAATCGAGCGCATTTCATAAGAATTTACTAGAAATAATTTTTGTGGAGAATTGAATTGTCTTTCTCCTGTTGAGTTGTTTTTCCGATAAATCATATACTTTTCAAGATTACAGCAAAAATCTATTTATTTATTTTTTAACAAAAAAAAAATGTTCCACGCTTGGAATTTTGGCAAACAATTTTTTTTCGTGTTTCGTCAACCGCATACAAAGTGTATAGAATGAATAAAGTGTAACTTTGCATTGTAAAGGTGTCCGAATAGTTCAAATTTTGTACTAACCACTATGTTTTTTTTAGGGTTTTAGAGATATGGATTTTATTGCCAGCAGTTTGGAGGCAAACTTTGGCTATATCTATTAAAAACTTTCAAAATTGTACATACAATTTTAATCTAGTAGATAATGAATGAAATAAATATTATCCTAAGATATTAATGTATGATCGATAAGGTATAGTGTTTTTTCCCAGAGTAGCAAAACTCAGAGTAACAAAAGACACAGAAGGCCTTGAAGGCAACATAACTGACATATCTTTTTTTGTTTTCAAGCGAGGGCCTCATACCTACCATGTTAAGTCCGATTCATTCGGGTAGTTTCGGGTATGCCCGCTCACTTAATTCAGATCAATTTGTCATTCTATGTTTGTTTATGGTCCAACTTACTCTAAAGATTACCGCGCTCCGCTTCGAGTTACTCGGTAACTCTTTGTCGAGCGGCAATCCATCACTTTGTGCTCTGAATAGACAAATAGCTATTTCAATATTTTTTACTTTTTAATAATGTCCATCACATCACATCACATTTTTTTCAGATACTTAGGCAAATTCAGTGTAGGATACACGTTACTGACAAAAATTATAGTTTCATTCAAGACAGCAGTCTTGTGAACGAAATTAATTAATTTGCCCTTCTAATTAACATGTTTTCATTTTCAGATTCTGGATGGTTAAATACCCAAACAAATCCAATTTCTTTCACAAAATCAAACTTTCAATCAATATGATATTTAAATTGATTGAAATATTGAGGATATACAAGAAAACATGCAATTTTTAATTACACTATCGCGACCCGGTTGATTTTTAGCTATACCAAAATTCGACAATGAAATAAGCAAACTGGACTTACTCTGAATTCCCAACAGATCCTGAAAAAAATGCATTAGCCCATTAAAACAAAAATCACTTACTTAATAATTGAAAAGTGCAATTTGAGAATTCAACTCACCAATTTTTGTGTATTGCGTTTTTCCGCGTCTTTCTTCGCCTTTTCCAGGAGTTCGTTCAAGAAATCATTGACATCCTTCATCTTATCTGGATCATTTTTGAATTGCGCTATCCTCATGTCGAGAGGTTGGTTCAAATCCAAATGCATATCTGCCATCGTGTATAATAACAATCAACAACAAATAACAACAATCTCAAAGGAAGTTTCAGGTTAGGTTATGGATCACAGATCAATCCGCGTATTCTGATAGTTAATGTTATCATAGAAACAGGTCTATCTACATTTGCACGCGACGTAGTGTTATTTTTCTCGCGGAAATTAGCATTTTGCCGTCAATTGTTTACTCATCACACTGATTAAAGTCCACTAGCGGCCTAGCGCGATTGTGTATTGTGTGTGTGTGCCTCGACACGCAACTAGCTTTGCACGTTGAACATCCCTTCCATTCCGGTTTACTCCGGGAGTCCGGAATATTACAGGGCTTTCGTGAAATCGGGTAGAACGGCGGATCGATTTCGTATGCGAACCGTGAAAATACTGGAATTGGGAAAATGTGATTTTCTGTCGCGAGGAGTGATTAAACAAGTCTATACCGGGTCAAATATAATATAAATATAAAGGGCGATAATCCTTGGATGATTTTAATAAAAATTCTTCGTATGAATATAGGTCCGTAACAGCTTCATTTCTGAGATACAGGATGTTGAAATTTAACAAAAAAATCAGTTCTTCCCCAATATCTCTGAAACCACTTGGGCTTTTTTTTTCAATTCTGGTACATGCCAAGTATGCATAAAATAGTAATTTATGTATCAAGTGAGTAAAGTAATACTTTACTCACGAGTTTCATACAGTATTTTTTCTACAACTGTCAAAAAAAATAACCAATTCATATTTTTTTGCAAATATGGAATTAATTTGGCATATTTTTATTTATTCATTATTCGAACAAAATTCGAAGAGTATGCCGGAGAGTTGAGTTTCAAACAAATGGAAAGAATAATTTCGACAGATTCGAAATCCTTTTCCTTCCACATTATCCCGCAAAATGGAAAATTTGCAGCGAATATTAAAATAACATATTCATCGTGGTCAATATTATTATTATTAATGTTGACTTGACTTTCGAATAACTAGTCCATCGAAGTAACTTTTCATTTTCTTAGATTTGTATTCAAAATAAATAAACAATCCTCGTGAAGCAACGAATACCTTTTTCTTTCTTTGAACTATGTCAAGGAAATCTCATATTTGCACTATCCACGATTTTCTCCGTTCAATCTTCATCACTTTTCATTTCTACTTAAATCAAATTTATAGTTATCGAGAATTCGTTATCTGGATAGATGCCCAATTTCACAAATTTCATTAATTATTGTTGTCAACTAGTTTCTGACGGCCAAACAGCCATAGCTACCTTGGATTACCTAGTGTAGATTAGGTCCAATAGTTCCTTAGAGGTATATGCTATTATTTTAAATATATTCTCCGCGATAGTTTGGAATTTTAATAATACTTATTTAATAGTAAGAAAGCGAAGAATATCATGCTGAAATATTTGTATATAAGATATTTATAGGTTATTAGTTGCCAAAAAAAATGAGAACTGGCTATATATGACAGGATTTCGTTATGGTTCTAAGTATTCGAAACTTTGTTATAGTAATAGTATTTCTTATTATAGTAGCAAAAACTTCAATAGAACGATTTTATTCAGCGCGCACTGCTGGGACACCCGGTATCAAGATATCAAATGTCACCCAACAGAATATATGGCAGATTTCATTTGACTTTGTCAAAGTAAGATCTATTTTCAAACCAATTCAAACACAGTTTCAGCGATTTTTCAGCATGTTTGGATAACTGAGGGCGGTTGCAGTCTCTGAAAAATCAACGTTTTTCGAAAAAGAGAAGTATTTTTTAGTTAATTTTTTTCGGATAGGCAAATTCAGTGTAGGATACGGTATTGACAAAAATTATAGTTTCATTCAAGACAGCAGTCTTGTGAACGAACATAATTAATATGCCCTTCTACACCTATACAGATTTCCTTGGATTAATATTTTTTAATTTTCAGATTGTGGAAGGTTAAATACCCAAACGAATAATGTGAATAATCCAGTTTCTTCCACGAATGAAATTTTCAATCAATATGATTTTTAAATTGATTGAAATAATGGGGATATACAAGAAAACATGCAATTTTTAATAACACTATCGCGGCCCGGTTGATTTTTGATTATACCAAAATTCTCTTACTCTGAATTCCCAACAGATCCTGAAAAAAAATGCATAAGTAACTTAATGAAAAATCAGTTACTTAATTAAAAAGTGCAATTTGAGAATGTAGCTCACCAAGTTTTCTTTCTGTTTACTGCGTTTTTCCGCATCTTTCATCGCATTTTCCAGGATTTCGTTCAAGAAATCATTGACATCCTTCATTTTATCCGGATCATTTTTGAATTGCGCTATCCTCATGTCGAGAGGTTGGTTAAAATCCAAATGCATACCCGCCATCGTGTATAATAATAATCAACAACAAATAACAACAATCTCAAAGGAAGTTTCAGGTTAGGTTGTGGATCACAGATCAATTCGCATAGTCTGATAGATAATGTTATCATAGAAACAGGTCTATCTACAGGGTCCTGCAACTGCGCTCCGGTGGTCGATAACGCCTAAACGGCGCAAATTAAAAATGTCTTTCGAATGCAAGCATATTTCCTCCTTGGGGGAGTATTTTTGGAAAATATTCCGAAGTATACAGGGTGACCCAAAAAAGTGCACCAAACCAAAGTTATGTTTTTTGTAATGGAACACCCCATGTTTCATCACATCGTTGAATAGATATTACTTTGACCATTTGAAAAATATATGGTCATGTATGTTTATCATCGTTATTTTCGGACATTATCGATATTAATTGAAAAAACATGAGTTATTCAACGCCCTCTGTAACTCCGCGCGCAAAAATAATTTCAGAAATGTGAGGACGGTGAAATGACTTTAATATGGTCTAGTTTCTGTAACATGACACACAGTTGCAATTGATGAACTCCGCCTTTTTTTTTTAAAAGCTATCGCTGTCAAAAAAAATTTAAAAAAATTCGTAGTATTTGAAATAAATAAGGACGAGAATTATTATTATCATTATTATAAGTACTTGGACCTCACGTGTTCTGTTTTTTGTTTTTTGATTTCGGCCTAGCTAAATGTTGGATTTTTCAATAACAATGAAACAATGACCCTGTTTTGTATATTAATTTAATTTCATCAACCTGTAGTTGCAACTTCCAATCTACCAACTCCACCTACCACTTGGTTAATTAGTATATAGTGTGATTTTTTTAATGACACACCATAAATAACTCCAAAAATGAGACATTAATAAAAAAAATTTGAAACACTTCTATTTTGATCTTTTGACGAATCGTTGAGATGCATCACTAACCGACTCTCCCCTGCTCACCGCCACTCAGAATTCTTAAAGTGGTTAATTAACGTCATCAGGAATTCAGCTATGAATTTTCAGGTTTGCTTCAGTACTTTGGCCGCTTATATCTCAGAAACGTCACATACAAAATCATTTAAACTCACACATTTTTTTAAAGACTCATTCCGCTACAACATAATGAAATTTCAGCCATTTTCCCATACGTTTTCGTTTTCATTTAGTCCTACTTTGAAATCTTATTTTGGCCAGCTCCACAAACAATTCAGGAAAAAATCAGACTTTCAGGCTACATCAAGATTTTCCTAGCATAACGACTAACAATAATTATTATCCTATATGTTATTTGTTCAACGCCATGATGACGATAAATGTTACTCCTGTTAAAAACTGGTTTAGGCTAATTAAATATCAATCACCCCTCGTATAACATATTCGTCTGTTTCAGTACTGCCAATTTCTCCGCCCGGATGTGCAGGCACATGATTGACCACATGATATCATACTCCTGTTTTCCTGCTGAATGATTTCACATAAATGGATCCTTTCTCCTGGAAGCTGGAGCTATATATAGGTTATCTATTTATAGGGAATTGCAAAATAGTTCAATAACGAGGTCAAAAAAATAATGATAATAATACTCCTTGTCAGAAAATTAGTATATTACGCAACAATCATTGAAATTGGTGGCTATTTAGAATACGAGTGTCTAAATAGTTATTAAATGTGAGTTGCATACATACTTTTTTTACGACCAGTCTAAATAAAAAAAATAATGAACATTTATTTCTGAAATTTATCAATTACACCTTACATTACAATTTAGAAAATATCAGGAAATAATATAGAAACTATCATCAATCGAACACAGGAATATCAGAAAATATAACAGGAACATTTTCAGAAGTTATTTTCAATAACAGTAGGTATACCTGCATCAGTCGGTGTAGACATTTTCGCCCTGTCCTGTTAGTAGTCATAAAACCACAATAATTGGTTTTGGGGGACATGGCTTCGCCCCTAAAAAAATACCCCTTTGGTCAAAAAAGCCTGTTTTCGACAATAACCCGTCAACGGTTGAAAATAAATGAAAGAAAGTTTTCCAGTACCCTTTCTATATGAGCCATTGTTTACGAGAAAATGTATGTCGAAATTTTGTCAAGATTTCCGATATGAATTTACGCGTGAATTTGTTCATTTAAATTTTTTCGTGCGCGGCCTTTTGATATAAACTATTATAATTGGTCGAAAACTGCGCAAGCTACGATAAAAAATTAAATTGAGTTTGAAAGTGATGATAACTGTAATTGGGATTCAGCATTAGATGCCAGCGCCAAAGTGGCAAAAATGGAACTACTCTCGAGTACGTTATGTCAACAGAAGAACTGAATATTCAATAATGATTACAGGTTCAACAAAATGCACATAAACAATTACCAAAATTTTGGGAATTTTGACGAAAACAATAATTTTAATGTACTTATCTATAGTGTCAAAACTTGACACCAGAGGGAGTACCCCTTATGTGGAATTCCCAATTATCTACTGATATTTCGTGTTCATAACTGCATACAGCCCAACGAAAAACAAATGGCTTTCAATATAATTTAACTTTTTCGATTGGCAGTGCGAAAAAATTGAAATGAAAAAATTCGCGCGCAAATTTTTCACAAATGCGACAATTTTTTATAAACTTTGAGATATAGTTGGATAAGTTGGGCCGATCAAATAGTTTTGCAATTTTGATTTGTAGATTTGCCAAAACCTATGTTGCCTTCACATAAGAGTTGGCCGTCTGTCTCTATTTCATAGATGTTTTCGGAAATATCATCAATCGCTCAATCGTTAGCGGTCCCACTTCACAGGGATGAATGTGGGTGACAATTCACTATGGCGGATGAATAGGAGCCTCCAGAAGAGGTTCAAAGTTCATATCTAAAGCAAAGACACCTATCGAACAAAGGGCCTTCTCGAAACTAATGACCAGTTTCGAGGAGGTTCGGGACAATATAATAATGATAGTCATTTATACCCAACAACTCTTAGCTTTGTGTTCTGATATCTGACAGAATAGAGGTTATCCCAAATATTGATGCAAAAAACAATCAAATTACGTGAAAACAAAACAAATTTTATTTATTTAGTATATCAGTAATGGAACTGATTCCTCATAGTTTTAACAAAAAGCCTATCACAACTGAATACAATGGTATCTATGTCATCTTTTTCTGGTAGTGTAATAGTTTTGACTGGAGGTGGACGTCTGATTTTCCTTCCGTGACATCCCTTCTTTCTCTGCCACAATCCTGATCTTGGCCTATTTCCCAATTCCCTGTTTCTCTGAGCGGAACCGATTGGGGTACTGCCATACTCTACATTGCTTAACCTGCCAACGGTACACATGCAAATTGCAGGAAGACTAAATTCCTTTTTTGACGGCATCATAATGACCACATGATTGTTTGGGGCCTTCCTTAGTATGGTTGCATATGTTCCAGCAGCGTGTACTAAGAACCCTCCGAGACCAGGATATTTCTCAACACAGTGAACTTGGGTTCCCATGGGAAGTGCTCCAAGAGGATATGCATCTCCTTCATTAGCCCTAACTAAAAAAAAAAAAATTGTTGGATACAAAACTTTATAGGCAATAGTTATTTATGTCATATAATGCAGAAGGTGAAGTATAAGAATGAATTTTCTTATGAATTAGAAACTCAGTATGGAGTTCTCCAAGGTTCCATTTTGGGGCCACTATTATTCATTTTGTTTATCAACAATATTAATAATCAAATGAAAAATGCCAACTGAAATTATTTGCTAATGATACATTTACTTCGCTGGTGAACCAGATGAAATAGAATCCTCCTTGATTGAGGACTTAAATTATGTTTCCACGTGGTTGTGTGATAATGGCTATTGTGAAATCTTGGAAAGACCAAGTGTAAGTTGATAGGGAACAGAAGCAAACTTAAAAGAATGAAAGATAAGGATTTTCAAATGACCTTGCTGATAAATGACAATAAAATTGAGAAGGTGAAAACAATCAAGTACTTAGGAGGACTGATAGATGAAGAATTGAATATGAATACACACTGTGATTATATAAAAAGGAAGGTTGCAAATAAAGTTAATTTTTTGTACAGACTTGACTATTGTGAGATATAATATTCAATAGGGGTCTAATATTTTTCAATAGTTTACCATCTGAGGCCAAAAACATTACTTTTTGAGCCAGTTCAAAAAATAATGTAGAGAATATGTATTAAACCAATTTGAATTTCTTGTGGTAGTTTTTAATATGTTGTATTGTATTGACTTTTGTAGTTTGTGGTATTTTTAATGTGATGTCTTAGTGGGTTGTTTTATTCTCCACTAATAAAAAGTTATATATAAATATGGATGTGAAAGTTACTGACAAACAGGCTTAGAACTTCTTAAACAAGAATTTTTTTAAAGAATTTTTATTACATGGCATGGTTATTTTTATTTGTTTCATAGCGACATCTGTTTTTCAAATCATCAAATTTAAAATTATATTAATTCTGAACTAGTATTTCACTAACAAATAAATAAAGTCATGTTAGTTGAACTATGGTTGTGAATCATATCATCCCTTATTACGGTTCAAATTCTTACAGATCAACAGTCAACCTGAGACAAATAGATTAAGGAAAAGCAAAAATGATCTCATTGTTCAACTTCATGTGTCTGTTTTCTTAAATTTTTTGGAAAAAATAACTGCTTCAACTTTGACTTCAAGATTTCAAACACTACAAGAATAGTTCCTTTTATATTAAAATACTAAGTTTCATTTATTTTTGACTATAGTATAGTATAACATTATTGAACTGCCCCTAAAAGAACCTGTTTGATCAACATTCTCAAAAAAAAAAACCTAGGAAGAGAATGTGTGGGGATGTATTAAGTACCTGGTATTCTAGGGATATGACAAGAAGTTTTGATCAAATCTCCGGCCTTCATATTAACAGTTGCTAAGATGTACTTCATTTTATCCCCATGAGCCACTAGGGCTACATCAGCTGTTCTACAACCATCTTTGATTATTTTAATCACTCTCTCTACTTGAATTTGACCTTCTTCAGTTGGACCTACTCGTTTCCAATCTACCCAATGATATTTGTGTTTTATACCACCTCCAATACCCTTCACGACAACCCTACCAGTTTTTGGGTCTCTGCCTCCTAAATTAGTTACGGCTAAAGGTTTGACAGTATATTCATCCGGAAAGTGTACAATTCTTCGAAAAGCTCGTCCATGGCCGATTTCAGGTTTTTCAACATATCTTGCTTTACCTCTTATATTCGGTAAAATTTTTGGACATGCAGCGATAGCGTCCAATAATGTTAACTTCTGAACAATCCTCACGAGGGTACTCATACTCATATCTTATATTTTATTATTTATTTCAGAACCAGAAGTAATTTAAAACGAAACGACATAACCTCAATCGTCTCACATTAGTCACATTAGTCATATTATTCTTCTTTTATTTTATTCCTATTACCACAGCCCTGAGGACTATCAGTCAAGGTTTTCCAACTACAGAATAAACTCATGTAGAAAATATGTTGTTGTAGTGGGTCATCGTAGGTGGTGGGTGTCCAACGAAGTACGTCATTTCTGACACGAACATGAAAGAAAGCAAATTTAGTTTCCTCGAAGATTTCCCAGATAAGTGTGATACGCTCTATATTAGTATGACGTCACGCCGCCTAGTTTGTTGGTGTAGTCAGTCTGCAAAGACGGTTTGTTTGCATCTAAAGATTGACTTACACCAACAAAAATTGAAGGCGTGACATGGTGGGTAGCCCTAAAATTGTCATTACCGGCCGCTCCATAAAGCCCGTGGCTCACGGTCACGGGCATAGTCATTTCGTCCTGATGTCACAAGTGGGCGGAGCTTATAAAACCTTTCCAAACAAACTGGTAATACGTGTTAATACTCTATAAGGATTTATTAATTTGATGATTTTTGTATAATTCCGTCGGGAATAAGGTTAAGTGATATAAAGTGGTACAAAAACATAGACATTTTTAGCATCATTTTTATGATGATCTCTCATCACCGGCTACACCTATTAATTTATTAATCGATATTATTTTCAATAAAGACTCAGTTAGTTGAAATTTCTTGTCGAAAAAACCATTTCAATGTTCGAAAAGGTTTACCAAGTTTCTCCCACTTTGACGTCACGCCAGAAGTGATACCACTTCAAGGCAGTTTAATAAAACCTTGACCGTGCGCAACGGGCTTAATAACGAATTTCGAGTAATTTTTGTTGGAATCAGGAAATCAGCTCATTGAAATCCAATATCACACAGACAGGGTAAGCTTTTAAATTCATCGATGGATGGTTTTGTAGAATGTTTGAGCAAGGAAGTCCCAAATTATTCTTATCCTATCTGACCTGACGTCAAATGAGATAATGATCTTCACGATTTATTACATATAATAAGTATTCGAACAAAATCAGCATCCGCTTACCAAGTATATACCTAGATTTATTTGTGAGTGACGTGACGTCAGATGTCGCCATTACATGACGACTAAACCATAACCCTTCCTTAAGTAAACCTTGAGTCTAGAAATACATGACTGTATACTCGTGACACCTACATTTCAAAGTACGAACTATTAAAATGTTTGATGTTGTGATTTGAGATTTGACACCTGTTGGCTGTTGGATTGAAAATACTTTACTTTTTCTTGTTTCACTTCGTGAAAAGTTGGTAGCACATTAGGTACATACATACATCGCGCTGAAAACTTTAAACAAGAGGCGAGTTTTGTAGTGAGGTGATTATTAATCATAATTGGTGTAGAATTATTGAAACGTTAATCCTACTTGGTGTGAAATTGTGATAAAAACATATTCGTGTTTGTGGAACATCATTATTGGATTATCAACCGACAAGGAGCAAAATCATAAGAGGTAAGCAGTGCAGAACATGAGATGTTTGATGGTATTCCACCAATTTACTGTAGTTTCAAAAAAGCCACAAATTTTCAATGAGTATATTTGGATACGGCTTATTTCAGTTAGAATTTAGGTTATTATATGATATTAAAGTTCAAAGAATTCGACCAAGAAGAAAAAAAATGAGATTTTATTTTTTTGACACGAGAGTTTCTACAGATTCATTGACAGTATCTTGTTTTTTTGTGGAATGGGACAAAAGATAAACGTCTTATTATTTATTTAATAACCGAAGTAGGCGCGGCAAATTCTTGTTTCTTGACCGAGTCTTGGAGGTAGGGCATTCCATACAATCATAATTATGAACTTGTACCTTTATGAAAAAGCGAGTAGGTATATTAGGTAATTCAAGGCCATGGGCCAATCATCAATGAATGGTTGTACTATTTGAGATGTTCCAGAAAAGTTTTTTGAAAAAATATTTTGTGTTTACCGACACCTATGACGTCAGTTTATGGGAGAATATGGGTAGGTCATCGACATTCGACTTATTTACTTTATAACCTAGTTATTCTTGGTCTCTGCCATGGTCTGTACCGATTTTATCTCGAGCTGTTTTATTAACGGTTGCGATTCTGCGAAGATTCTATTTTGCGGTTTGTTGATTCTGAAGAAGTGAGCATCTTCTTTGGAATTTCCTTTCTATGCAATCAAAAAAACATTAGTAAATGACCAGGTCATGCTTTGATAGACTGCAGACGGGTGCCTGAGGCACATAATCTTCTAATTAGCCTACTTTCTCATGATTGCTCTGACAGGAAATGCCTGTGTAACTACTCCTACTTATATTTAAGAATTACTGCATTTCCTTATCACTCAATCCTAATTATGAATATAATATAAAGTCACAACTCCTTTATTTTATTTAATTTATTTCTTGTTTGAGTACTTTTCTGAAAAATGATGCTTATAAGTAAACACATTAGGTATTGTACCTAGGTACATTTTCTTTGTTTTTATGAAATGAATTTGAACTAATGAGAGAGCCACAGTTGAGAAAATGCGAGGGGGAAACAATTAGTCATTTTTTGTACACCTAATGAAATCAGTGAGATTAGAGATAATTACCTCTAATGAAAAAGTTTTAGGGGGCAATGAAAGATAATTACCATTCAATTACGCGGATACGTTGATTGGACATTATTTAACTCTTATGTATAAAAATAAATAAATAAAGAAGGTGACAGCTAGTATCAAATAAATTGAAGGATATTGGATGGTTACATAAGGAGAGCAGGAGAAAGATTCATTTTATTACCTTGTCATAAAATAATTCCCAAATACATACCCAATATATACTAATTCAGCCATTTTGAATCGATATTGGCGTTGGCAGAATTCGTCTATCTCTAACCGTTCTCGAGTTGGTCAGCTCTGAATCGGTTTTCAAATGGTTTTTTTGGCGCGAAAAATATTTCTGATGAGTTTTCGACATTTTTGTTGTAAGCACGTCAAAATAAGTTCATAAACAAAAATTTGAAATTCGAAAATTGACAAATAAAAAAGTTCCAAAAATTATGTATGATGATATATAGGACATTTTCCGTTCAAATATTCAGTGTGTACTAATTCGGCCATTTTGAATCGATTAACGTTCGGAACCAGCACGTCAAAATACGTTCGAGGACAAAACATTTAGATTCGAAAAATTAAAAATAAAAAATCTTAGAAAATTGGATTTTTTACCTTAAACACCCTTTTCTGGAAAATCGTTTATCTGAGCATATAAAAATCATACATTTTTGGAATGAGCATAAAATTTTACGTATACAGTGCGAATTTCAAGTCGATGTGACGACTTGGTATTTTTCATGATTTTTAGGGGTGAACCCCTTGCAACTTTTTCGAGTAATTTTTAATTTCTTTTGATTGAGTCGAAAATAACAATACATAATAATTTGGTCATTTTGAATCGACTGGCGTTCGCAGAATTTGTCTATCTCTAACCGTTCTCAAGTTGGTCAGCTCTGAATCAGTTTTAAATGTTTTTTTTGCGCAAAAATAATTTCTGGCGAGTTTTCGACATTTCGAATAATAAATTTAATCAAAATTAATAATGAATTCATGAAAATGTTATGATGTACACCTAATGAAAGAGTAGTTTCCCCCTCGAGAAAATGCAAATAAGTTTTATCTACTCCTAGTATTTTTTTTTTCAGTTTTTGAGTACTGACCTGAGTTACAGTTGTGAAAGTTTTGATCAAATGTAAATTTACTGCATTGTTTTTGGAAAAGACAAAAGGCCGAAGTTGTCAGAGTCATAAAGTATGTACAACAGGAATTTAGAAAAAACAGCAGAAGATGGGATTTTTAAGGGGTGGGGGGGGGGGGGAACTCAACTTTTTGGATCTTTTTACTCGGAAGGCAAAAATTAAATAAATTGTGACGCCTCAACAACCCCAATAACACATTGGCAAAGAGTTACTGGTGTTTTTTCATTAAAATGTACCAATTTGAACTTGTTTTTACGCTCCATTTAATGAAATAATTTGTGATCAAAATGAAAGTTTTCAAAACTGTTGTACATTCTGTTGCTGGTGATTTTTTTTATATGATCACAACTTCTGAAACACCCCATAACAACCCTTCAAATGAGAAAATTGTTCACCTACTTGCAACAGTTGAGATATCTATTGCTGACGATTTTTTAATGTCAGTGAATTATATTCAGAAGATTGTATGCATTGTATATTTTATTATGTGTAATCTATATTGCTTATAGATGAATACATTTCTTTTTTCTGAGTATAGACTGCAGACTGACCTTTCATTGTTGCTCAGCATAACAAAAATTTTATTTAGTTATATTCAAATTTGGTAAATATGTTTTTGCATAATACAATATCAACATGAACATTCAACGTATTCAACACTTCATTTCTCAATATTTTTCGCGAAAAAATCCACAAAAAATGAGAGAGTCATACAAATTTTATTCGTTATTTCTAGAGGGTTGGGGAGTCAAATGAATTCTACAAAATCAACATTCACATTCAACTAATTCAACACATCATTTTTCATCATCAATCTATTTCAATTGCACCAATTTTAAAATGGATTTAGTGTTTTTTTAGCAACCTTTTTTGAAAGAGAACTTTCTTTACTCTTTGACAAGTATCAGGTTCCAATAATATCCATTCTTTAATTCTGTTCAACATCATTTTTCATTGAAAACCTGCGCGCCATTAAGATTAGTAAATCTTGTTCATAGAAAGTGGAACTTTCAGTGATTCCTTCAACGTTAATATCATTTATATGCTAATTGTCTTGTTTCCATTTTGATTCTACAACATCTTGAATCATGAGTTTGTTATTTTACCATTCAGAGTGAATTCTATTACTTTTTTCATGGTCATACGTTTGCAGAATAACAATTGACTTGTTTGCACTCATTTGTGAAATGATTCCAACAACTTTTTTACAGAGGTTTTCATATGGCAGGAAAATTGGTATTTTCTATGGAACGACTGTTACTTGAATCTGAGCAATTATAGCAACAAAAACAATTATTTTTAACTAATAAAATATGAATATTAAGGAATGAAAAAAGTCAGGTACTTTTCGAATAAATGAAAAAACACTAAGCCTTGGGCAAAATATTATTACCCCAATTTCTCTATTATTCATGCTTTTATTAAAAACCTTTTAAGAACACCAAGATTTAGACTCTCTGTATCACAGAAAAATTCATTGAATATGAAATTATACAATAAATTGCCTTTCGAAATAAGGAATAAGAACTTTTATGATTTCAAACAGATGACTTCTTATCCTATCAATTCAACAAGGATGAACTGTGGTACACCCTTTTATGGGTTTTTAATGTTTTAGGTTGAGTCAAATTTCATACCTATTCCTTTATGTTTTGCAATGACTGTGTTCCTAGTGAACCTAATTTTATTCAGTGCTGTCAATGTGTGTAAGTCCATATTAATTTTACTTCAATGTGTTCGGTTAAGTTAACTTTTATATCTAAGGCGATATGTTTTACAATTACTTTAAATGACCTGCTGCAAATGTATTACAAAATATACGTAGTCAATAAATATATATCTCTCTCTAATTATCAATTTTTAACAAGTTGAGCATTAACATAAAAACCCTGATAATTGTTAAATCAAATGATCCCCATTGGAAAATTTATAAAATTGTGATATTATTTTTTATAAATGATATACTTTAAAGGCCGATTCAGATACATGGGTGCCCACCCAGGGTTTTTGATCTCTTATGATAAATTCTTTCAGTATAAACAAAATTAATACTTCTGAACCAAAGAAAATAGACTTTTTGAACGTATGTGAACTGTCTTGCAGTTTACAGGTACAAGGGTCAAATATGTATGCTTATAAATTGTAAAAGAACACCCTCGAGCTTTGCTCTCGGGCTTTCATCAGATTTATTAAAGCCAAAATTGTGTCTCGTTAAATTATTTTAAAGTAGAGTACAAATTTTGATGCAATCAAAATAGCCGACTATTTATCAAGGTCTTGTTATATTTCCTTTGAATATTATCAGAGATAGGTATTGACCAAACAAGCATTTTCCCATGATCAAACTGTGATTTTTAATCTTTTTAAGAGTCATCAATTTCAAATATTAATATTAATGGAGATATCTACGAACTGAGAAATTTTCCGCTAATCATCGATTTTCCTATGAGTATTGTGTGAATTCGGACAAAAATATATCCAAAAGCGGTAATTGATTTGATAATATTTATTTTCGTACACCTCTACAAAAAATAAACATTTTACGTACTAATTTCCGGACGAAAAATCGACTATTTTTGAAGGCAAGTACTTTTCGTCCGTAAACACTTTTCGTCCGCAAACACTTTTCGTCCGCAAACACTTTTCGTCCGCAAACGCTTTTCTTCCGCAAAGGCTTTTCGTCCGCAAAGGCTTTTCGTCCGCTGTGGTCACTATGCCGTATCATAGTGATTTTATCAGAAGTTCTACATCAGTGTTATCCGACTGATACCAGGTTTCCCGTACCTAACTTAAACGAAAGTGTTTCGAGTTAGAAGTTTTTTTTTTGTGAAAAAGTCATATTATATGAATTTCAATTACACGAGTGAAATTAATATATTAATAGATCAGGCCATTCCTTACATTTACAAACGATACAAACAATAGTTTATCTGTCAGATGTTCATTAAATGTTATTATGCAGAACTAAACAAATAATACCTAAGTAATTATTCAAATCATTGGATACTTTTTATTTTACATTCAAGGAGATTATTAAACGACCTTGTCGTTTTTCAACGAAATATTTCCGAACTTGCCTCATATGAACAATACGAAATTCGGAACAGCACAATTCTTAGGAATTATATATTATACATACAGTGAGGACCAAAAGTCTGTCGTCGTATCCGTAATTTCTTTATCTAATATATTACAAAAAATGTTAAATAAATAAGTTGTAAGGTTTCATTTAATCTCTTTAATGGTTTAAAGTTTCATTTCAGCATCCGCCTCCACCGCGTATGCGCCAGCTGACTTCCGTTCCGACGTAATCAACTGCCATTTCAGAAAAAACTAGTCTTGCTGAAATGAGTGACTAAAATTTGTCGCTGCCTCCCGGGCTATGATACTTTTTTGAAAGTATACAACCTAAACATTGAATAAGGCATTGAAATATTTATTCATAACATTTACATACTAGGTGAACTTTTTGTTTACCTTTACTGTGTACATTGATGTTAACCAGACAAATCCTCCGTTGTATATCTTAATCGGCTCTGCGTGTACATCTGGAGCTGATCTTTCTCATTATTTGGATGAATCAGGAAAAAAAGTACAACTTCGTATATATCAGATTGTTAGAACCGTGTTTCTGTCAGAGGGAACGACCCCCTTGTATATTTTGATTAAAACGTTGCCTGGAATTCCGTGTTAAAATAAATCTGCAGCGGAAATGCGCACCAACATCCCCCATGCACATGGCCCCTGATTAGTAAACTTTGAAGTCTTGAGCGTGAGACATAGACTGTGTTTTAAGTGATAATTGGGAACAATGAGAATTTATAGGCACTCGGCCAAAAGTGATACGGGTAAGTGACTGCGCTATGCGAAAATCGTAGATTGAATTTAGTAGTAAATGAAAGAAAATGTACAAATTCGGCGGTATTTTCAATCAGATACTGAGATACTAGATACTGTTGAGGTGCGTTTAAATTTGAGCGAACAAAACCGAACGAACGAATTCGTTTGGTTGAACTAGAGTAAAGGTGCGTTTATATTGGATCGAACAAAAGCGAGCGAACGAATCCGTTTGGTTGAACTAGAGTAAAAGTGCGTTTAAATTGGAGCGAACAAAAGCGAGCGAACGAATTCGTTTGGTTGAACTAGAGTAAAGGTGCGTTTAAATTGGAGCGAACAAAAGCGAACGAACGAATTCGTTTGGTTGAACTAGAGTAAAGGTGCGTTTAAATTGGATCGAACAAAAGCGAGCGAACGAATCCGTTTGGTTGAACTAGAGTAAAAGTGCGTTTGAATTGGAGCGAACAAAAGCGAGCGAACGAATTCGTTTGGTTGAACTAGAGTAAAGGTGCGTTTAAATTGGAGCGAACAAAAGCGAACGAACGAATTCGTTTGGTTGAACTAGAGTAAAGGTGCGTTTAAATTGGAGCGAACAAAAGCGAGCGAACGAATTCGTTTTGTTGAACTAGTGTAAAGGTGCGTTTAAATTGGAGCGAACAAAAGCGAGCGAACGAATTCGTTTGGTTGAACTAGAGTAAAGGTGCGTTTAAATTGGAGCGAACAAAAGCGAGCGAACGGATTCGTTTGGTTGAACTGGAGTAAAGGTGCGTTTAAATTGGAGCGAACAAAAGCAAACGAACGAATTTGTTTGCTTAAGGTGCGTTTAAATTGGAGCGAACATACGCGTACGAACGGAAAGGAACGAATTTGTAGGTATTTGTTGGTTCGTTTCATTCCTGCGAGCAGGGGCATTCAAATTAAGAACGAGCATTCGCATTCGTCGATGATCCGTTCGCCATGTCGGATACAGGTGACGATGTTTTAATTAGCGCCGCTAGTTTTATAGTAAAAGCGGGACTTTCCGCAAACAAAAAGAGGGAAGAGAGTGTGGTGTTCGAAAATGTTTTGACTTGGTATCTGTTATGTATATGTATCACTCTCTGTATTTCCTATCAGGTAACCAGATTCAACTATGTATCGTACTTTGACAATATGTATGTATCTGACAGTTAGAGAGTTGTCAATAAAAATTCACTCAATTTAGTTATCTTTTATATTATCAATTCATTCTGAGTTATTTAAATTAATAGCAAACAGAATATTGGCGACGAGAGTACTTCGTTTCCACGCAGTATTCATACAATCAGTGAAAAAAATAATTGTTTACAAATTAATCGAAAATGCCGCAAACATTTGTTGGACTTCTCGGTTCGCTCAACATTTTCGATCCGAAGAGTTCTGAATTTTCTGTGTTCAAAGAACGACTGAATCAGTTTTTCGTTGCAAATGATATTAAAGAGGAACAGCGAAAAAAAGCCATACTTTTGAATACACTTAGTGAGGAAGCCTACGTGTTGGTGCGAAATTTATGTGTACCCGATCTTCCTGAAACAAAAACTTATGATGAACTTGTGGATTTGCTCAATGAACATTTTTCACCAGTCAAGTCGTATTTCGCAGAAAGACTAAAGTTTTATACGGCAAAACGTGATTTTCATGAAAGTATAGCAGAATGGGAAGCAAGGATAAAAAAATTAGCTTCAACATGTAAATTTGGAGCAGAATTGAATTTGGTAATGCGAGACATTTTTGTCATCGGAATGAACCAAACTAAAATTATGGACCGATTATTCGAAGAGGACGCATCTACGGATACAGTTACTTTAAAAAAAGTTGTGAAATTAGCTTTAGCGAAGGAATCAGCATTGCAAGAACACAATTCCAGGGAAGCGGCGATAGGAATAAACATTAAAACTGAACCAGTGAACTTTCAGAAACAACGTCATTCAAGAAAAGGACCAGAATATTCAGTTCATGAAGACCGAGCAGAGCCAGGCGGTTCTAAACAAATTAGCAAGACAAACATGAGTCATTCACTCAGCAGAAACCAACATTTTTCCAAACAACTGTCAAGCAAATGCTTCGTTTGTGGGAGATCAAATCATTTGGCAAGTGAATGTGTTTATAAAAATTGCAATTGTCATAAATGTGGTCAAAAAGGCCATTTGGCTCCTCAATGTAAGAAACATTATAACAATTTTTTGACAGAAAACGTCAATACCATCAGCGATATTTCAGATTCTGATGTTCAAAGTGAATCAATCTTTAATTTACAATGTTTCAATATTATTGATGATAATGGGAACGTGAAACCCACATATGTTAAATTAACTGTAGAAAAGATTCCTTTGAGCTTTGAAGCTGATTCAGGATTTTCTCAATCAGCAATATCCGAAAATTTATATTTGAAATATTTTAAAAATATTGTATTGCACAAAAATGATCTGTGTCTGAAAGACTATGTTGGATTTACATTTGAACCCATTGGTTATGCTAATTTTAATGTTATTCATGAAAACAACAGGTATGTTCTCAAAACCTATATTATAAAGAATGGTGGTCCACCACTTATTGGTCGTAATGGTTTGAATATGCTCAAATTAGGTATCTGTAAATTACAGTTCGCTCATAGTGAATACGAACGATTTTCTGGTGACAAATTTTTTAACATTAATAAAAAAGTTGATTTGTTACAAACAAAATATGCAGATGTCTTTGAAACTAAATTGGGCACTTTCAATAAATTTTCAGTCAGCCTAACTCTGAAAGAAGGGACTATTCCTAGGTTTTGTAAGGCGCGTCCAGTACCGTTTGCCTTGAAATCAAAAATTGAAAAAGAAATTGATAGATTAGTCGAAAACAAGGTGTTAATTCCAACTGAATTTTCTGAATGGGCAACGCCCATTGTTCCAATTCTTAAATCAAATGGAGATTTGAGATTGTGTGGCGACTTCAAAATAACTCTAAACCCTCACTTAAACGTACAACACTATCCTTTACCGCGTATTGAATATTTATTTTCGCAGTTGAAGGATGGTGAAAAATTTTCGAAAATTGATTTATCTGAAGCTTATCAGCAAGTAGTTTTAAATGAAGATTCTCGAAAACTAGTCACTATTACAACACATAAGGGACTTTTTTCGTATACTCGACTTCCGTACGGCATCACTAGCGCAGGAGCTATTTTCCAGAATATAATGGAGCAAATGATACAGGATATGCCCGGTGTTGTCTGTTTTCTCGACGACATTCTTGTTACAGGGAAGAATGATAGTGAACATTTTGAACGTTTGGAGCGAGTGCTGAAACGGTTGCAAGAATGTGGTCTCAAGGTAAAGAAAGGTAAATGTTTTTTGTTTCAGGATTCAGTTAAATATTTAGGACATGTCATTGATAAGGAAGGACTGCATACATCTGAAGACAGAATTTTAGCGATCAAAAATATTTCCATCCCTAAAACTGTCACTGAGCTAAAATCATTTCTGGGAAGTTTGAATTTTTATTGCAAATTTTTACCCAACATTTCCGAAATTCTTCAACCTTTGTATTCCCTGTTGAAAAAGGATACAGAGTGGGTTTGGACAAGGGAATGTTGTAGATCTTTTGAAGAAGCAAAAAAAATGTTGAGTTCATCCCCAGTTTTAGCTCATTTTGATCCCGAAAAAACTATTAAATTGACAGTTGACGCATCTCAATTTGCCTTAGGAGCTACAATAAGTCATGTTTATGAAAATGATCAAGAGAGACCTATAGGTTTTGCGTCACGTTTGCTAAATTCTGCAGAATTAAAATATTCGCAGATAGAAAAAGAAGCTGCCGCAATTATCTTTGGTTTAAAAAAATTTTTTCAATACCTATTCGGAAGAAAATTTTTGCTATTAACAGATCATAAGCCATTACTAACGATATTCGGCGATAAAAAGGGTATTCCAATTTTTGCCGCAAATCGCCTTCAACGATGGGCACATATTTTGTCAGGTTTTGATTATGAAATACGATATGTTAAGTCTTCAAGCAATAATGCAGACTTTTTGTCCAGACTACCTATAATTTCCGCCGAACAAGATGATTCTCTGTCCAATATTTCATATTTGAAATATTTGGAAAAATCAGATTTCAATTTAGATTTCAAAAAAATCAAACAAGCCACAGCTGTTGACCCTTGTTTGAGCAAAATTATTCTTTATTGTACCAATGGTTGGCCAGAATGTCGCATTTCTGAAGAGTTCAAGGCATTTTTCGTCAGAAAAAATGAAATCTCTTTAGAGCAAGGATGTTTGATGTGGGGTTACAGGTTGATAATACCATACAAATTTAGAGGAGATATTTTGAAAGAACTGCATAGTTCACATATGGGAATCGTAAAAATGAAAGCATTAGCTCGTTCATATTTTTGGTGGCCCGCAATAGATAGCCAGATCGAAAACATCGCAAAATCATGTGAAGCTTGTATCGTACATGGAAATAACCCTCCAAAATCAAATTTAGTTACTTGGAATTGGCCCAAAGAATCTTGGACTAGACTTCATGCCGATTTTTTCGGTCCAGTTCTTGGTAAAAACTTTTTGGTTATTGAAGATGCTACAACAAAATGGATCGAATGTTTTGAAGTGAGCAACCTCTCATCCAGTACCACAGTTAAAATTTTTAGAGAACTCTTTGCAAGATTTGGTTTGCCTCAACAACTTTGCACTGATAATGCAACTACCTTCATGTCAGAATCTTTTCAAAATTTTCTTAGTATCAGTGGCGTAGATCATAAAACGGGTGCACCCTACCACCCCGCCACTAATGGCCAAGGTGAAAGTGCTGTTAAAATAGTAAAAAAAGCAATTTTGAAGGCCGCCCATGATAACAAATCTGCAGATTTAAACCTTATTTTGAATCGTTTTTTGTTTCATTATAGAAATACCCCGCATACTACTACAGGGGAAACTCCAGCTAAATTATTAATCGGTCGGAAACTACGTTGCAAATTTGATTTGTTGATTCCGTCTGTAGAAAGAAATGTTTGGAAAAATCAAAGTTCACAAATAGAAAATTTCAAGGGTAAAAGAAATGATGAATTCCAGGCAAACGATCGTATTTGGGCTCGCGACTTTCGACAGGGTGCTGAAAATTGGTGTAAGGGTACCATTATAGAAGTTTTGGGAAAAAGAACATATAATATAAAAACAGATGAAGGGATGATATGGAAACGTCATACAGATCAAATCAAACGATTTTACTCATCAGAAAAAACCAACGACTCATCCAGTGGTAAAAAAAGTGCGATCGATATCATTCCTCGTTCGACTCTGGATATTTCAGATTTTGGGGAAGGTAATGGTAATGACCAAATAGGGAATGGTAACTATGACTTGAGTATTGACGGTAGACAAACGCAAAACGTTGACCATGATTTAAATATTGATGGTAGACAAACGCAAAATGATGCCTACCGTAGAGTGTTGCGGAGAAGGAGTCAATTGAAGGCCCCTGATCGTTTTGTAGAATGTTAAAATTATGTTGAATAATATCTGCTGTATTTTCTCCAATTATTAAAAGTTTAGTGGTGAAGGTGTTATGTATATGTATCACTCTCTGTATTTCCTATCAGGTAACCAGATTCAACTATGTATCGTACTTTGACAATATGTATGTATCTGACAGTTAGAGAGTTGTCAATAAAAATTCACTCAATTTAGTTATCTTTTATATTATCAATTCATTCTGAGTTATTTAAATTAATAGCAAACAGAATAGTATCCCATAAACAAGTTTCGCTCCTATATAATTCTATTAACTTGGGTGTCTTTTCATTTGTCCATTCCATTCTGTTGGAACTTAACCCACAGAACGAAGTAAACAACAAAGATGTAACAACTTATTTGCAAAAAAGCCGTTTGGCAAATGTCAACCGTAGCTTTCGAAACGAATTTGCTCGCTTGGTTCACGCAGAAAAAAAATTGTTTAAATCAACAAAAATTGCATTGATATAACAAAATCTGAGGGTAATATATCCACGACAAAATATTTTGTTATAACAATTTTTTTTTTATTTTCTAATTGAATATTTTGTTTACGTAAAGAACTATTATGTCAACCCTAACATAGCGATTGGCTGAAAGAGTAAATCAAATTTTGTTACAAAAATACAATATCTGCTATTATAAACTCAGTTTATTTGTTGGAATGACTTGAATAGACATATTATGTGTATCTGGTTACAAAAATTTCAGTTATAAATTTAGTAATTAGATGACAAGGTATATTTTTAAGATGATAAAATATCTGTTTAATGCAATTGAACATAGTATTAATGCAGTAGTATTTCAATTCGACAAAATTTTTAATTTCAATAACATTAAAATTGTCGAAAAACTTGTGTATCAATATGACTTCATCATTTTATTGAAATGTTTTTTTTTTCTTCTAACAACAAATTGTTTTGTTGGAATTTCACAATTTTTAGCTAAAATTATGGAATCGATATCCTCAAATAAGTCTATTCAACACTCATTTCTAACAGAAACAAGTAGATGGTAGATCACTGAAAAGTGACGACGGCTCTGTTGCCATTTGTTCCTATTACAGATCATTACAATTTACGTCACTCAGACTGGCTATTTACTTACTCTGGTCCTACGCGATGGAACGGGTTATAGATATATATATATATATATATATATATATATATAGAGGTATAGAGATCATTCAGAGCTTTGCTTTGTACATTCAACATAGAGCATGATGTTGAAACAACAGTATACGTGTTTCTGTTCAAATAAAAACTTTGATCATGCAAGATAATGGAATTGTTGTATTAAAAAAATATGGAATTTCTAATATGCAGGTGATTCAGTGGACAAAATAACTGGATTCATGTGACAAAATGAACTTTATTGAAAATGAACAATTTTTTTTGTTGATATTTGTTGTTATTATTGTTGAATGAACGAAATGCATTTTATTGATCCAACACCAAGAATAATATTTAACCAAGATATTTCTTTTTTGTGGCAACTATAAGTTGCCACATTTGTACTAAAACTACAATCGAAATAATTTATTAATTTGAATAAGGTGCTATTTTGAAATAAACGTTTTTCTTTTTATTTTTGCAAAAAATCATTGAAAACAACAACAAAAATTTGATCAAAAATTGATTGTTGGTACAACTACTTACTACTTTAAAAAAGAAGTATCTGTGAATATTCTGTCAAAGGTGTTTTTCGAACTGGGTCGTATTGTGTATAACATTATGAAGACGGTTATTTGTAAACGTGAAGAATGCGTACATTCTTTCAGGTACAGTCATGAAAGGCATTGAAATTCACGAGCAATTACAAAGCAATCAATACCCATATCACCGTGAGGAATTCTATGCCGTACGAAGAAGATTACTGGTTGTTTACATGTCAACATGCTTTGTGAATTTGAATTACTCTGATACAAATAAATTTGAGCATTTCGAATAATTGTGAAATTGCAAAAGGTTCGAGGACTAATCCATCGTTTAAAGTTATAGTCTGATCAACAAGTGCCTTTCAGGTCAAACTTTTTTCACCGCGTCCGAAAAATATGAACGAAGTTTTATACTGCTTCATTTGGGAGGAAATATTAGTTATACAGCGGATTATAATTCATTGGGCTGGGGCAGGACGACTCTAATGTTGCCCGACCTGTCACTGACCAGCGGCAAGAACCACGAAACGCGTCTGCAGGTGGTCTTCCCAGCCAAATGAAGGATAATCTGCTGTACAATTACAATAAGCATTTGCTACTGGGTCTTCGTGTAAAAACGTTGTACAAGTATCCGTCGTGGTATTAGCCAGGGAAGTAGTTGTTTTCTGTTCGATGTTTGCCTTATATTTTCCACATAGCAAGAATTCTTGAAAATAGATGCAGTTTTTTTTCTTTATTTCTACCTTACAAAAAAATCTGACAAGGTGTAAGGTAAAAGCACCAGTAGTTGACACATTAAGGGAAAAAAATCACATTTAATTTTTTACAAGGTTATATATTTTTTTGCCTGTCATTATAAAAACGTTTCCACGGTGATCTCTGTCTTTTTCTAATCTAGAGAACATCTCTAATTATTTGAATGGTTTTTATGCCTTACTAATTGAATTAAGAAAAAGAACAAAATAGTGCTAGTAGTTGACAGTGGACATTTTGAAATTTCTAGTAGTTGACATACCTAAAGACCAGTTGTTGACATGTATTTGACACAGAATAAAACACCAATTGAGTATTATTGAGAGGTTTGATGGTTTAGATAAAAATTAAGTGAAAAATGTTTAACCATCTACAGCTATAGAGGAATTAAATTCATACCGAACTCGGTCTCCTGAGGAAATAATGTTTGGTGATTCTAGTTTTTCAATGATTTGTGACGTATTTATAACACTAACATCTTTTTCATTGATCCTGAATACAGTTTTAGACTCATTGGAGTAATTCAGGGCAATCACTTTGTTTTCGAATTGATTAAGATTTTTTAAAAAAAACTGCTATACCAACTTTTGCCTGGACGATTATTCTTAAAGGGAGTTCTTCATTTCAACTGCTCAACTAAATTCTTTACACTATTCAGGAGCTGTTCCTTCGTTACAGGAAATCCGGCTCGTCCTCTGGATATAATCCAATTAACTAGCATAGACTCCTCATCTTTAGTTAAATACGATTCCGGTCCCATTTTTCGATAAGTTGGTGTCTTGCCTTTACTTTTGTACAGTAAAGTAATCCTAGGTACATTGTGGTGTTTTGCTACTGTTGCCACAGGAACACCCCGTACAACTTCTGCTAGGGCATCTTGCATTTGTTTTTCACTATATTTCAGCATCTGTCCTTTAACAGGAGGCATGACTAAAGTTGATTATTTCACTTAATCCTGTAAATAAAACCAAGGATAGGTTGATCTAGTGTAGTTGACACACTTTGAACTAGTACTTGACACGGGTGTCATCTATTGGGCAGAACAGTTGAGAATCTCCAAGAAAAATAGTGTATTGATAATTTTACAATCTGAATCTAATATCGACCTCCATACTCTCAAATAAATTCAGTTGCTCCAGAGCTAGTAGTTGCCACCAGTGTCAACTACTAATTTCCGTACACAATTTCGTACCAATACCTTCAATTGAAAACACACGTCATCTTTCAACGATATGATTATTGGCACTGGATAAATCTCTCTACGAAAATTTCAGTATAAGACAAAATAAAAAAAACTTAACTCACCTGTTGTTATCAATTTCGGTTAGAAAAATGGAAGAAGCATCAAACGCCAACATTAAGTCATTTCAATACGTCGACATATTGGCCCTTGTAATATTTTTGCCACGGAACTCACTATAGTAGGCGCGGGAAATTCGAATATGTCTATCACATTAATCAAACTATATTCAGAGGACGTTTAGAGCTTAATAATTGGGAATTATGCCGTAGATGTCAACTCTAGTACCATGTCAACTACTGGTGACTTTACCTTACTTCATATAGAAATTAATACAAATGTTTTCATTCGTTGCAAATTTCTGTGGCTGTACACGAACCATGAAAAACCGCAAACCTTCCCATGCAGTGCATACCGATGAATAATATGAAACGAATTCATTGCATAAGACCCCATAATACTCGGTATTTGAGTAACTTTTCATGCACCGGTCCACATTTAACATTATGTTATTGCAGTTATCTTGATACATGAGCTTATATGGAGTTATTGATAAATTCAGAAGTGAAACCGATAAGCCACATAAATTGAAATTCCAAAACGCGAATTCGTGCCGTTTTCCCGTCTCAGACGAATTGTTCTCGGAAAGTAACTGTTTGTCTTGACTCTTAACATTCAATACGACTAATAGGAGCCAGTTTGTGGGTGCTTTCAGTTGATGAGAGCATCGGCACCGTGCTCAGTGTAGGTATGGTTTTAATTGCCATTTTTATTATGGCATTAGAGTATACCGTGTCGCGCCACTAACAACGTCATCCGCATTTTTGGTTCTTCAAATAGTCCAGTGGCGTACCCACGATATTTATTTACACTTTATTTATTACTAGTAGGGTGAAGTGGGGTAAATGTAATCATGGGGCAAGTGTAATCAGGCACTCTCTAATTTTTGTATTACCGTTTTTAATATTTTTCCAACTATAATTTGAAATTGAAACCCTTTTTTTACCTGTAAATGATGTTTGTTATCTTTTTCAAGGTCTCTGTTGGAAATGTTAGTTAAGTTATGGATCACCTGCATTTTCACTTGTTATGCAAGTGCCGATTGTAATTTTGATGTTTTTATTACTATGGCAAATAATTCATTAAGGCTTCAATAATTTGCTTCCTTAGGTTATTTTCAACGGGGAATCCGATTCTGCTGTCAGATTTTGATTTTGATGTCCACAAAAACCAAAATAGTGGTGATTACATTTACCCCACCAAAAGGTACATATGGGGTAAGTGTAATCACGAAGACTGGGGTAAATGTAATCACTGATTGGCATTGTACATTGTCTTATTGTTCAGTTATTTCATTAAACGTAAATATGACAATTGTGTACTCATTCCAAAAAAAGTTTATAACTTCCTTATAAATTGAGGTAGGGGATTGATTTTTTTTTGGTCGAAACTGCATTTTTCATACTTCATTACCCTTGCCCCAAATACTCTAGGGTACGATGCATATGAGAATTACAAGCCGTGATTACATTTGCCCCGAATGCTGGGGTAAGTGTAATCAGCGAACATAACTTATTATTATTGTTTATAACAAATTCACTGTTGCTAGTAGAACGAAATCAGTTACCTCAGTTAGTTGTCTATTAGATAGGTAGTACTACTGTGATAAATCTAAAAGGAAGCTCTTTTGGGTCTCTTGATATTATCATTTAAAGTCCAACTATTGTTTTTCTGATTACACTTACCCCACTTCACCCTATTGTATTGTTAAAAAAATTGTTTTTTCCGTTAACCAGCTGTCGTCCCCCTACGAACGGCAGCGCTCAAAAGTCGAAACTTGTGCGAGCCAAGGATTAACGAGGTCTTACCTTTTAACGTGCGGTTCCTAGCACTTTCTCGGGGCATCAGATAAAAATCTGTAGTCGCTAGGATTCGAACCTAGCCGACCAGCAGTCAATGGTTTTGAACGCAACAGTCTCAACAACTGAGCTACTTGGCCCATTCAACATTAGTTGACCTGTGAAAGTACCATAGATTACTTATAAAATAAATGATAATCATCGGGGGATTGAAATTAACCGCCTTTCCGAAGAAAAATCATATTTAATGTAGCAATCTTCACTGATAGTATTTTCGGTTTCTGTATTTACAATACTCAACAATAGTTGTTTTTCATTGAAAACGTTTCTAGTGTCTTCGGCATGAATAAGACCTGTATCTTTTTCTGTTTCATTCACTGTGATCTAAAACTGTATTGTTACCAAATGACTATCTTCATCTGTTTTGGTAGCTTTTGCTTCCAGATTTCACCCTAATTCATTGAGAACTTTCCTTCCTCTTTATGTTCCTTCAGTTTTCGATAATTCGATTCTTGACTGTTCAAGTTTTTCACTTCAAAAGGATAATTTTTTACCCATGTATCATACTTTATTTTTTTTGGTCTGTCAACGGTACAAAAATAATGATGGAAATTTATTTCAGATCAGTCTTATGTTCGTTATATTTTAATTTAACACATAATAAGATATTTCTGACCGTTATGGTCAAGGGTACAAGGTTGCTTGTCTGCTTGCTTCCCTTTCATCCGTTGAAGTTGGGGTGGCTGTTAATTGGCTCTCACTTAGGTACCTGCCTTCAGTGTCGGGGGTCTATTTTCGTAACAGCGCATTTGATGTCAGGTATTTTTGACATTTCATATAATAAAACTGAGACCTTGGGGTTGTTCCTTAATTTGATTTTGTTGCATTTATTTTTACTCAAATTGATCTGATTCTCGGGTGGAAAAAGAGCCGCTCGGCCTACTAAATTTCAGAAAGCATTTGATTAGTTAGTTAGGTAGTTAGTTCGAGACCTAGTTTTTTTCCCAATTGCTCGGTCAGTTCAAAATTATGTTGTCTTATTAATTTAAACTGACTGGCATCTTTTCGAAAGCTAGACATGATTGAAATTGGTCTATCTGAGGGTGTCAGTAGTATATTATTTAACAAGTAGTATAAACGCCCTTTTAGTAACAAGTATTCAAATGAACGCGTGTTTAGAAGAGTTTATAATAATAAAAATACATGGCGTACTTTTTCCATATTAAAACAACAAAATTACATTTTTCCAAGTTCATTTTTTTTTGTCATCAAGATTTTTTCAATTGACAAACCAAGACCTTGTCTTTCAGGCGGGTTTTAACTACAGAAATCAAAAAGTAACCATAGTGATGCGTTTAAAAATTTAGCGCGGTACAGATCTGTATGTTGAATGCCATTTTAGGTACTTCACTTGATTATCTCGATTTTGATTCAAAATTTTTGTTTTTTTTGTTTCCGATACTGTATGTATGTGCAGCCTTTAGATTAGATGGAAACTCCAATTTTATTGTGTACGGATATCGTACAAAAAAGTATGGCTTTGTGGAATTCTATACATAGAAAAATAATTAACAAACGTTCAAAGTCTATCGAATGAAAAATATATAGATATTTTGAGTTTTTATAAGAAGGTAGTAGTCCTTACTCAAAGTGGAAGACCAAATTTTCCCTATTTTCGTATTAAGTTTATTAAACTACATGTCGTTGATAGTTCCTAGTTAAAAATTTGATTTTTTTTGTCCCCACACATTGTAAGTAATACGTTGAATCTTTATAACACGTTGTTAACCTTTCAATAATTTCAGCTTCCCTCTTCTTTTGTACTGTAAACTGAAGATGAACATATATATGTTCGAAACATGTCTTGTTGAGGTAGGTTTTTATCTCTCTTTTAATAAACTTTGTGGAGAAGACTTTGTGTTCTTTTTCAATTAGTGTTACATACTTTTTAAATTAGCAGCACACGTTGAATCATCATCTGGCGAGTAATAGGACCATGTTTTACATGATACAAATTCCTGTACTTATATTATTTGACAAACGTCATATTTCGAGGAAATTAAATATTCTTGGACTAATATTTATCATTGACATAAGCTTACGACATCTCTCCAAGAAGGGGATTGGCAATATCCTCTACTGTGCCCTCTATTTGCCAAAAACAAATATGCATATATATTTTCAGTGATAGATTTATCGATATCCTAATGAATGCGGCAAACGGGAATAGATATGGATTGATTGTGATTTATGCTAAGTTACTAGTATATTAGAAAAAATAGGTTTGGTTTTTCTTTTAAAAAACATCTTAACATTTTCTGCACAAGTACATAAAAAGCCAATGTGTTGTTGCTGCGTATGGAATTTTTTATGGAAGAATAACTTATGATATGGTGATTTATAGCAAAGAGCACAACACGATATGTATCACTGATATTAATTTTTTGATAATAACCAGAGGAATGTCATATTCACAGAGTTTTGTTGAACGATCTGTTTACTCCAGTCATTACTTTGTGGAGGATCTTGTATAAAGGTTGCTCCTTTATTATTATATTACTGTGTCAGTATCTATATTTATAATGTTACATTTTCAAATGATTTATATCGTGTTAAACTTTGAAATTCATCTACCTGTTGCTTGAATCCTGTTATTTTAGATTTGCCAGTGGCGTACGTGGCTATGATGTTTCACAGGAGTAATTTTACGAAAAATCATATTGATGAAAATAAAAATCTAATCCCATATTCTATATTGACATTGTCTGAAACCCTGATTAGACAAAAAGCATCGAGAAAAAATTGTCAACATTTTCCGATTGAAAAGGGGAACATTCTCCATGAAAATTAAATGATGAAAAATGTGATATTTTTGTTATATCTAACAGAAAACAACTACTTCCTCGGCTAAAGCCACGCTGGACATTGAACTACATCTGATAGATATTGTGAAAATGCCCATGACAGGTTTATGTCAAAAATGAACTTTCAAAGTGTTACCGCAGAAGAAATATTTCCATCCTTGATGTGAATAATTGCTTCTGAAGAGCCTGCTTTCCAATTCTATCAATCTCCCTGATGAGCTTGACAAAAATGTATTGGACATTAAATGCGAGAGAAGCGAATCTTGCTTCAATGAAATGAACGATTTCTGTGAGTGATATTCTTTAATAACATTCACCCTATCTAATTTATTTATTAAATTATCAATGAAAACTAGAGATAATTAAAGAATCAACTATCTGAATGAAAATGCGAATTTTCACTTTCAGATTTTTTCTTTTCACTTAGTTTTTTCTGAAAAAAATCGCAAAAGTCCATGTTTTTTGATGATTTTCCAATTTTTTTTTGGAAAAGAACCAAATGAAATTTCGAAAAAGTGAGAAAAAGGGAACATAGATTAGATCTTTACCAACACGTCCAAATTTTTTCATCCACTAATAATGAAAAATAAACCTTGAAAGTTGGGGAAAACGAAACCCTTGAAAGTTGGGGACAACGAAACCCTTGCATGGCAATTTTGTGTGAGAGCGAGTGAGAGGATTTATAATGTACTTACTTAATATATGTATGTAATATATCTATGCAGGTATTGTATTTCAAGTAATGTCTTTTATAATAAATAATGTGTATATAAAGTATTTATATTCGTATAATATATCACCACGAAACTGACAATTTATTTATATTATTATTTATTTCCATTATGGGTTCAAGGAGATTTGTATCGGGAGTTCCTAATTTCATTCTCGATTTCCTTTAGTAATTTTATTGTTCTCTAATAATCACCTTAACGGATAAAGACAACTAAACTTGATTGATGCTTGAATTCAGTCAACTATGATCTCATAAAAAATACCTAGCATTGTGTGTGATATCATTTCATGAGTTCAGATCTCGGTTTAGATCATCACAAAATTATCGGAACAATTGAAAATTTGTTTTAAAATTGATAGTTGTATTGTGATCTATTAACTGCGTATAAAGTTGTTATTGTAATGTTTGAATTGATTTTGATTTATTTTCACTTCATCATGCATTTGTGTAATGGTCCACTTAGCGTTTCTTGAATGATGGCGCCAATAATTTCAAATAGGGGAATTCAGTAGCTTATGAACTTGACAAAAAAAAAGAATAAATCCGTCTCTTTTGTCAGGAAAGCCTACTTGATTTTAAGTTGGCAATTTATTATTAATGTGCATCCCAATACATTTGATACATCGTTTACCTAATTTGTTCTTACAATTTGAGGTATTTGCCATTTCAGAATTTCAGTTATGTAAAAAAATTACTATTTCATTAAATTCAATAATTCATAGAGCTGATGCTATTTCTATTTGGATTTAGTTGATTGTTGTTGATATTTTCAATACTTAAATCATTTCAAATTGTTCTATTTATTGAATATGTTAATCTGATAATAAATTGTATCCAAGAAATAATCTTCATATAACACGACTTTGATTAATTTGCGGTTATTTTTAGTGCTGCTAACTTTTTCTTGCGTTTATTAGTTATATCTGTATTAATTAACATAAAATACAGTAAAAATTTAGATGCAATTTCTGCAAAGGTTTTTCTGGAGAAACGAAGAAAAATTCACTTCTCTGTAATTTTATTATCTACGACGTTTCGGTGATTAACAGCATTGGCCGTTATCGAGTGTATGAATGCGACAGCCTCTCAAGGATACTTCTTATAAAACTAATTTGTGTCATTAGCGCGGGACTATATTATTAGGTAAATATGCTATTTACCTTGCCTAGGCCTCTCCAATCTTAACTAATTAGTTAATATAATAATGTGATATATTGAGTATGATGAATTTTCGAAAACAACTACTTGCCTAGCTAAAGCCACGCTGGGCATTGAACTACATCTGATAGATATTGTGAAAAGACTCTTAACTGAAAAGAAAAAATCTGAAAGTGAAAATTCGCATTTTCATTCAGATAGTTGATTTTTTTATTATCTCTAGTTTTCATTGAAAATTCATCAAATGAATAAGATAGGAAGAATGTAATTGAAAAATATCACTCACAGAAATCGTTCATTTCATTAAAGCAAGGTTCGCTTCTCTCGCATTTAATTCCCAAGCTAAAGTTTGTCTTTCAGCCGCAGATGATTCCACAACAGATTTTATGAATATCCTATTTATAATAATAATAATAATAATAGATTTGATTGATAGGAATAGCAGTAACAGATTAAATGAAAGTAAATCATATATAGAAAATAAAATATCCTATCAAATGGCAGGATTCAATGTATGACCATGATAGAGTACTATGATCATACCTTGCTCTTCCATTCAACCATATTTTCGAATAAAAATCAACGTTTGCGTTATATCTGACTCATTTCTCATTGGGAGGGAATTTTCCTGTTCCTATTCGTAGAAAAATCACTCTTGGTCCATTTCGAGTCCTGTAATTTTTTCCTAATGATTTCTATTTTCTTACATCAAGTGACATACGATAACACAGAATGATCTCTTAATAAATGAAAAGTCAGAACTAATAAATTATAACGAGCTCGGATTCGATACACGTCGTTAAAATGAACCTAAAGAATGCAGTTACTGAAAAACTATGTAACGATTCCCATACCAAACCGAGAGAGAGAGAGGCCAACTGCCAATGCATTAGGAATGCAATCTCGTGCATTCGGTCCGATTTAATTCTGTTTTTATTACACAAATCAATGCTGCACCGCTGCATTCACAAGGTGAGAAGAGTATCGGGCGCACACAGATCCCATTTCGAATGCTGTAATATTGTAATTAGAACAAATGGATCTCGATGACCTTGGCTATGAGGTAAGTTTGCTCTTTCCTGTGAGAACGTGAATACAAACAATTATTACATGCGTTATTTATTGCAAAAATGCAAGAAGACATCTGGCGGCAGCTGGTTCCTAACTAGACTCAATCCATTTATATAATAATAATAATAATAATTTTATTCACAAAATGTTACAATATAATTCTGGCACTTACAGTAAGGTAGTGAATAAAGGGATATACCACGGAAGCAGTAGGTTCTGCCTGTATGTGGACGTATACACCAAGGGTTTATACAAACAAACAATCAAAGATTAAACTAAAATTATAAGTATTTACAAATATTGATAGATAGATACTTATTTTATTTTGGGTAATATTAAAATACGGATAAAAATATAAAAGTATAAATATATATATATAAAGCTATCATGATATTAGATGTAAGGATATAAAATTTCTGAATATAAAAAGTTGAGGAGTAAAAAATTCAAACTGAGAAAACTTTTGTTTTTTAAAATAGAAAAAATACAAGATGTAAAAAAAAAACGTGAAAGTGTGAATTTTCAATTGTAAAAATACATATTGTAAATATAGTTAAATGTTAAAAATGGTATTATACCAAAGAACAGGGATGTTAGAATATAAGAGGACAGTATTTGTAATAATAATTTATAATAATTCATTTTTCAATTATACGGAACCTATCACCATTAGAAGCTCAATGAAGACTTGAAAATACCACTTAGGCTCTCTAGGCTCTTACCAGGACGACGCTTATTGCCATAATCCTATACAATAGGAATAATTGGGTCGAAAATCCATCAGAAAACAACTACTTTCCTGGCTAATACCACGACGAACGTTGAATTACATCTAATGAATATCCGTGCAGAGTTCTACAAGGATGTCTCCGCAATTGCTAGTTGCATGGAAATGTTCATTGAAACATTCGGACCACCTATAGATGATTCAGCAAACTCTCCATGTAAAGGGATTTTCGACCCAATTATTCCTATTGTATAGGATTATGGCAATAAGCGTCGTGCTGGTAGTGCAGGACATCTTGTTTCTCTAAATAAAATGAAGTAGCCTGCGTTGGTTAGCGCATCCATCACTTGACTACGGCTAAACCGATTTGGTTGATTTTTTATTTTTGCATGATCCGGCTGTTTTTATTACTTATGGTATCTGTAATCAAAACGGTAGGTTTTGTTTACTGGTTGCTAGGCCAAAGGCGTCGGTAAGTGAATTACTTACCGACGCTGCTAAGCCAAAGCCCATACATTCAATTTCACAAAAAACAAGAACTAAAAATTAGAAAATTTATCAACAAAATTCGTCACTTTTATTTTTTAGCATACAGCACCGTTGTATAATGGTTTTGGTATTCGGAAGTTTCACAACTACTGATTTTTCATGATCTTCTATGTAACCTATCGTTATATTATACAATAGAGCACGTCACAACATGGCGGTGATCAGCTGAGAGGACAAACAAAGAATTTGAGTTTGAAAAGAATAGTAATTTACACACTGTTTTTTTGGACGAGTGGACAAGATTCTAGGACGAGCGTAGCGAGTCCTGGAAGTCTGTGAGTCCAAAAAAACTGTTTTCGTACATGTTGCGTACACAATTTTTTCGGTAACCATGTAGAATAACAAATTGAGACACATTTATTTTTTATATTTCTTTGTAGAAGAAAATTTCGAACATTTTAATTCTTATTTGTATTAAATATCGAAATGCGAACAGAAGATAGGTACTAACAGAAACATTCTAATCCTTATTTATATAAATATTTATATTGAAATTCGGGCATTTCCCGGACTAGTTCGGAAAGTACGTACACATTGCCAAATTTTAGCAATTGTATAATTAATTTGAAAGCTTTATGTTATGAATTTTCGTCGTAATATCAAATTGAGCTTATGGATTAAATGAATGGCGATATCTCCGTAGACATTGGAGATAATACCATCAAACCTGGTATCGTTGGAATCCCCATGATCATCCCTAACCTATCATGTAATGATTTACAGGGTGTTCCATTTGAAAATCGAAAGTTGATGTCATTTCCGGAAAAACCGGAAGTGGTAAATTATCAGTAGTGGCGTCAAAATACGCGTATTTAAATACTGTAGCAATAGGTATAACAAACTTGAAATCTATCTTCAAAACTATAGAAGAATTAAGGGGCGTACCTCACCTCGTGGTCACCCAGTATTGGATTTTGTAAGAAAAATCTTATCTCCCAGTAACAAAATTAAGTGATAAGGTTTTTGCATTGTTTCACTTTAGTAACCGTTTGTTGAGAGGTAAAATAAAATATTAATTAGTCAATACATTCCATGGGAATAAATATTACCTTTTATTGAAACAACTTGAAAACCTCCTACATTAAGAGTTGTTGGTTTATATGATCGAAAGTGAAAAGCATGTATTTGCGAACTCAAACTTCTATCGTTTCTCCTTTATTTACTGAATCTTTCACAAGCCGCCAGTGAATTGAAACTTTGTTCTTACAGATTTCATTTATATAATTGCAATGTTGGCATTGTTCGGAGAGAGAAGGAAGCTGTTTTTTCATTGTCCTACTGTAGAAGTAGAAAAAATAAGGTCGTCACTCCATGACAGATAGCTCTTGAGAGGTTTCATTGTTAATTCGATTTGAAAAATAAATAGCTTGAATACTGTGCGTGAAATCGATAAAGAGATATATTCTCTTTATACACAAATCCTACAAACATGACACGATTTGAAATACCTATACCTCGATGTGAGTACATCGAGGTGATCTAGAATATCATCAGAGTTTTAATTTATTTATTATTGCTTTTAGGTAACGATCTTCTCTTCTTTAAGATTTTTTCAAAGCGTTTTCGAATTTTTTTTTCATTCATATGTTATTTTCTGCTTTTTAGTTATTACGCATTAATCTATAGATTTCTGATGAATGGTTATTACAAATCCTGTTTCCTGTGAGTTTTGAGATATCTAGCTCTTGAATGAGGAGGCCATCTAAATATTTACTCTTCAGCCATTCTGAAGCAGCAGCCATCTTCAATTTGGGAATTTTAGCAAAACATCCATGATGTTCTATCCCAAATATTCCCACATACCAATTTTGAAGGGAGTCAGACCATAAGTACAAAACTCGTCCGCCATCTTGGAGCCACCATATTGAATTTATGAATTTTGACCAAAAATTTATAATCCTCACCCCCTAAAATCTCTACATACCAAATTTGAATCGAATTGGGCCAAAATGACAAAACTCGTCCGCCGTATGGAAGCCGCCATATTTAATTTATGAATTTCGACAAAAAAAATCATATCTGACCTCAAAAACCCCCATATATCAATTTTGAATCGAATCAAACCAAAATCACAAATATCGTCCGCCATCTTGGATCCGCCATAGTGAATTCATGAATTTAGACCAGAAAATCATAATCTCCGACCTCGAAAACACACATACATACATACATACATACATTAGTGGTAATTCTGTAAGCTGTATGTTAATTTTTAACGGATGTTAATTTTCACACATATTTAATATGTGGTTATTCTGCAAAAAATATATAAATGTTCACACATATTATAGTATATTACGTAACAAGTGTTGTAAAAGGCATATTACGCACGAATGGAAAAATTACGCACGAAGCCGCGTATATGGATGAACTTAAGTATAGCAATACCTCATCTGAATAATAAATTTGATCCCAAAAGTTGATGCCGTTTTCAAGATCCAAAAACTCACATTATTATTATTATTATCGCCTTTTTCGAAGAAAGACGCCCACATAGATGAACTTTAAACACAAATCTTTATTTAAATACAAAATTTGATCCAAATCATTAGAGCCGTTTCAGAGATCCAAAAATTCATATTATTATTAATAATATTATAAGTAAAATCACATATTCTCATGAAAAGCGCCTATATAGATGAACTTAAGTTGCAATACCTTATCTAAATACAAAATTGATCTAAATCGTTGAAGCCATTTTCGAGATCCAAATATTACCGTTATTATTATTATTATCAGTAAAATCGTGTTTCCAAAAAAGACGCCTTTATAGATGAACTTGAAAAGCAGAACGCTATCTACATATAAAATTTCTCCCAAATCGATTGAGCCGTTTCCGAGATATATCAAACTGTGCGTTTTGTTTACGAAAACTGTGCGATTTGTTTACCGTGCGTAAGGAGCTATTTACTCAGGCTGCAAGTTGTGTGTTTTTGCCCATTTTCTGCAGTGGCCGTAGGTAAACGTATCTATATTATTCTTTAAAAATTATATAAATGTGTAACAAAATATGTTAAATGGGTAAAAATTAACATAAAGCTTACAGAACTACCACCGTTTCAAGTTGAAGAAAAGCTTGTAAAAAAAGAATTGTGCTGTTCCAAATGTTGAAGCCGTACTAATAAATTTTGAAATGCACAACGGAAAAAAATCTCTTTCTTTGGCCACTGTACTCAATGTTGAGGTCTTGTTTGAATATATACAAGAACATAGACATCTCAACATATGCCAAATAACAAGGTTTTTTAAGAAATCAAAAGTTTTGAAGAAAGTTAAATAAATTCAGCATCAGGGAGAGTATGCTGATTGGGATTTCAAGATGTCTTGGTAATGAGATACAGTGGTATGGTATCTATACCTAAAACAAAAAAATAATGATCCACATTATCTGCACTAACTAATGTACATTAGCATCGAATGAAAAAAATCGAAACAGAGGCTACGTCGATAGTCTTTTTGGTTTCATAAAGACTTCATTTTAGACGCAAAATAGAAAAAAATATGTTTTTGTACAACTGACATTAAAAATGACGTTTTTAATTCATTGACACATGAACTAAAAACTGACGTTTTCACAAAATCACTTTTAACACTAGTGTTAAAAGTACTTTTAACACTAGTGTTAAAAGTAAAATGACAGATGAGATGATGGATACTCAGTTATATAGATCTCTCTAATAGAAACACTTCAATCAGATATTATAATCAGAACACCTACTCAAGAGGAATCGTTTATAAAAGTTCACACATGTATTTGGTCGTTTGCGCAATTGATAATACTAATTCCTTTTGAAGTTACAAACGAAGTAGTATTTAGTCCAACTGTAGAATGTCCTTCATCACTGACAAATAATGACATTCATAAATAAAGTGCGTTGGGGTTTATTATATTTGAAGTATCTGTCAGTCAGCCTTGTAATCCAAAGATCGTGTGTTCGAATCCTTATGGATCTTATTTTTTTTTTGTTTTTTTCTTACTAGCAGTAACTGTTGAACAAAAAATTTTGTATGATACATTTGTTAAAAGTGATTTTATTTTGCTCGTGGGGTTGCTCCACTCGCTAACGCTCGTTTCGCAATATTCCCCACTCACAAAATAAAATGCCACTTTTAACACTTGTATCATAAATAACTATTTTGTACAACTGACATTAAAAATGACGTTTTTAATTCATTGACACGTGAACTAAAAACTGCCGTTTTCACAAAATCACTTTTAACACTAGTGTTAAAAGTACTTTTAACACTAGTGTTAAAAGTAAAATGACAGATGAGATGATGGATACTCAGTAATATAGATCTCTCTAATAGAAACACTTTAATCAGATATTAATACTATTATAGCAATCAGAATCAAAATTACTTATAAATATGTATTTGGCAATTTGTACAATTTGTGATATTAACTGACGAAGTAACTGCAGAAGCTTCATCGCCAATCAATGATGGTGCTATTATTGAAGTGGGATGATCAAATAATGCTGGGAGAGAACTAGAACTTATACCAGGAAACATTTTATCAGCTATTTTATTTTTATTTTCAATGGAATCCTCGATATAACCCTCAGCTACAGTTGAGGACTTCCACCCGCCATGTCGTTTTATTGTAGTCAAATTTGCTCCTGAATTCGCTAACAGAGATGCTGAAGATCTTCGAAAGCAATGGCCGGTAAACTGCTGCGGATCTGGTAATTTCAGAAATTCAGCAATAGTGGAAGGCATCTTCCCAAAAGTATTTATTCCAACTGGTTGAATAGTGCATTTGTAGTTAGAGTAATTCAGGAAAAATCGACGGTGAGTAACAGAAGTTGGGCGTAATACAGCATATTCACGGTAATAATTCACGTAGTGTCCAACGATGCAAAAACTTCTTTGAATGTTGGTTTTGGTATCCGAAATATGAATTAGTAATGACTGTATAGTTTCTTCAATGTCATCTACGCTCAATTTGCAGAGTTCTTCACGACGGCACGCTCCAAATAATCCAAAAATGGTTGCCACTTTAATCATAAGATATTTGGTATCGGGAGCTTCATTTAAAAATCTGTCAATCTGTTCCCTTGTCAGAATTTTCGATTTTTTCGGACGGTATCCGACACTTTTTCGTTTCAAAAATGCGACTAATTTATGGTATTTACTTATATCCACGTTTTCCTTGATTTTCAGTTCAGCTTTTATCATAGAGAATTTAGACCACAGTGTTGATGATTTCCATAACTTCGATTTTTCTTCGAAATAAACTAAAAGTACGCTTTCGCTGAACTTGCCTTCAACTTTCTTCAGTTGACTCCATTCGATGAATCCATTATAAGCAATATCATATTGTTGCCGTGATTTTTCAGGCAACAGATCTAAAGTTGCTCTGTTTGCAGCTTCGTGGGGCAGCTTCGTGGGGTTGCTCCACTCGCTAACGCTCGTTTCGCAATATTCCCCACTCACAAAATAAAATGCCACTTTTAACACTTGTATCATAAATAATTTTTGTTTATCAAAACTTCGTGTTATCATGATCCTTTCGAAACCCTATTGGCTATATCAACCGATAAAATGATATGATTAGCATTAATCCACGATAAAATTTATCGAGCACTCAGTCAGTTTCCATAATGGTGTCGAGTGTAAAATGAAAAATATCCTCGTTGTAGACAATATTGTGAAACAATTATAAAATTTAACGACGAAATATGTCGCAAAAACCTTACGGTATGTAGTGGACTCATAATTACTGATTTCCTTCATATTTCATTGTGATGACAGGGATTTGGTGGGTGCGACGATATGACTGTGCAAATATACGCTGGTGCTATTTCTGGTTGTGCAACGCGTGAGGTACCACCTACAGTTGGATCTTTACCCGTGCGTCATGGTTATTGTGCATTTAAAATGGGTCGAGAAATTTTAGTCAAAATAAAGTTCAAAGAATTCAAACCAAAAACGACGTGGCTAATATTCCGATAATAATGACGACGTGTAAAAAGTAAATTACAAAGTAAACATTTTCAAACATAGGGTATTTCCAAATGAGTGCCAAATTTATTCCTTGGCGATGATTAAGTAAAGGAGATCTTTCATTTGAACAAAAGCTCTTAGGACTGCCCTTGAAGAGTAACACGCTTCCATAATTAAAAAATGTTATGTGTGCTTTTGTGAAATTGTTGAAGAGTTAAAGAAATATGGTATTTTGTGGGCGTGTTCTACCAATAAAAAGGCTACCTATGAATATTATTTTATGCATTAAATTATTCATTTTATTATCACTGAATTATCATTATTTTTTATAATATCAAGAAGATTATATCGCTAATAAAATTCTTGAAATGTAAGAATTAATTACGTTTTTTGCCGCAATTATTGTTGTAATAAATAATGGGAATCACATTAACTTTTCACTTCACTTTATAAACAGTTGACAAAACAGTTCACGTGTAGGTTGTGTGCTGCCTCTCTCTCTCTTCTACTCGGTTGAATGTGTGGATGACATGTTTGTGATATTTGCAAATACATTGAAATATTTGGCCAAATACAGCGATACCACTACACACACTACGCCAAGTGAAGTGTCGGTGTAACATCCATTGCCAGTCTGTGTGCTTCTCATCATATACAGTGAGTTTCAAAAAGTTTGCACCATATGGGAAACTTTTTTATTATGCATTTGTCAGAAAATTTTATTCTTCATAAAAGTTGGTGCTTCACGAAAAAAGTGTATTCGAGTTATCAAAATTCTTAATTTCCAAACGGTGTACAGGGGAGAACTAAAAATAGGAATTTTGGTCAAGAGTAATCGACCCTTATTTTTAATATTATTGAAGAAGTTTATTTAGAAAATTTGTTTAGAGTTGCGAACAGTATTCAGATTTGAAATCACTGCCACCTACGCAACAATTTTTTTTCCCAATTTTTTTTGTAGTATTATAAAGAGTACTAGTCTATCATTTGCACCTTAGGCGCCTCCCTTATATTTCTATAACAATATTTCGATGCCAAATTAGATACAATTCATCATTTGTTCTAGAATATTGATGTTTGTTGAACATTGTTTGAATTTTAACTAGTTTTTTAGTGAAATTTTGATATATCACTCTGTATGTATATCACTCTGTATGTATATCACTCTGTATGTATGTCCATAATAGCTATCAGTATGATTTTATGGAAGAAAATTGTTGAATAAATCAATTGATTATTGGTAAACGATTAAATAATAAAATTCTGCAACTTCACTTAATTTTTTATGAATAAAGTGATCGTAAAAAGTTGCAGAATTGTATTATTTAATCGTTTACCAATATTCAATTGATTTATTCAACAATTTTCTTCCATAAAATCATACTGATAGTTATTATGGACATGCATATAGGGTGATAAATCAAATTTGCACCAAAAAAATAGTAAAAATTCAAACAATCTTCAAAAAACGTCGATATTCTAGTATACATGATAAATTGTACCAAATTTCGCATTGGAATATCGTTGTAGGAATATAAGGAAGACGCCTAAGGTGCATATGAGATACTAGTACTAGTACTCTATGAGACTAGAACTATAAAAATTGGGGGAAAAAATGTTGCGTAGGCAGCTGTGTTGCCAAAATTGAACATTGTTTCCGATTCTAAACAACTTTTCTAATTGAACTTTTTCGATAATATCAAAAATAAGGCTAGATTACTCTTGATCAAATTCCTATTTTTTGTTCTCCCCTGTACACTGTTTGGAAATTCAGAATTTTGATAACTCATATACAAGTTTTTCGCGAAGCACCAACTTTTATGAAGAATAACATTTTCTGAGAAATTCATAATAAAAAAGTTTCCGATATGATGCAAACTTTTTGAAACTCACTGTATAGGTATTGGAAGATGAAAGAGAATTGATTTAGGTTTTTGTGTACATTTCACCCAATAAAAAAATTTGCATCCACTGGACGAAGCCTCTATTCAACCCAAAGTAATAGAGGGAGAGCTGGACAAGTGCGCCTATGGGAAGCAAGGTCCAAAAAAAAACAGAGAGAGAGAGAATATTATTAATAAACATGAACTGCCGTTGATTCTAGCTGGGACTTCAATGTAAATTTTGCAAAAGATGAATCAATGCCATTTGTTACGTCAAATTTCAAATCCAAATTAATATCAATTTTTTAAATAAAAGTCTTTTAAAATGTGAACACTCCATGTTTCAGATTGAACGGCGCCCAATTGATACAATCTAATTGGTCTCAACTGGGGAAATATATTAAAGAGATGAGATAAAGGGTATATCCTCAAAGATCTCATCTTCTGTATAAATAAACTGGGGTTATTTAAAAAAAATGACCGTTGAGTGTAGTCCGATATCACTTTTATAACTTTATTCGGACAGTGTGTATTCCTAGGTACATTACGAATGTTTTTTCCGGAACATCTGTATTTCAATAACAATAGGTAGTTACATTGAAAGTGATTTCATACACAATGTAAAAATAGGAACAATGCAAGTATTGCATGATATTGTTTTTTACTGCATAGCCTGTTCCCACATTATAATACCTAATTGGTATCTAAATTGGATATGGAAATTTTATTTCTATGATTTGTAATGATCTGCTCGTTATTCATGCTGGATTTGAAATCATTCAGAAAATTTATTCAACTGTTAAGATGTTGAATGTTTCCATAAAAAACGTACAGCTAAAATGGGTTAATTTGATTACATTTCACCATCGTTATAATCTGGTAAAAAAATCCGAATATAAAAGTTAACACTCGACTTTATAACTTGATTGGTGTGAAGCTATTAATTTTAGCTTTCGTCGCCTAAGGCTCTCGTCTTTATCTAATTTCTCGACGTCATACCGGGGGTTGTCAAAAAGGGCATACAATCTGTCTTACTGATTACAAACTTTATTCGAGAAAAAGTCCCTATCGTGAAAAAGTACACTGTGTACTTTGCTCATTCTCTTACAATTTTTACAAATCTATCCATTAAAAATAGAAATAGCGATTGCCTGATTTTTCGATAGATACTATTTGTTTTTCAAGAAATAGAAACTATCCAAAACACCAAAACTACGTCATTTTCACTCGACGCGCGTTTCTCTAACAAAATTAGCATTCTCAAGAGCTAGTAGGCGTATATACCTTCCTTCTCTGCAGCACCTGTCAAATAAAATGGAATAATGAACAATTAGGTTACAGTTTACATTTACAAAAGTTTTGAGCGCCTTTCTGCATGTTGTTAATTTCTTTAATATAATTTGTTTTTAATCTGAAATGTTTTTCGTTTTCGCTGCTTCACGCCTGTATTGGGTTCTCCCACTATAGATGTTTAACTTACCCTTGTTAATGAACTATTTTCCACCACATTCAACTATTGTTCCTATTGCCGCGTTATGTCATTTCCTAATCGCGCGTTTTAATTTTATGATGGCGATATACACATTTCTACATTTCTCATCTTCATAATCGATATTTATTTGATAGGTAACTTTTCAATTTCAACTGTATTGACCATCAGTTTTTATAATCAAAATTGGGCAATTATGGAATGAGAGGCTCATCTCTTGATTGGATTTTTTCATTCTTAGTTAACCGTTGTCTACCAGTAATTTTCTACGTCGTGACTTATCAAAATCAATATAAAGGAAGCCAAATTTATGAGTCAGATGACATGAGGTATCAACTGTGAAAATCATTGGGTATATTTAAAAAAAAAATGGAGTCCTGGAGAAGCCTTGGCTATTATTATCCTTATCTCAGGTAGCGCCCCGAGTCCGGTAGGGTGTTGATAGCTGTATTTTACCATAATCCTTACCTGGCGGATGAAATTACTAAATTTGATAATGTGAAGGTGTCTAAGAGTATAATAATAAATGTTTAATCCCCTTTGGAATTTATAAAAATGAACACGTTGAGAACTTTCTGAAAAACATATGTTAAAAAATGTTACGACGATGTCGTAAACTGGGCGTTTTTTATTGAATATAAAACTATATAAAACAGTGCAAATCCTGAATATGCTCATATACAGGGTTATGTTTGTAATGTTATTTTTCAAATTCTACTATTCTGAAATTCATGCATACTTCAATTATTGAGTTTTGATAATTTCTGCTTTGTCTATACAATTTAGTAGTAGTAGATTATCGTGAACCAAATATTCAAACAAAAACAAATTTAAACTTTTTTCATATTTTAGTATTATCTAATTTTGCTGTAATTTGATTTTCGAATGTCGCTGTAATTTGCTACTAACAAATTATCATAGGTAATAATACCACGAGTGCTTCAAATGTTATCGGTAATTTTTTATTTTCCACGAAAACTCTTTGTTAGGCAAAACTATGAAAACAAACCGATTGATAAAATCACGAGTCCGATAGTCGGTTTGTTTGAATGTTTTTTTCAAATAAACGAGTTTGAATAATTCCCATTTGTCAGTACAAAAATCGTAGTTTGGTATCGGCTTAATAGGAAGGAACAGAACTGCAAGTGGATAAAAATATCGGATAAATTACGTTACCATAGCAACGCTAGCATTTACTGTTCGTTCATCAAGCATCGCGCGTCGCATCAGTTTGACAATTATTGTAATTGTCAAAAACAGAATTAAACAGGAAACAGGAAGTATATCGGGATTTGGATTTTTGGTACCCTTTAAACATTATTCTTCTACTTATTGTTCTTTTTAGTTTGTTAAATAAAGTTTAATTAAATTGAGTTTTCTATTCAGAGCATATCAAGCTCAGATCTAGAGGATATTTTTCACGGTGATTTTCTCATACTTACTTTCATATTGGTAATTAAACTCGAATTGTGTTAAATTGCCAATGAAAGTAAGTATTCCAAAACAACCACAAAAAATATCCGGCTAAATCTGAGCTCTTGTGATATCACCACCGAAAATAAAAAATTATCAGGTAGAATTTGAATGCATATTTTTGACGAAGTCTATTGAATCAATTGATTCTGAACGTCCACTCAAGATGTCATATGCACTTGTAAACCTAATTAATTTTGACATTTCGAAGGTGAACAATGTTTTATCAAGGACCTGGTAGCTTAATCAGTATAAAACCGAATGATTGGCCAGAATAACCCGCCGTTATTGGTTGAAATGCGAAAAACGTCACATTTTGACAAGTGAAAAAACAATCAGTGTAATGTTGATACTATTGGTGGATTTACATTTTTTTCTCATGACGTTTGGCTGACAGGAACGTTTAAAAAATAATCGAAGAAATCTTTAAAAAATTAATCAATATCACATATTCTATGACACAAGTATCCTGAATACTTTTGAATAGTTCCTCGTACGGGTGTAACTGGATGAGAGAAAGAACAAACAACAAAAAAATCAAATTCGACGAAAATTATTTACACCATATTTTGTTCAGTATACATTATACAAACAGTTGTTAAAAAAAAGAGGCCATCTGGCCCAGACAAATGGACAAGGGATTGAAACTTGGAAGATCCCAATAATAACTGCCAACTGCCATATGTTTCTAAGAATGCATCACAGATGTTTCAACACTATTCTGAATGATTTTAAGAAAATAAACATAAAAAATATGCATGGAAGTTGCAGACCTTTTGTTCCTCTTGTGATGTCAATGTGTTGTCGCAATTTGTATTGTATTCATGATGGAAAGTTTGATTTTGAGGAAGAATTTGTTTTTTGACATGGTTTTTCATTAATCTTGCATTTTTTCATTTTCAGACTGAAAGATTGCAATAAAAAAAAATAGAGCAAGAAACTGCATTGAATTGTTTTTTTTTACGAAAAACAGAAAATACCCCTTCCTTGTAATTTTGAAAACTTCCACCTTCCAACCTCATTGTTTGATCAAACATGGTAAACTTGAGAATTCCTAATTCTATCTGTTGATTAACCTGATGCTCGACCTGATGTCATTGATGACATCATAGTTCAATGGTATGATAAAACCATTTGACTGTAAACCACTGGCTTTACAATTATATTATTTTTAATGAGTAGTGAAAATTATTAACAGTTTTCAATTTTCTATGTATTTTACTATCTTTCTCACATTCTTAATTTTGGATGTTCTATCACCTCTCAACTTATTCGCTCGGTATACTCGGAAATATTTTAATTAGAGCATAACAACTGAGTCCGTTTCATCCGATATTTTTTCATCAGAAGGGTCATTAAACTAATTCTGCAAAAAGCGTTACTTCATTTGTCGACATCATTCAATTTGTTATTTTTAACACATCGTTCATTCTGCACATTAATCACTTTTTATCCTACTTAGTAACGGTCTATCTGCAAATTATGTAATAAGTTCTCCTAACATATCGCATTATATTGTGTTTTATGATTTATTATGTTGGTTGATCCCAGTATTAACCTATCAAAGAGCGAACAAAGTTTATATAACGCATTATATAGTGAACTGTTATATTCAAATGCATCAGAGATAATGATTGTCTAATGTATGTAGACTTTAATAAAAATAATAATTGTAAATTATTCATTGAAAGTTTGATTTTGTGACGGAAATTAGTGTCTTGACGAAAAACTATCTTATTATCTTCAAAGATAAAAAAAGAGAAGTGTTCAGTTATTTTGAACTTATTATTTTCAGATAAGCAAATTCAGATTACGATAAATTACTGATAGAGTTAAATCTTTTTTTAAGACAAAATATTTGCATAGATTTATTTGATTTTACATTTTTTCGAGCGTCCTTAGATCATACAACAAACTTATTAAATTTTTTAAAATTTAATTTAGGTGAAGTTGTGGTAAAACTAATCCAATCCTCTGATAATATATTCTCGACTTGTTAAAATGTCATTCAAATTTTAGTGTCGTGGAGTCAAACAATCATCGAATCATAAATATTATTTATACAGGTTTTGATGGAATACTACAAACAGGTCATGAGATAAGAAGAAGACGAAGAAGATAGGAATGAAGAAGAAAGTAATACAGCCTCTTCCAAATTAAGTCAGCAGCAGCACCATTGCCAACTTCGTTACTATTGACGCTTCTTATTCGGTTAAATGAACAAACTAGTGGCATTTTTTATGGCTACCTCGATGCCGAAAAAAATACAGTCGCGTTCTAAAAATATTTCACGAAATGATATTTTTGAATCATGATCACATTCTTAATGAAAAAGTTTATACAACTTTTCCTGCTGAAGTTGACAATAGGAAAGTTGTTTGGAAAAAATATTTTTAATTCCGCAGAAGTGAAGCCCTCGAACACCAGACATGACACTCCTTGATGTCTATGTTTGAAGAGTTCGTCGAAACGATGATTACGAAACTGAAGATAATAAATTAGACAAAATATGTTATAGGTATTCATTGACGAACTGTATTCCAATTAAAGCGAAGAGTTGATAGAAGGACCTAAATATTGTTCAATTATATCGATTCCCCGCATTCAAAGCTTATAGAGGGATTGAGGGAATCAAAACGTTCATATGTTTCCTACATTTCACAAAATCTTATCGTAACTGAATTCTGTAAGAAATAGCTATTTATGATACAAGTTCGTAAAGTAGGACTTTTTTGGATGAGCGTGAACAAACACGCGAGTACAAAAGAGCCCTTTGCGAAAGTGTATCATACATACAACTGTCTTCGACAGTTACTGTATCAAAAAATAGCATTCATCAAATCATTAATTTGAATGTATTTTTCAAAAATGCATGAATGCTTGAACTATGAGTTAAAATTTACTTTACGCACAGTTGATGATTTTACGCACTGTCAACGGTGTGTAAAAGCTTAGTTTACGTACTGTCGTAGAAAAAATTGTTTTGAGCTTACGTCATAACGATTACTGAGAAACTTCTCAATTTTGCTGAAATTGTCACGAAGAATTTTGAGTATTTTTCTTATACCTCAGAAAATAGCAAGGAGTGAGGTCTATTTTGCGAAAGATGACGTACAGCTTGTCAAATCTAGCAAGGCATGTGAAATCGACACGCCTATCGATGCGCGGTAGCAGAAGAGCTCACTATACATCCCAACTGAATGTAAAAATTATACTAACTACCCTCTTTATCGTCCGAATACTTTCTCATTCTAATTCGCACATCTCATACGTTTATCGACATGCTTTGCTAGATTTGCCAAACTGTATCACCTTGAACTTTTATTGATTTGATTGATAAACAGGTGCATCTATAAACCAGCAAGCTTCCGCCAAAATCCGTACAATAAGATTTTCATTGGCAAGAATCTAACAAAAAATATTATCCACAGTAATACCGCGACAGCTATTGAATTGCATCTGCCAATCCGTGCAAACTTCAAAGGTTCTACGACATTCATTTTACAGATGTTTTCCATAGCGGGTAGAAAAGACAAATATTACTTTTAATCTATACCAATACCCTACCTTAATTTTTTATTCCATATTATACCCGAATAAGTTGAGCGCCGCTGTACTTCCAATCTTGGGAGATAAGAATATAAACTTTATCATTAAACCGATATCGCATGTTTTGATCTCTTCTGTAAACAATGTGATATTTCACGAGTTTAATAGATGATTGGCGAGTTTGCAAAAATCCTTACCATAAAAGTCGTTCTACTCTAATAAGGTGTTTTTTTTTTTAAATTTCAGTTGGTCACGTGCATTATGAACCAAAACCAGGTCCTCCATATCAGACAAGGACCAACATGAGTCAGAGAGATGAAGTTCAGAAGTTTGAGCAGGGCCGAATCCGGGTCCTGCAAGAGGAGCGGCTCCATATCCAGAAAAAAACGTTTACAAAATGGATGAACTCATTTTTACAAAAGGTTAGTAGTAAGCATAATGATTTGGGGCCCATTTAGTCTTTGTTTTCGTCTCGGTCTCAGTCTTTGTTCTCATTCTAATCTTTAGTTGATTCTACACATTCACATAAGAGCATTTATACAATACTTTTTATCAGAGTCTCAAGTCTCAGTCCTAAAAACGTGACCTTGAGAATTCCCAATTTTCAAATTTTATGCTTAAGACGAAGACAACGAAAGCGCATGCTCATCAGTTCCTGAATGGTTTATTTACATTCAACAACTTTCTTTATTCTCATATTCAGTACAAACTGGGCGTAATTCATGTTTGATTATCATTATAGCAATTCATATTTTTACTTTGAATAATATCAAAACAATAAATTAATAATGAACCAAAAAAGTTTGGTTATATTTCTCTCACTTCATTTGGCGAAGTACTAATGTTAATGAGTTGTATAAATGGTAATGACATTAGTCCTTAAGACGAAGTCCTAATTCTGGGACTAAGACTGAGACTGAGAAAGACAAAGTCCTATACTGGGACTAAGACTGAGACTGAGACGAAGACAAAGTTGAGTAAATAGGCCCTTGAGCAAAAAATTCACCTACTTTATTACATCTATTACGTCTAATTAGTGCCTTCTGTAGATATCCTGTACATATGATTATGTTTAGAATAAAACTATGCAATAGAGTATAAGGTCAGTTGGGGTATATGGGCCATGGGGGTAGTAGTAGTAGTAAGTAGTAGTAATCGTGGGGAGGCCGCTGCCGCAGCCAGGCAAGTAGACCCCAATGGGCCCTTTTTGCCATCCCCTGCTCTCCACATAACTACATCGCCTCTTCTAGTCTTCCTTTCCGAACCTTTGTGACCTTCTAGCGAAGGTCAGTATGTCCGTCCACTCTAGTTCGATGAGTTCCTCTTGTTGGAGTTTTTCGACTCCGAAGATTTCGAATCTTAGCCTCCCGTACGCCTCACACTCGCCAAGGAAGTGAGACGAAGTTTCTTCGTCTTCTTCGCACATATGGCAAGTGGGGTTGTCTTTTATACCCATTAGTGACAGGTGTCTACCTAGTTTGTTATGGCCTGTTAGTATTCCTACAAGGAGGCGTAGTGTTTGGCGATCTCTGCCTAAAAGCCACGTCATCCTTGACTTGCTAGAGCCGGCCACAAAGTCTTTTGACTGCCTGCAGCCGGCGGTATTCCTCCAAGATTCGTTTAGTTCTCTTTCCACACATTCATCTAGGGCAGAAGAGATTTGACCTCTTGCAATGCCTAGTACTGGCTCTGGTCCACAGAACGGCGCAGCGGAACCGGTTCTGGCAAGCTCATCTGCCACCTCGTTTCCCGGCACCCCCTGTGACCAGGGACCCATACCAACTCGACTTCCTTTGTTTCCGCTAATTTCTCAAGAGCATCTCCGCATTCCTGTACCAAAACTGAGCTTGGTCTAGGATGACAGATAGCTTTGAGCGCTGCCTGACTATCCGAACATCATGAAATTGTCCCAGGGGGTAAATTGTCCCAGGGGGTGAATGGACCATTGGTTTTTTCCATCAACCTCCTGAGAGCACGTTTATTTCAAGCGGTTGGCAGCACTGATGAACAATGGCGTTTCCCTTCAACAATCAGTCTTATCTATCCTAGAGTGGGTTGTCACTGTATAGTTAACCAAATGTTCATGGAGCCGATGGTTAACCAACTAACCGTTGGTTATGCAACTGCTCAAATTTTGACATTTTGCTTGTCAATTGTCAAAACTGTCATGAAGTTTCTGTTCATTTTGGTGTTGTTTTTTTAAGACATTAAGTTTTAAACAGGTAACGCTAGGAGTGTTTTTTGATGAATAAGGCGAAGTCGACAACCATACAGGCAGCACTAATGGCCGGCCAGAGAAACAACTCACCCGATGGTCAGCTGGATTGTGTCGTCACTAACGAAGAGAAGGTTTGATGTATCCAGGGGGACCTCAGAGTGAAAGCCCAGGTGGGAGAGGGAGCTTGCCCTAGGCCAAGCTGCCTCTCTCCCCACCTATGATTCTTGATCATGATCGGACTCTTGAAAATGGGATATTGGACGCCTGTGGTATCACTCAACGAGAAGAAGAAGTATTTTCCCCTTTACCACACAAGTAGTTAAATTCCTAAAAGCCCACTTTGATAACCAAGTTACCTTAATCAGTAGGCATTACTAAACTGTTTAGTTTAGTAAAGTTGTCGAATATACCGAGAGATGGTTCATTTGCAAACCATCTCTCGGTATATCAGTCCAGTTCTTTTCAGTAGTCAATTTACAGAAATTGAGCTTCATTTTAAGCAAAAGCCAAATTTATTTTTTTTAATTTTACACCTGACGCCACTGGTGAATTATTTGCTAGATAAAAACGGCTGCTAGAAAGTGACTGCTTAGTTCACAGCGGCTTCCCCACGATTACTACTACTGCTACTACTTGGTGTGGTTTTGGATTTGAATGAAAAAAATAATGCATCCACAACATGAATCCACAACATGAAAAAAAATGTACTTGAAATAACTTTGAAGAACCCCAGAATTTCGAAAAAAGATTTGCCATTCTTCCTAAACTATCGAATGAAAAGAAAGATTTACGAGAAATATTTGAATCATTTGATTGGAACATCGCTTACCACTTGATTACATTTACAACTCGGAGATCATAACTTAGTATTAAAGGAAATTTGTCTGAACACGTTTCCTCTTTGACCACAATTTAAATAACAGCAATTTGTATGAAACCAAGACCACTCTAGCTCAGTTTCCCAATTTCCAGGGAAACTGGGTCCATCAGAATTTTTTTTTTGTCTTTATTTTATATTTTTAAACATGAAGAATATTTGACTTACTTTCACTTGTATATATGACGACTGTGTATTGTATTAAACATGAAAAATATTTCATATATCAATATGATTTATTATTAGTTCTCATGCAAGTACAAAGTTAGAAACTAGGTGCTCATGTCGTAAAATCATGGCCCAGATATCAAACTGACCTTACAATATGTACAATATATTAGTATAAAATAAAACTGTACCAAATAATTTTTTTCTATTTGCCGCCATACTAGTGATCGCGTGACATCTGTCAAAATCAATTTTAATTTTTCAGTGACATTATTTATGGTGGGCCCTGAATATCTGAAACTCAAGGTTCAATTCGCATTACTTTTGAATTGACTGTTAAACTTATACCGCTGTATACAATTTCTTATACCTACCTATCAAAAACTTGTTTTTTTCAGTCCCGTATGGAAGTAGAAGACTTATTCGTAGACCTCGCAGATGGAAAAAAACTATTGAAACTTTTAGAAGTGATATCTGGTGAAAAATTAGCCAAACCGAACAATGGACGAATGCGGGTACACAAAATTGAAAACGTCAACAAAAGCTTGGCGTTTTTACACACTAAAGTTAGGTTAGAAAGTATAGGAGCGGAAGATATCGTAGACGGAAATCCAAGACTTATTCTTGGTCTAATATGGACCATAATTTTAAGGTTTCAGATACAAGAAATCGAAGTTCCAGAGGTACGTACTGTATTGATAAATATTGATGAAACTTATAAATCACTCGAGTAAATTAAACAGTTTTTTAATATACATGCCTCCAAAACAGAAAATAAATACGATGCCAGTGACGTCACAAGTTCCACGATCGCAGGCAACGTGATTATAATAATTTAGTTCAACGAGCACCAAACTCTCAAACACTGAAAATTCTGCAAAAAAAAAATATCACCGTGTCAATACTTTTTATGCGCCTTGGGTGTTTTTTGCTTTATCGTCCGTCGACAGTTCAGCAGTGTGACAATTATTATAGTAGGAATAATAAAATACTCTGGACTTCTACATCTGTTATCTAGTAGTCGATGTGAGTCTGTTCTAAGCTTCCCCCACCACTATGACGGTATCACTGACTTTCCAGCGACCTTCAAGCCCTCCATGGGGTCTGCTCCTGCATCATTGTGTAGCTATGACCGTGAGCGTTTGGAGGACTTTGTAAATGTTGTTTGCACTTTATGAAGGTTGAGAGGTTGTATTCAGGGTTTGTTTCTGACCTTGAGATAACAATGGTTATAATGGGGGAAGTTGGCATAGCATAAACGGAAATGAAGATCTTAGTTAGGGACTTATAATTATACACTATCGGAAAGTAGTCATCTTGGGTATGGCGGTTTCATGAGAGCGTAAAGAATAGCTTGCTATATGTTGCGAGAGCATTACAATTTCTCCTCGACTCGCTCGAGGAAGGGATATCGACGTGATGACACTAAGGTAAAAAACAATTAAAATTTCCACAAAATTTATTTTCGCACAGTGGTTGTGTTTTGAGATTTCCAGGTAGGTTCATTGTTATGTCAATTTTATAACTTGTATGAGTCTAGGTATTAGCGATAATTATAGGTAGTCCCTAATTCTGTTAATGGGTAAGAAAGGTAATTAAGTAATTTCAATGTAGAATACATTGTATGTAGTACATTCGCTTGAAAAAGATACTGTGTATCGAAACATGTCGCAAAGACAATAAATGTTGTGGAAATTTTAATCGTGTTTTACCTTAGTGTCATAACTATGGATTTCCATCAAGTAACGGCCACGTCAATCCAAAAAAAAAATAAAAAATATATCGACGTGAGCTAGGTGCGCTATGTCGATCCTCACCAATTGACAGCTCTCATTTCTGATATTTCATTCATTTATTTCCTTCAATGACAGTGTATATCTGTACAGGAATAGTCAAGCATAACATCAAAGCGCTCTGTCAAAATACTCCTGTAGAGTATAAAAGCTATTTTCTATTAAAAACTTCTTAATTGTTATCTTAGAATATTTTTCATTATCACAGTTCTTTTCTATTTCCATTTGTCGATTATTAACAAATCGGTCCCCTAGTTGTGTTACCAAAACAAATTGACTAAAAGTTTTTTTTGTAAATTGAAATTTATAATAATTTTATGGTGGATATTTCCCAATAACCCAACTCATCGTTTTTTTTAGGATGAAGACAATGAAAGTTCCGAAAAGAAATCAGCCAAAGATGCCTTACTCTTGTGGGCTCAAAGAAAAACCCATGGTTACCCTGATGTGCATATACATGATTTTTCGTCCTCGTGGAGAAATGGGTTGGGTTTCAATGCTTTGATTCACGCGCATAGACCGGATCTTTTCGATTTCGGTGATTTGAAAAATAACAAAAACATTGACAACCTCAACCACGCTTTCGATGTGGCGAATAACGAACTGGGAATTCCTAGTTTATTGGACGCTGAAGACATCGATACTTCGAGACCTGACGAAAAAAGTATTATGACATATGTCGCTTCTTATTACCACACGTTTGCTCGCATGAAGAATGAAGAAAAATCTGGCAGGCGTATCGCTAAGGTAAACGATTTTTGCTTTGTCCATTTCACATATTTCATCTACATTTATTTTAGTATTGTCTCTCTATATTGTTGAGTGGAATCCTATTTTTGTATGTTGTCAAAGCATTTCTTAAGCATATATTCTTAATTACTTTTTTGTTGAGTTCAAGCCATTTTCACCTTAATACACCTATGACCATGTATTATAGAAATTTGTATGATTAAGATGGTGTTAGGTAATAAGGGCCACTTAACTTTTCATTCATCTTATCATATCTTTCTTTAAGATTTTTAATATTTACAGATCATCAGTCAGATGGTGGATTCGGACAAAATGAAGACCACTTACGATAGATTAACAACAGATCTACTCGACTGGATAAAAATCAAAATCGTCGAATTGGAGGATAGAAATTTCCCAAACTCGTTGGAAGGTATCCAAAGCCTACTACTCTCGTTCGGTTATTATCGAACGCAAGAAAAACCGCCGAAATATAAAGAAAGAAGCGAAATAGAAGCCTTGTTTTTCAACATAAATACCCAGCTGAAAGAGCTCAGGCAACCTGCTTTCACCCCCGCAGACGGTAAACTAGTACAGGATATCGAGAGATCCTGGAACACCTTAGAAAAAGCAGAACATCGACGAGAAGTCGCCTTGAGAGAGGAGCTGTTGAGACAGCAACGGTTAGAGCAATTGATGTATAAATTCGAACGAAAAAGTATCCTTCGAGAAGGTTATTTGAAGGAAATGATTCAGGTTTTGTCCGATCCTCGATACGGATCAAACCTAACACAAGTCGACGCGACTGTTAAAAAACACGAAGCCATAAGTGCAGATATATTAGCCAGAGAAGAACGCATCCACGACTTGACCCAAATGGCAAACGAACTTATTCGAGAAAACTACCGCAACTCCGAAAGAGTCACGACGAGAGAGGCCGAAATCACTCACCAGTGGGAGGAACTCAAGAAGTTGTTGGAAAAACACAAGTTCAACCTGAATAGAATGGGCAACGTTATGTCCATACTGAGAGAAATTGATACGACGCTCAACAGTATCGAACAACTGAACACAGACATGTCTTCTTCGGATACCGGTATTCACTTGATGGCTGTGGAGGAGTTGTTGCACAAACATGCTCTGCAAGAACTTCAAGTCTCCGCTGTGGGTGAGACGGAGAGGAGGTTGAAGAGAGTCGGGGAACAGTTAGCCACCCAAAATCCAAAGGAAAAGGATATATTAATGAAGAAACTGGATGAACTAACGACAGCATATAATCAGTTGAAAGTAAGTGGTATTTGATTGACTTATAATGGGTTGGTATTTTAGTGATATTCATATTTTCAAGTGTTAAATCTCTGCCATACATTATACAGTGTATTTTTATTTAATTATTTTTTGCGCAATCATAAGATTGGTCATCATTCAACCAAAGGCCATTTTCCTTAAGAGAAGTGCGGGATTCTCAGTAAATTTCACAGATTCATGGCAATATTGAAATTTATAAATTCCATCAGTTATTAACACGCTTGTCAAGGTCTTATTGGGTGAGGTTCTACAGCATAACAGCAACATCGGATATTTGTTTAAAAGCAATGTTTTGAGCAAAATCGTGAATCCAGATCAATATATTTTTCAATAAACGTTTATTTTTCCTGCTTTATCTGTTTAGGATGCAGCCACTAAAAGAAAAGCCGCTCTAGAAGAGGCTAGAAACTTCTACCAGTTTCTGCAAGACCAAGAAGATGAGGAAGCTTGGTTGATAGAAAAGCAAAGAATATGCCAGGCCGGCATTACAGCAAAGGATCTGAGAGGTGTTTTGTCTCTACAACAAAAACACAAAGGCCTCATGGACGAAATTAAGACGAGGAAAAACATGTTCGATCAGCTTGGGGCTACAAGCAAACAACTTATTTCAGAAAATCACCCTAGATCGGCCGAAATCCAGCAACATATCGACAGAAACAGGAACAACTGGGAGATACTGGAGAAACTAGCGACCGAAAGGGCGAAGCAGCTACAAGACGCGGCGGAAGCGTATCAATTTTACGCTGATGCTAACGAGGCTGACTCGTGGCTGAACGAAAAGACGTCGCTTGTAGCTTCAAACGACTATGGAACGGACGAACCTAGTGCGCAGGCGTTATTACAGAGACACAAAGACTTGGAGGGTGAAATAAATGCCTATCAAGGTGATATTCAGAGCTTAAATAACCAAGCTGAACGACTCATAGCCACCGGGATATCCCATTTAGACTTGAATACCGAACCAGAAGTTACGGAAGCTGTTGAGGATGTGCAGTACGAGTACAGGTCAGTGTTTTTATTACAATACACGTTCACTCTACCTATGTGAATTGAAGTTTGGTCGGACATTGAGAGCGCCAGCTCCCAAACTTACGTATAAAACAGTTGTCAACACTTTCCATCGTCTTTCCGTAAACTTCATTAACATTAACTTATAAAAGTATTTCAGACAGTGCGATCTGTTACATATTTGAGTATTGAGATCAATGTAAGGATTAATACAACAATATTTCTCAAATCTCAATATTCTATGAGTATGCATTAACAATAAAACCGTTGTCGATTGCATGTTCCAAAGTATCTTCGTTTACCGTTCAAGTTAGGAAAGGGGGAGGGATGAGCGATAAAGTATATTATTATATATCTATAAGTATATATATCAACTAGTAGAGTTCAATTTCAGAATGCTACCCACAGAAGTCATAGTTGAAGAACCCGTTGAAAAGACAGAATATAAGATAGTGCAAGAGGAAAAGAAGGTTCCTCAGGTGAAAGCCTTGTATCCTTTCAACGATCATGGCTTGAATATGGTGAAGGGTGAAGTCATGTTTTTATTGAACAAGAGCAATCCCGACTGGTGGTGTGTTCGTAAAGCTGACGGAACTGACGGATTTGCACCTGCCAACTATGTTGTTGAGGTAGAACCCAGAATCATACTCATGAACTTGAGGAAACCAGAAGTCATTAAAACCGTTCAGAAAGTCAAGAAAACCAAAATGGTCAGAACAAAAGTTCCTGTTAAAGTTATGAGACAACCATCTAGAGTGGTTAAGAGGAAGATCGATGACAGCGACAGTGTGCCAAAGAGACAGAAGAAAATCAATGATACTTATGACCAGCTTCAAGACCTAGCAGCCAAAAGGCATGCTTTATTAGACGATGCTGTAAAATTATTTACTTTCTACAAGGAATGTGATGACTTTGAGAGATGGATTAAGGACAAGGAGAAAACTCTAGCAGTTGACGATCCAAATGATAGTGTGGAACAGGCCAAAAGAAAATATGAGGTAAGCACAAAATAATATTTTCAATAAAATTTTAACGATGTATTTTCAGAAATTTGTCACCGACCTCTCTGCTAGTAACAAAAGAATGGAAGAACTTGACGCCGATGTTAAGGAATTCGAAAAACAAAAGAACTCCCAAATCGACAAGGTCAAAGCCAGGCATAGACAAGTACAAGCAGCTTGGCAGAAACTGAACCGATTGAAGGCACAAAAAGAAAAGAGTCTGGAAGGAGCCAGCAGCGTCGAACTATTCTACAAAGTATGTGACGAGGCAAAAGACTGGATGCTGGAGAAAATGATGCAGCTCGACTCCGCCGTTTTGGGACACGACCTGAAAACTGTCCAAGCGTTGCAGAGAAGGCACGACAATCTCGAAAGAGAACTTTCCCCGGTCGAAGAAAAAGTCAATAAAGTCAGCCTATTGGGCAACTCGGTACAAAAAACGTATCCGAACGAAAGGATGAACGTCATTCACAAACAGAAAGATATCGACGATCTTTGGCAGAAAGTGAAGGAGAAATCGTTGGCAAGGCGGTCAAGACTGGAAAACGCGGTAGGTCAACAAATTTTCACCAACAGTGCCAAACATTTGCTAGGATGGGTGGCTGATGTTAAGAAACAGTTGAACGCAGACAATGTGGTGAGGGACGTGGAAACAGCCGAGACCCTGCTCAAGAATCAAGAAGATCTTCTTCGAGATATTGAAACAAAGGATGACGAGTAAGTCAACCTGGAATTTTATTTTATAGTTAATTTTTAGGTATTTTGACAAATCAGTGAGCTTCAGAGTGTAGATTGGAGATTTGACCAAACCAACTAATATCAATAGTTGCATTTTCAAAAGAAACATTTGAAGTTATAGGACTTCCAATAAAAAACAAACATTTATTCAAAAAGTGGCAAGGCCAATTTAGGAGAAAATGTCAAACTTATTTCGAATGTCCTTATCTTCAGCAATTTTAACAAATTTAAATTTGAATAAAATACACACTATAGTTTCTTAGACGGAGAGCGTCCATAAAGCCCCACAAATGATTACAGTATCGTTTATCAGGAAAAGAAAGTTGAAACTATCAATAACTTCTTCCGTTAATAATAATAAAGTGTCTTTATTCACTATGAAATACAAAAAATGAAAATATTGGATTGTGCGAGTTGAAATATTAATCGTAAACACAATCTTGTTAACATAATAAATTAAATTAATTTTTTTTTAGATTCAAACAGATCGTGAATTTAGGAAATAAGCTTCTCAAAACCAATCCTGAATTAAACGAGGTAAAAGACACTATTGAAAGGTTATTGGCAGAACAAGCGGCCATAGCTAGAGGATCGAAGGAGAAAGAGCTGTGGCTTCAGCAATGTTTGGAGTTGCAGCTATTCAACAAAGAAGCTGATAATATCGATGCAGTAACTTCGGCTCATCAAGCATTCCTAGAGTTTTCTGATCTCGGGGTAAGTCATTTCATGCAAAATAATTTTGTTTTGGCGGAAACGGACAATAAACAGTAAACTGTTTTTGTGAATTCATGATTTTTAACTATTCTGAAGTTGCTTCAAGGAATTTGACAATGTAGTGACTAGTGACAGAATTGAAAGAAATGAAAAATATTCATTATAATGTTTAATAAAAAAAATATCAAATTTCATTATTCTCTACAATATAAGAAAAATAATAGTTCAAAAAACTAAAGAACACGCTTTACTTCCGGCTTGGACTAAAAAGTAAAACATAATTATTGACAGTGTACTTTCTCAAATATAAAAAAAGCGTGGGTGGTTTCAATCTACATTCTCATATTGCTAATTTTAATTTTACGATACTGAGCTTTCATAAGCTCAAGAGAACTTTGTCAAGCACCCCACGCTTTTTTTACATTTGAGAAATTACATTGGCAAAGATGTTACATAGATACAGGTGAAGCTAATAAAAGCGTGCTAGAAACTACTTCTTTTCTGAGACGACAATTGAATGACATCTGACAGATATGTGTGTAGTGACCCTTTTTGTGGCAAACAGCACAATTTTCTACAGTTTGTCGTATTTATAGTTGAAATATCTACACAAACTGCGCGTTTGTTGTATTTATTATTTTATTAACGCATTTCAGAACTCTCTTGACGAGGTTGAGGCTTTGCATAAGCAGCATAGAGCTTTCGCTAACACTTTATCTGCTCAAGAAGATCGTTTGAACGCTTTCAGCAAAAAGGCAGACGAATTAATCGCAAAACAACATTACGACAGCCAAGGGTAATGCCTTTTTTCAATTTTCCCGTATATTTGTTGACTCCATTGTTATTACAGAATCGACGACAGGAGAAACCATGTTTTACAAAGAAGACAAGGGGTTAAAGATGCTTGTCAGCAAAGATCCAATGCCCTTGATGCATCTAAGAACTACCAAGAATTCCGCGCGGAAGTTCACGACCTCCGCGTCTGGATGGCAGAAAAGCTCAGAACGGCTTCTGACGAAAGTTATCGGGACTTGTCAAATCTCGAAAGGAAACTACAGAAACACGAAGCTTTCGAAAGGGAGCTTAGAGCTAATGAAGGCCAACTCAGGACGATTAACAAGCTTGGAATGGCCCTCATCGCCCAGGAAAGTTACAGCAAAGACGATGTGGCAAGAACGTTACAAGAACTGAACAACGAGTGGCAAAACCTGGTTGGAATTTCTTTAGAAAAGGGGAGAAGGTTACGTCAAGCTGTCACTCAGCACGGATATAACAATTCTATCGAGGATGTGAAACATAAGTTGACTGAGCTAGAAGATAATTTGAAGAGCAAGAATGTTGGTACCGATTTGAGGTGAGTATTTGTACCTCTAAAGCTCCCGTGAATTGATTTGTGTTTTTTATTTCAGATCTTGCCGAGATTTGATAAAACAACACGATTCCCTAGAAAATGATCTAGCCCTTACCGCCAGTCGTGTGGATGACCTCGTAGGTCAAAGCCAAAACTTGAGTGATGAAGGTCACTTTGATTCCGATCGCATAAAAGAAAATGCTCTGGCTAGTCAGCAAGTATTGAAAGAGCTATATGCACCGGCCCAGGAAAGAAGGGCAGCTCTGGAAGAAGCACTGAAATTTTTCAAATTTAGTTTCGAGTTGGATGCTGAACTACAGTGGATCAAGGAACATTTAGCTTTAGCTGCTTCGGAGGAGCTAGGTCAAAATCTCCACCAAGCGCAGAACCTCCACAAAAAACACAAGAAGTTAGAAGCTGAAATTGCTGGCCATCGCCCTGTTATCGATAAAACTCTGGAAGTTGGTCAAGATTTGATCGACATGAAACATCCTGAACAGGAAAAAGTGAGAATATAATGCTTTTCATTCAATCATTGACCTTAAAATTGAATTGAATTGAATTGAATTAATCATGAGCCGTTAAGTGGGTTGTTATTGAATGGGGTTATTTTTGTAGATTTCTGAACTGTGCAGTACCCTCCAGAATGCTTGGGAAGAACTTGAGGATGAAGCAAATCAAAGAGCCCAAAAACTCGACTTGTCTCTCAAAGCTCAGCAGTACTTCTTTGATGTTAATGAGGTTGAGTCTTGGCTGAATGAGAAGGCTGCCATTTTGTCCAGCTCTGATTATGGTAGAGACAGAGATTCTGCTACAAAGCTTTTGACGAAACATAAGGTAACAATTTCCTATATTCAATTGAAATGTGTTTTTTCATACTTAAGAAATTTATTTCAATAATATTTTTATTTTGTTATTTATATTTTATAAGATTTTTTTAATGACTTTTTTGAATAACTACAACCAACCAGCCTGTTGATTTGTTACAAGTATGCTTGGTTAGGCTGTATAATAAGGGCAAACATTTTCTGAAAAAACTTCTAAGGAACATAAACACGAAAGTAAAATGGAATGATCAATTCCTTTCTTCATTTGGAATGGTAAAAATTCTGCCTTGCTGTACAAAGCTGGGCCGTTTTTGTGCCCGAGAGTTTCTTATTCGAAAAATTCTTACTTTCATAGTGTTGTGGTAAGACGATGGGTTCTGAAATATAAGTAATCAAGTTAGTACATTGTCTACTACCTTCAAATTACCTCTATTTGTTCAGTATGTTTTTTTTTCTGTGACAATCAGAATGCTGTGAAGGTTCCTTTCAAATTCGTGAAAAGTACAGTTAAAAAAAAAAAACATTCTTAACCATAGTGTAAAAAATACTGAAATATTGCAGGCAATGGAACTTGAACTGGACACTTACAACAATATTATATCCGAAATGGGGCACGGAGCACAAGCGATGATCAAGTCTGGGCACCCCGACTCCAAAGCCATCGGAGAACGACAATCCAGCTTGGAGCATCTAGTGAGATCCCTCCAAAGAAAAGCAGCTCTAAGGCAACATCGACTGATGGAGTCTCTTTTCCGTCATGAGTATTTCGCCGAATCTGAGGAGTTGGAAACTTGGATTGCCGAGAACCTCCAACACGCTTCTTCCGAGGATTACGGACAGGACTACGAGCATTTAATAGTAAGAGTAAGGTTAAAGTAAGCCGGTTATATTTTTACGAATTGCTTTTCAGCAACTGAAAGCCAAGTTCGATGACCTGAAGCATAGAATCGAAACGGGGGCCGAAAGGTACAAGCAGTGCGATGATTTGGCACAAAAGTTGATAGCAAATGATAGTTCTTACACGTCTGACATCCAGAAGAAACAACTGAAACTAGAGTGAGTACGAATATTGAGTTATCTCTCTTCGAAATGTTTCTTTGGTGTTGTCAAGAAGTGCATTAGCATGCCGCATGTCACAGAATATGAATAGTTTTGGCATAGTTTCTTTAAATGAACACTTCTTGAAATTTTCAGCCTCATGATTAATTTTGGAATGGGTGAGTAGTTTACGAAATCTGAAATGAAAGCTATAGATAGTAAACTATCTGAAACTCTAATTCTTACTAGTTTGAAAACATTCTATATAGCTGATTATCAAGTTCATGTGTCCAAAAGTATAGTATAATGAACTGTAAATATAAAAAAAGTTAAAAATCGAAATAATAAACAACACAATTGACCATGTAATAAGGGATCCGTAAAAATAGTGAAAAATATCTGACTGTCAAATAATATAGTTCAAAAAACAATCACCCCCTGCTTCTCTCGAATGTTAGATAGAGAATTCGAAACAATTCGGAAAAATTTCCAATGATTGCAGATATGGAAAATTTGCGAAAGCTCACGGAAACGCACCAAATTAAATTCAGAAAAATCCGTAAAAATAGTGGGACCTCGGACCTCTTTTCGAAAAAGTCGAGAAAACTTTCAATGCAAGTGGAATTTTTTTAAAACATGTTGGAAAATATCATATAAGTAGAAAAACAATTCAATTTCAGAAAATGACTCCCTAACGATTAAACTGAGAAAGGGTAGACCTGTCAATGCGATAAATAAAGTATAGTTTTTTATCGCATTGACAGTTATTGTTCTTGTCTGTCTTATAACTGAGATGTCATGAATATTTATATACTGAGGATCACAACAGATACGCAAAACTTTCACACCCGTGTTTTAAACATCAACTTTTCACACTTATATCATAAATAGCTATTCATACTGCAACATTCCATTGTACCTTCTACCCAAAAGTTATTCACAAAATAATCTAGAAACATTCATTTATATTTGATTGCATTATCATTTCACTACTTAGACCAGCAATTTTCTAATAAAAACTAATCAAGGTGGCTTCATCTTAACATACCTATCACTCATATCTTTCCTGCAAAATTATGTTGAGGATTGAAGTATTACAAGTTAGATCAAACCATCTCTATTTCTCTATGTATCAATAACAAACTTTCCATAAATGGCACTGTTAAAACTAACAGTAAACAAATATAAATAATGTCTTTCCATTGATTTCCATCAATTTCACAATCTGCAAATTATATCACAATTTCCATTTCTCATTATTCACATTGGTGTTGGAACTAACTTTCAGATCTGAACCTCATTCTGAAGCTTCTCAAGAAGTGCAAGAAAGACACAAACTAATCAGGTAATTTTCTACTAACATCTTAAGGTAATATACTAACAGTCTAATTCAGACTCGCTCATTGGCGTCATATTTCGAGATTATGATTTCCAATTTATAGGCATGCCTGGGAAAATCTTCACGATCAGATTAACACAAGAGAGCAACACCTGGACGCAGCTGGAGAAATCCACAGGTTCCACAGAGACATCGCGGACGCCTTACAGAGGATTCAAGAGAAGAAAGCGGCTCTTGGCACAGATCTGGGACGCGACTTGAATTCAGCCATGGCGTTATCGAGAAAACACGAAGTGTTCGAGAACGAACTCGTGTTTTTAGAGGCACAGCTACAGGTGCTCGTAGAGGATGCGTCTAAATTGCAGAAAGTATATCCCAGCAACAAAGCGAGCATACAGGCCAAACAAGAACTTGTCGTGGAAGCTTGGAGTGGCCTGAAAGAAATATCAGACTTGAGAAGAGACCAACTGCAAGCCAGCGTTGATCTCCAGAAGTTCTTGACGCAGGTAAGGGACCTGATGAACTGGGCTACGAGCCTCAGACTGAGGATGAGTGCAGAAGAGACTGTTAGCAATGCGGCTAGAGCTCAAGTTTTGAGAAATGAGCATGAGGCTCTCAAGGGGGAAATTGAGGCTAGAGAGGCGAGTTTCCAAGATGTTGCCGAGAATTTAGCAGCAATGGAACAAACAGGTAATACCATTCTCTCTTGAAATATAGCTTCAACCTTGATATAAACCTTCAAGAACACATTTCATCATTGATTTACAGACACCAAAACTACTTTGCTTAATGATTCTTGTGGGACTCACGGCGGCCATTATTAAAGAGCCGTGGTAACGTGTTCTGGATAACGTAATTAAACCATAGAAATTATAATATATATACTTACTCTAGAATGCCAATCCCCTCTTCGTGGGACACTGAAAAGTGTTGTAAAATTCCAAATGTTTTCATCAATGCGCATGCCCATAACCAGTCTCCTAGCTCTGCAGCGTTGACAAATTTCAGAAAATTTTATCTTTGTAGTCGAGATTCTGTCGAAAATAATCTAACATTACTGTGAAGCCTACCCAAATTCCCGTTGACTTGTTGGGATCGTGCAACAGTGTTAACAGTTTTCAATTGCCGCAGAAGAAGGCAGGTAGTTTGCCAGAGCCGGTTTGGGTTAGGTTGGTGGTTTAGGCGATTTGTGTTCATTGTGAAATTAACCATTAACGTTATTATGTTTATTTAGATTGCTTTTCTTATTACTGTTGTTTACTTCAATTATTCATCGGTAGTGTGTATGTTATTGGTTTTCGGGTTTTTTTGTAGTGAAATTTTAATTTTGACAATGTTGACGTGCTTGGTTCTATGGGGTGGAAATAAAGGAAATATTCCTGGAATCCATTATTTTTAGTATAAGTACCTACTTGAATATGAATTTTTGATGGCAAATCTAATAAATAACATAAATAGAGCAGAAATAACTCCCATCTTTGATAAAACTGAGAATATTATTCCTTTCTTAACGTTTGGCTTATATAAATCATTTTAAGCTTGACGAGAGCAAGGCATGACATGGCATGGTGATCCAACAACTCCACTCACTATCTCACTCCTCTGGAGCATCGCAGAAAGGTTGGCGATCTGTCTCTGTATTATAGATATGCTCTTCCGAAATATTATCAATCGTTCCACCATTAGCGGTCCCTTCGAGACTAACCCGTTGAGCTCCAGTCCATATGCACATCCATATGCCGTCACTTTGGAGACATGCCGAACATCTGTTTCCCAGAATATCAATTCCTACCTACCTTCCTTTGGTTCTCACGATGTTCTCTGAACAATACAGGATGTTTCTTTCCGTGGGAATCAGAACTTAAAAAAAATCATAAAATACCTATATTTCAGAAACGTCACCAATAGTTACCTACTCGAGATATATTTTTTCATTGTTATTTACAAACATAGGTATGCCCACCAAAACTTTTCGTGTCTCATAGACTGCCCTGACACCAACGTATTATCAAATCGATTTTACTCAATAACTTGAATCATTTAAAAATCGCACTGAAACCCACCCTGGTATGAATGAAACTGGTCCTGATCATGCGCACTAAATAATGCATCGAACTTTTTACAACACTTTCGTCCCATTGAATTGGCATTCTAGAGTAAGTATATATATTATAATTTCTATGAATTAAACACACATCTTTGTGCATTGTGATTCCATAGTGCACAACTTATACAACGTTGCCAAGTTTAATTTTGACGAACGTGACGTCATGAAACCACTTTTTTCTTTATTATATAACTGGCATTCAGAAAAAATTAAAAAAATAAAGATTCACGAGTTATATTAGAGTATACACTTAGTTCTCTCATAGGTTGGGAAAAAGTCCATCATTTTCGATATGTGACTCATCTTAGAAACAGTAACTTTTAATCAATATGGAACAGAGCACAAACAATAAATTCGAGTGATGTAAAACCAGTGATTTGTTACAGTAAATATTTCGTTTAACTTTATTTTTGTTCAAGCGTTTCAATTTCTGCTGGTATACCCCTTCTCTTTTACACCGTGAATTAGTGGCATTCGATTGTTTGATTTTGAATCTCTTTCACTTAGGAAATTGTGTATTATTCCCTTTTCAGGTCACTACTCAGCCGCAGAAGCAGTCGATAGGTACAAAAACTTATTGCAGGAGAGAGACAAGCTGCACAATACTTGGCAGCTGAAAAAAATCCACTTGGATCAGTTGTGTGACTTGCATATTTTCCTGAGAGAAGCCAAGCTTATCGAAGATGCCACCAATGCTCAGGAAGCGGCTCTCACTAACGTGGATATCGGAGAAACTGTAGATGAAGTCACCAATCAGTTCAAGAAACACGAAGCTTTCGAAAAAATCATGAACCTTCAAGACAAATATCTGGAAGCATTGCAGCTATCTGGTAGCAAACTGTTGAACCAAAACCACTTTGACGGCGATCAAATATCAAAAAGATTAGCGGAAATTCACGCGAAACGCAAACGAGTTCATCAGTTGTGCGCTCAAAAACGCCAACTCCTCACCAACGGACTGCTCTACGCCGAATTCAATAGAGATGTGAGCGAGGCCCAAACGTGGATTGATGAAAAACAGAAAAAGCTCAACGCAGCGGCCAAAACTGGAGAGCTAACCAAACTAGAAGACAAGATAAAAATGCTACAGAAACATCAAGCGTTCCAAGCCGAAGTCACCGCCAATGCCGGCAGAATCAACGAAATCAAGACTAACGGAGAAACACTCATAAGGAAGAATCATAAAGCCTCTCAAGACATAGCTGATCAGCTGTTTGAATTAGACAGAGCATGGAAATGCCTGATTGCTGAGATGAACCTCAGAAGCAAAGGTCTCGAAGAAGCTCAGGGTATCCTGGAATTCAATAATCAACTCGATAAAATAGAGACCTGGATCAGGGATAAAGAGGTTATGATACAAGCCGGCGATACGGGAAAAGATTATGAGCACTGTCAGATATTGCAGCGTAAGCTGGATGACGTTGACAGCGACATGAAAATAGACGACAACAAAATCAAAACCATCAGCGTTCTGGCCGACAAATTAGCAAGACAAGGTCACACTGGCGTTCAGGAACGTGGGGAAAACTTCAAAAAGAAGTGGTACTCTTTGCAAGGAGCTCTGAATAGATACCGAAATGAGTTAGCAGCCGCTGCGGAACTTCATCTTTTCCATCGCGATATTGCTGACACTTTGGAGCGGATATCGGAAAAATGTACAGCTATGGAGTCCGAAGATGTCGGCAAGGATCTTGCGGCTGTTGAAGCCCTCCAAAGAAAACATGAAGCCATCGAAACTGAAATCTCTGCCATTGAACACAAGATTGTACAAGTACACCAGCAAGATGCTCTGATGCTTAGCGAAAAATACCCGCACAGTATTAAACAACTAGAAGAAGCACTGGAAAGTTTGGAAGATCAATCGAATAAGCTGTCAGCTGCCAAAGATAAGCGCAAACTTTTATTGCAGACAGCATATATTCAGGAGAGATTTTTGGCAGATGTGAAGGAGTTGGAGCAATGGGTTCAAGATACCATCAAACGTATAGAATCCCAGGAAAAACCAAATACCATAGCTGAAGCCGAGGCTCAGCTGGAATTGCACAACGAACTCAAAGCTGAAATCAACGGACGAGACGAGTCTTTCAATACTTTGATACATTATGGTAAAACTTGCCCTCTGAAAGACAACCCTAAAATTATTGAAAATGTTCAAAAACTCGAAGTTTTGCAAGATACCATACACACGGCTTGCGAGGAGCACAAAGACGGACTATCTCATGAGTACGATATCCAGGATTTCAAAGAACAAGTCAATCATCTCAACAGTTGGTTGGCAACTAAAGAAGCATTCTTGAACAATGATGATGTTGGAGACACTCCAAGAGCAGTCGAAGCTCTGCTTCGTAAACATCACAACTTCGAGGTTATGCTCGACAAACAGTTGGAAAAAGTGGATGACCTAGAAAAAGTTGCCAAGAGGATCATGGCCGAACCGAACAAAAACAGCGACGAGGTCTCCAAAAAACTGGCTGCTGTGTTCAAGAGAAAGAACAAGCTTCTTATGAAAGCTGAAGAACGAAAAGATACTCTGGAGAAATCGAAAGCATTACAAGAATTCTTGAGGAACGTCAATGATGTGGAGAACTGGCTAAATCTAAAACTGCAAATCGCAGCAGATGAGAGTTACCGAGAACCTAGCAACCTGCAAAATAAAATACAAAAGCATGCTACTTTCGAGGCAGAAATTATAGCAAGTGCCGAGAGAATTCAAAACGTTGTGGAGGAAGGAAAAGAACTCATAGCTGAGGATCACTATGCTGCTACCGAAATCGGCATACGGTTGGATGAACTGGAGAACGACTGGAAGCATCTATTGGAATTATCCACCCGCAAGCGTGACAGGCTCAGTGAAGCATATCAGGCGCTTCTATTCCACCGCTCTCTTGAAGAATTCGAAGCGTGGCTGAACGAAGTGGAAGCACAAGTCAGCAATTCAGATACCGGTAAAGACCTAGCGACAGCTAACAACTTACTCAAGCGTCACACCATTTTGGAAAAAGACGTTCAACAGCACACCGAGAATTGCGAAAACATAAATGAAGCCGCGGAACATTTCATCAAAGGAGGTCATTTCATGGCTAGTGAAATTGAGGAAAAAGCGCAGAAGGCTATAACTAGGTTCCACCAACTCCAAGAGCCCTTGCAGGCAAGGAGAGACCTGCTAGAGTCCTCTCTGATGCTGCAACAGTTTGCTCGCAATGTCGATGATGAACTCCAGTGGCTCGAAGACAGAGAACCTCTCGCTGCGTCTCGCGACCTCGGCAGCAATTTGACGGCCGTGCAAAGCTTGCAGAAGAAACACCAAGTTCTGGAAGCTGAGCTATCGTCTAGGGAGCCGATAGTCTCGGCGCTCGTTGCCCGGGCTGAGCAACTGATGAGATCCGGACATGCATCCGGCCGTGTTATAAGCGAGAAGGCTAGCCAGCTCAGGGATATGTTCATGCAAGTGAAGGACTTGGCCAGTATTAGGAGATTGAGACTTCAGGATTCATTGGAAGCACACACGGTAAGGAACTAGGACTTAGTTTTTTATGTTCGGACGTTGACATTATTGATGAATGAAGTATTTTAATGAATCGCGCGGGTGGTATATCAGAAAATCGTTATAGTAAAAATGGCAGGTTGGTTGGATGGATGAATGTTGTGGTTTTGGATGGTTGGCTGTCTGGATTTGTTTGGTTGGTTTCGGTTAGTTGGTTTTAAATAGTTGAAAACAAGTTTTTAATATTTTTTCAGTTCTATCAAGAAGTGTCAGAAGCGGAGGCATGGATTAGTGAAAAACGTCCGTTCCTCGCAACCAAAGAGGTCGGTAAAGATGAAGACACAGCGCAATCATTGCAGCGCAAGCTAGAAGCATTATCAATAGAAGTGAAAACTTTCCAACCGACTATTCATAGGCTTGGCAATGTAGCAGACAGTCTTATAGAAAGAGAACATTATGATTCTGAAAATATAGCAGCAGCAAAGGTGGGAGCTAGTTTGCTTTTATTTAGTCTTTCATTTATTATCTTAACACTTTTCATTCACAGGATGCCCTTGAAAGCGATTTTGCCGGCCTCCGCAAGCTTGTATCCGAAAGAGAGGTTCGTCTTACAGAAGCCTTACAGTATTTCGGTTTCCTCCATGAATGCGTCGAAGTGCAAGAATGGATGAGGGAACAAATGAACAAGACAGATTCAGATGAATACGGTGATGACTTGGAACACGTAGAACTTCTTATCCAAGCTTTCGATACTTTCCACGCTAGCTTGTTGAACAGCGAACCCAGAGTACAGCAGTGCATAGATAATGGAAACGTCATCATAGATGCAAAGAGTAGCTATAGTTCAGAGGTGCAAGAGAGAGTTAACGATTTGCAAAGCACCTGGGAGGATCTGATTGAACTAGCAACGGCACGAAAGGAAGCTTTGGCCGGAGCGAAGCAGGTTCACGTTTTCGATAAGACAGCTGAAGAAATTATATCTTGGATCCAGGAGAAGGAGGCTGATGTTACGTACGGGGCTTACATAGAAGACTCGGAGGTTATTGAGCAGTTGATAAGGAAACATCAAGCTTTGGAGACTGAAATGAAAGCTATCAAAGATAAGGTCGATTTCATTGAACAGGAAGGTGATAGGCTCATTGCCGAATTTCCGGATACCAAGGAACACATTGATGATAAGCGAGAAAACACAGTTAGTGCTTTGGAAGATCTGCAAACCAAAGCTGAGAGGCAGAAAGATTTCTTGCAGCAGTCTGAACAATTGCAGTCATACTTTGATGGGTATCACGACTTGATGTGAGTATGAATAGATCATTACTCATTTGAATTCCTCATTACTTGAAAGCGGAATAAAATTATGAAAATCCCACAAACTGATTTTCACACCTGTTTTCCTCAAATCATCCGTAACTAATGGTATTGATTTTGTTTGTACTTCAATTATCTAGTTATTTTCGTTGGAGCAACCAGATTGCTGTATTAGTTTTCATTTCATGTGACATCTACAGTCACTAGATGAATTTTAATCCAAAACATATTTCTTTGCATTAATAATGTTATGTTTATCAAACGAAAACGTACACAATAGTTACCTAATTTAGTTTTGCAGAAGCGAGGTAAGATAAGATATCGACAAGTATTTTTTTGTTATAAATTTTCTTTAATTATTTTGAAATTATCATTCGTATGAGTTACAGGTTACTAATTCACATGTTACTCAATTCACATGAATCTCATTTTAAGCCCAAAAGATGCTTCATTTTAAGGAGAAGAAGAAGAAGACGTAATTTTTTCAAGTTTTTTTTTTAACAAAAGTTTGTTTGAAACATAATTGCGTGTGATATCATATTAATCGTAATGAAATTAATCAATCAATCAATCAAAATATACTATTGTCTGAAGAATAATAATCTTATTGGCAAAGCCTAGTGTTAGGTCGCAATTAGTAGCATAGTTATAATTATTATAATTTAATACTGCACAATGTTGCCACTTGAAGAATTCAGTAATACAAATTATGAAATTAAAATGTACATTGCAGAAACATTACGACTGAAAACAGCATTCTCTAAAAATTTTAGGGAATAAATTAGTGATTTGATCATATCCATAATCTAAAAAAATTTTTGATTGTATTCGGAATGTCAGATAGAGACAAAAGAAGTGAAAATATATCTGGCGTCTCAGTTGCATAAAGCTGAGTCACTTTTTAGAAAATTCAGTGTTAGGTCGTATATAAATCCTCCAAATTTCATTCCACTATCTGCAAAACCAAAAAATGTATTGGGCGAGCGGCCTTCTGCGGTCACCCGGTATACCGAAAAAAATACTTACTCGTTTTTACGGATTTTATAATTTTATACGGTTATCAACATCTCATATTTACCAGGCAGGTTCATGCTACTTCCCAATTTAATCTAATCAATTTCTCCACAGAGCCTGGATTAACGAAATGCTGGCAAAAATAACCGCACCGGATTTGCCGCAAGACTGCACCGAAGCCGAGCTTTTAATAGAGAGGCACAGAGAATACAAGACGGAAATAGAAGGCCGCTTACCCATCCTCGACGCATTCTACGAAAACGGTCGCTCCTTCGTCCAACAAGGTCATTACCTCTCACAAGAAATCGAGGACAAAATAAAAGTACTCCAGCAGAAGATGGAGCTGCTCGAGAACACTTGGGGCAAGCGCCACATCATCTACCAGCAGAACTTGGACGTACTTCTTTTCAAACGGGAAGCTGATACTTTAGAAAACTGGCTGGCGGTCAGAGAAGGTAGATAGATTTATTTCATTTCTACATAGTTGTTTTCACTCGTCTAAGAAGTGAGTCATTCAATATATTTAAAACTATTAAATAATAATTTTTGAAGGAGATAATCACTAATGGAGTAGGGCTCCAGGTTACACAGATATTTCCTGACGGATCCTAACAATCCTTTCGGACTTTGCATATCTTTAAAAATCATGAAATAGTGTCGTCTAATATATGATAATGATATATTTCATCCCAAGTTTCTTTTCGAATTTGTGAACAGATATTATGAATGTTTTCGTTACTGATTTTTCGTTTTTTCTCAAAGGAAACCTGAACGACTCGAAACTGGGCGAAAACATCCCTCAAGTCGAAGATCTGATCAGGAAACACCGCGACTTTGAAGAAGCCATCAAAGCGCAGGAAGACAAGTTCAACGCCCTGAGGCGGATGACGATGGTAGAAGAATCCTTTGCCGAGCAGAAGAGACAAGAGGCCCTGGCTCAGAAGACTGAGAAGGAGCGGGTGGAGCAAGAACGAATGGAGCAGCGGAAGCGGACCGAAATGGCGAGGATAACGGAGTTGAGGCGGAGAGAATCGAACGAGAGGGAGCAGCGCTATCACGATATTCCCGAGGATAAGGTCAACGGGAATACGATAGTGATGCGCGAAGATCAGCGCCCTCTCACGCCGCCGGTTGTGAAACCGTCGGTTCCTGTGAGGAAGACGAATTCGGTGGCTCAGATGTTCGATAGAGACCGCATGAGAAGGGGTTCGGATGTTTCGGTGAAACGGGCCGAGAGTATGAAAGTTGGAGGGTCCAAACCGCCGAAGAGGACGCCTTCGTTCAATACCAGGAGGCGCAGTTCGTTGCGATCTAAAAATCCAGGTAATACAATTTTTGCAATCTTTTATTCAAATTACTCTGTTCTTATGTCCTTCATTTGGTCGTTCTTTCCTTCTGTCCATTATGCAAGCTGGCATCTGATTGAGTTGCAAATATGCACACTTATTAAGGACCGATGACAATACAATAATTATTTAAAAGATTACCCTCTTGCCCCCTCCCGTCCGAAGATTAAATGGATAGAAATTCGGAAAAAATTTCGACGGTTTCGGAAAATGAAAAAAATTGCCAAACATTGTGACAATAATATCGAAAAAATCCAGATTAATTTAAAACATTTTTATCCCGCTGTCCCCCTAAAATCCAGAAGGAGAATTCGTAGGAATTCGGAAAATTTTCTGACGGTTTCGGACGTCGAAAATTACAACAAACAAATTTTTATTGATCTTGTTTGAAAATTGGCAAAACTCACGAAAACAAAATCGGAAAAATCCCTGGAAATAGTGTAAAACATGAGACCACTTTCCTTCTAAAAAAAAAAAATCCAAAAACTCGCTAATGTAAAATCGAAAAAATCCGTTAAAATAGTGAAAAACAGTGGATCATCGAATAATGTTATTTAATAGAAATATACAGATAGAGAACAATCTGTATTTCAGGGCGTAGAGGGGTAGTTCTCTGATTCCCCCCTCTTGTTCGAAAGAAATAGGAAAAACTCGCGAAAACAAAATCGGAAAAATCTCTGAAAATAGTGTAAAACATGAGACCACTTTCCTTCTCAAAAAAAAAAAAAAATCAAAAACTCGCTAATATAAAATCGAAAAAATCCGTAAAAATAGTGAAAAACATTGGATCATCGAATAATGTTATTTAAAAAGGAATTACCCCTCTGCACCCTCAAATACGGATCGTTCTCTATCTATTAATTAGATATAATTTTGTAGTAACTTTCAAAAGTTTCTAATAAAGTCAAATTTTTTTTCACAATAACTCAAAAGAAAAGGATACTTAAAAAATATAATTGTCAAAATATTTTGTTTGTATTGTTTTTTGTATATTAAAAATTACTTGATCGTATCTGAAATCTTCAAGGCAAAGGGTCAAACTGATATTCTGTGCAATATGGGTTTTTGAGCGATAAAATATCTTCATTTTAAATAAAAAAGCTTTTCTTCACAAATCGCATTTTTTTCGTGAAAATTTCGTAGCATGTGAATTGCTGTATTCTCGATAGTTTTGGAGTGTTTTATAAATACGTAAAAACCCAATTTTTGTATTCAGGAGGTCGATAGTGATGATATCTCTTGTGATAGTCATTCTGCTTGATTGTATAGCATCATAATCCTATAAGGTTAGCACCCCAAAACTGATTCAACTCTTTTTATTAACATGTTTAACAGTTCTCATAATTTTGGTACAAATTGTATTCATTACTTTCAGAAACAGTTTTACCACCAGTAGAGGCAGAATCATTCTTGGACCGAAAACAGCTGCTGCTTCCTGGAGCCAAAAGGGCAACGAATCGAGCTTGGAAAAACTCGTACACGGTCCTGTGCGGGCAGCTGCTGTGTTTCTTCAAAAGCAAGGACGATTTCGCCGCTAGCAAAGCCAATTCTCCGCCGTTGAATATCCACAATTCTGTTTGTGCCGTGGCCGATGACTACCAGAAGAAGAAAAACACGTTCAAGCTCGTTATAACGGATGGTTCGGAATATTTATTTACCTGCAACTCTGAAGTAGAGATGATAGACTGGATCAACAAAATCACTTTCAGAGCCAGATTACCTCCAGCCCAGCAGCTTTTACATTTTGTAGTTTCCAGGGTAAGCATCTCTTTTCAAGTATTAAAGAAAAGTAATAATAAAACCAGCTTCATTGCCCTAAGATACCTTTAATATAAAAAAAAATGTACAAGCTAGTCAAAAAGCAATATGATATAAAGGTGAGTAATAAATATTAATAAATGGCAAACATACAAACAGTTTATTGAACAAAACAAAATTAAGGTATTGGGTTCTAAATCAAGAAGAAATAAAATGAGTGATTTTTTTATTTCAATAAAAATTCAATGCTGAATATGAAGCATCTTACAGTAGTAGGTAGGAATATGAAGTTTGAAAAACTTCTACTATATGCATATAAATTTTATCAAGACTATTTCTGTAATAAAATAGTACTTTATTACTATTACTATTAGATATTTTCTATTTACAAACAATTATGTTTATGAATAAGAAATGGTACTTTAGATAACTACTGGATCAAAAGCTGGAGAAGGTAAAAAACAAAGAAGTTGATTCTTTTACTTTATCATTTGCTTTGCTATTGGCTGTGGTACCCCTGTGCATTTACGCAATTGAGGTTTGATTAAATATACCTATATTTGAGATAATATTTCAACTCTGAAGTATTCAAAGGGGAAACTGCTGAGGAATTTTTGGTGTGCATGTCTTGGGTATTAGTGGCATTACTATTACTCGGGTATTAGCTGGGAATTAGAGGCATTACTTGAAAATTATTGGGTATTACAGGTATTACTGGTGTATTACTCGGGCATTAGAAGAATTAGTTAGGAATTATTTAGTATTACAGCATTACATGGGAAAGGGAAGTAATAATCGAGCATTACACATGGGTATTACAGAAATTATTTGGAAGTAAAAGAACAAATTACTGCACAATTATAATCGTTGAAGGGTAAAAGAAAGGTCTTCAAAACTTCAAAAATTAAAAAGCACTGGTGGAAATCAGAATTGTGCAATGAAAAAAAGGTCTTCAGAATTGTACTTTTCAACATACCTTACATTGAGACAACATTTAATATTTTTATTACTTTTCTGACTTGGGGCATTACTTGGGGGTATTACTCGGAAATTTCCTCGGCGGTTTCCCCCTCGGAAATACTATTCAAATAAGATATGGATTGAATTACTGGATAAATCAAGAGTAAAATCAACCAATTGCACGGACTGAATTATATTCAAGTTTGAAAGAAATTGTTCATCTATAATAATAATAAAAGCCATCGAAATATGTATGTAACAATATACAATTGACAATTTAAAAGGCTATTGACCGAGGTCCTACCTATTTTTTAGTGGTTCAATGAATTACAGTTCAATTAGTGGATCTTTTCTCCATGCGTCATCGTTAATATGCATATAAAATGAGTCAAAAAATTTTAGTAAAAGCAAAGTCTTAAGTATTGAACTAAAATCGACATGGTTAATATTCTGATGAAAATGACAAACTGTAAATAGTAAATTACAAAGTTAACATTTTCAAATATATGGAAATATCGAATTTCCATAAAAATTTAAACAATTATCATATTCTTAATGATATTTGTAAGAATTACAGCAACTTTTTTCATTCGTACAGTTAGAATCAATAAGAAGCTTCTTTATACATATCAGTTGTTTTCTTTTTGAGATGTAGTCTACTTTTCCTGGAGCAGATGGAATGGGTTTATTCTCGTTTCTTATTCTGATGTTATACATAGTTCTTCTTGATATTTTAAGTGTATCTTCCACTCTCTTAAATACTATTGAGAAAAATAGATGAAAATGGTACTAAAGGTCCTTCATGAGTTCTCTCCCTTTGAAAATTCTCGTTCAAATTGTTGTGCTTGTGAATCGAGGATAGTTCCAGCCATAATCTGAAAATACAAGTACAGAAATATATTGAATGTTTTGGTTTGTATTTGTATATTAATGTGATTATCTCTTCTTGATATCTGAGAGAGCTCGAACGGTAAAGCGCGGCTCATCGATATCTGAAGCCAAGCAACGCAGGGCGGAGTTGTGGTTTTTTTCATGGGGTATTTTTACCCTTTACACTATGCAATGAAATGTAACAATTAACATATATTTCAGCAGGACCCCAATGATTTTGAAATAAGTTCCCAATCTAGTAGAACGTCGAGTCCGGATGTAGCTGATATGGTAGTTTTGAGGCACGACCCACATTCAACTAATGGAAGCCTAGCCTCATCCCATTCGAGTCGACATACTATCGGTAAGCATTGAAATTTTTTGGAAATAATACAACTCACACGTATTACATGAGATCTAAAAAACTGAATAGTTGATAATATTTAGTTAAGTTAATTTTATTACACTCATGATTTAGAAAATAATATAAAATGAGGTTTCGATAGCAAAAAATTGAATTTCTTATTGCTGTTTGATTCACATGTAAAAAGTAGATAAAGTAGATAATTTAGATGAAATCATAAGGAAACGCCTTTGTATATAATTGCAGAAGAGAGGAAAATTGAATATTTTGTATATATTCTAAATAATGGGTTGTAAATACTTGTAAAAGTACTGGTTCATCATATATTTCAGTTGTTTTCCTCATTTTATTAGTTTGTTGAACTAAACAAATATTTTAGTAATGGTTCACAACCCCTTTACAATATCCTCAAGTCCCTAGCATTTATACTTTGAAGAAAAATTAGCCCTGTTATTAAAAGGTTGTGAAAATGTAGCTTTCACGGCTGGTCTTTTATGGTAAAAACCTTCAAACGTTTCTACTGCAACTGCGGGACATCATCAGTGGCTTGACGCATCAACGTTTATCTCCTTGACGTCTTAACGTCTCATCTTTTTGACGTGTCAGCTGATACGTCAGTAAGAATAATTCGGCCACGCCACTGAAGAGGACTGCCGCAGTTACAGTCGAAACGTTGGGAGATTTTACCCAAAGAAGGCCACGGCAACATCCGGAAACAAAAAAGAGTAACAAAGTTACCATTTCGAATATTTAAAATATACGACATTAAAGCTATCATTTATTGAAATCACGACCCCACCCTCCCCTTACACCCTGTTCAAATAAAAATATAATATTTTGAAATAATGGTGTCAAATTAGGTATTGAAATCAATAAACACTTAATTGTTATTCAAACAAATCATATACCAAATTCCATTTCCATCTGTTCTGATAATTTCATGGGAATTTCTAATGTGGATATTAAAGTTCAATAAATGGATAATTTTTCGAGTGGAATTAATGGCTTTATATGAAGTTTAAAAGTGGGAATGAGTAATTCGACATTTCATTTACGGTTTTAAGTCAAAATTAAAATAGGTCATCTTATACAGCCCGCCAGAAGGTCAAATCCTTATAAGAAAGATGTATCTAGCAAAAACTGTTATGGGTTTTGCTTATCAAATCATCATGAATTACAAAATGTTGTCATGTGACTTCTCTTATGGGTGGAATTTTTTTTTCAAGATCTAAAAGTTTTGCAAATAATTTTCAATGAAATAATCAATACACACACACACATAAAAATTCATATAACATAATAATAGAAATACTAAAAAAAATCCAAGACCTAAATAATATGTGATAGTTGATTTCATTATCATTAAATATTTTCAATTAAAATAAAAGTTATATGTCAATATCCAAATTAACGGGGTGTTCCAGAGTCAATTTGGAATATACTAAATGTTTTTTTTTTTTGAATTTTTCGTAAAAAATCCGTTAATCAGAGTAAAATTTGATTTTGAGCAATATTTCCTAGTATAATTCATTTAGCGCATTAAAAAAAAATAATAACCACCTAAAATTATTTTGAAATATAATTTTTAATAATTTGAGGAGAGAAGATGACAGTTTTTGTTAAATACAACAATTAAAGGCTTTACCTTATGGATCCAACCATTTGGCGGCCCTGTGTATAATATTTTCTGATATGCATTATACATAAACATTAACATGTGGAGTATATAACAAAAAAAATAACATACATGGTACATTCATTTATAGTTCCGTTAGGCTTTATAGTTTCATTGAATTTTGGTTTTCAATTAAATATGAACGTTCAATTATAAATTTAATAAAACATACATAATATCATCTGCTCTAGTTGATAGCAATGAGAAGACAGTTAAATTTTATATTGATGAGAATTAATTTATATTGATAAATCATCATTAATTTGTTATTAATATTACTATACAGCATTTGAGCAACACTGTTGCATATGTGTTTCAGGTCTTCTGTTGTCCAAAGTATTCAATATTTAGACTTTCATATTCAAATTCACCAGTTTTGAATTTTGAAATTTTGATAATGCAAAATAATTAATTTTAATAGAATTTATTAATTGCAGTTTGAGTAAAATTTTTTATTGGTCTTCATTCAACAAATAATAACAAATGCAAAATCCCATGCAATAGGAATATCATTTCCAATTAAAACTTGGTTATTTCATCATATTAATGCAACTAACCTTCACTGGAGAATATATCATTAAATCTACTAATGTAGGGGAGAGTCCACCACCCCTGCCAATGACAGAACCTCCGAATAATTACGGCTCCAGGATGAGTACTCCCGAGAACAGTGGAAATGTTTACGGTTAGTTTTGCATGTTGGACGCTGCTGACAAAAATTAACTTGGCACCACTTTGACTAACTTGATTGATTTTTCAGCTCTTTTCTCACCTATCTTCACTATTAAATTTGCTTTCAGACTTATAAGGGGTAATTTGCTTATCTTCTTACTACAGTGTCCGGCATAAAGTTCCTAGCATAGGGAAAACTTTTTTATTGATTTCTCAAAAAAAACATTCTTGATAAAAACCTCTGCTTCATTCCAAATTTGAATTTCAAATACCAGAATTTAATTTTTACGATGTTATACAAGCGATCTCCCAAAAAAATATGATTTGTTTTCGAAAAAATAATATCCCATCAATTTATTTTTCACTGTAGAATTAAAAGTCAAGAAAAAATATTGTTCAGAATCGAATGTTGATTCTTAAATTCAAATCATAACCTATGTCCAATTTGATTTTTCAATTCAATTTAATTTTTTTCCCATTTTCTCCACATTGCCCTGTATGACATAAGAAGGAATACTATGCTTGGCAGATGGTAAATTCCTAGATATGATGATATCACTCTCTGGATGTCCTCACCTTCCTCGCTTCTATCAGAAAATCAGATTTATTGAAATATGTGACGGAATTTCGCAAAATCTTGCTGCAAATAGTAATTAAAACAATTTTAGAAGCGAGGAAGGTGAGGACATCCAGAGATTGATTTCATATCTAATAATGTACCATACCTAGCATAGTATTCGATATGTTGTACAGGGCGATGAGGAGAAAATTGGAAAAAAGTCGAAAAATTAAATTGGTCATAGGTGGCTATGATTTGAATTTGAGGATCAACATTCGATTTTGAACAATATTTTCTTTTGACTTTTGATTCTACCGTGAAAAATGAAGTAATGCGATATGTTTTTGAAAATAAAGCATGTTCTCCCTCGTATAGGCTCGTAAAAAATTCAATTCCTGATATTTGTAATTCAGGTTTGGGACGAAGAAGAGGTTTTCATCAAGAATGATTTTTTTGAGAAATCAATAATAAAAATGTTTTTCATATCCTGCAAACTTTATGCTAGACACTGTATAATCATACTCTGTTGGCGACAAGTTTTGAAATATCTATTTTTTCTGTGTAGCTTGGAAACTTTTTTAATTTTGAATAGTTTTCCTTCTAGTCTTCAATCTCATTTTTAAATGGAATTTTTTTTATTCGTATTTCCTATTATTTTTTTAAAATTTGATTTTTACAAAATATTTCATTTATTGACCTTAAGTACATTACCCTTTCTGTATATATTTTACCAGCCAAAACATATTTTACTTTTTTCACAGTGATGGGCACTACTTTTTTTTTAAATAAACATCCAAAATTTTTCAGTGGTCTGATGCTGAACAGTTATTTTTTTTCAATAAGTTTTTTCCAGAATTAGCTTTTAGTTTACCAGAATTTGTCTTTTGGGGCCAAATAATATTGAAAGCATTTCAGTATTATTTTCATACTTTGAAAATAACTCAATAGTTTTGTCATTTACTGAAAAATTGTTGGAGTTTTAATTAAACCATGTCTTTGTTTTTGATTGAAATTGATTCAGTGTTATTTTTGTTCTGATCATTTACTAGTGGAAACTCGCCATAAAATTAAGATTCAAAATTTAAAATGAGTGAAACCAGTTAATGATTATAGAAAATTAGATTGTTATGAAACAATTGCTATTCACAAAAACAGATTGAAATCTTTGCTCAATAATGATAATGGGCCATTAAATTTTACACTATTTGAGTTGATACAGATACATGACTGATAATAATCGCATCTATTGACTTGCTTGGGTGTGACCTTACTTGATGACCGTCAAGTAATTAGAGGTAGGATCACTCCCACATAATAATTAACAATAATCCATAGTAATTAATTGTAGGGTCTGACAGGTCTGATAATTTACTTAAGTTTAGTAATGCCCACTGATTAGGATAACTCAGTTATTTAGGGGAAAAACCTCCTGTTCTCATGGGTGGCTGTGATTCGATATTCTAGATAAGCACGCGATTCTGAACTATATTTGCTCTTGAATTTTTTTTAATGAATCAGTCATATCGTAATCAAACAGCAGAGCTTATCCTTCATTGGCCTGCAGACATGTTTCGACGTTCTGGCCTCTCATCAGTACCAGGATAGGTACAACATTAGAGTCCAAAGTCCAATGAATGATAAAAAGCACAGTTTGGGTCAGTTTCAATCAAGAATGGAAATGGCACTGTAAAAATCTATCCTTGATATAAGAATTCCGTGTCTACTTTATTGAAAAGTGTTTACGTTGAAAATAATGTTTTTTTTTTTACTTAGATACATATGGAAATCCGACCCAACAGAAGCAGGATTGGCAAACGACTTCTTCAAGACCTTTAAGTTCACCAGATTCGAAAAATATGTCCCATCGCTTAAGAAATTTGTTTGTTCGAAAGAATCGCAACTCGTAAATGTCGTTCAATAATCAGTACTTTGAATTCCATTAAATTATTCATTAATTGTATGAGGTTTGTGTGGATGCGATTCCCTCTGATTAAACAAACAGAATATTTAATAATAAATACAAATTACTGGTTTTGATTTTTTACTTTAAGCACCTAGAGTACGTTTATTACAAAAAAGGTTTATATTTTATTTATGTATACATACAGGATGTATTATTTTACATGGCGCAGTGGGTGAGGTAGTAATAAAGCTGCTTTTGGCTATATATTGATGTTTTTGTTGGAAAATGGTTTTTTGTAGAATTTCATTGTAATATTGTCTGAGGCTCATTCGATCAGGAATGCTGGTACTTTTCATTCCCGACAGTACTTCATGTACAGGGTTGTTATGTTTCATTGCTCGAGTTCTGAAAATTGAATATTATATTTTATAATTTTTCCATTATATTGTGCTCTGAAAAACAAAAATATTATCCATTTAGGTAGCGCTTGTTATCGATGATAATTTAATTGCAGTATTAGTATGATATAAAAACTTGAAAAGGCAGCTTTTAATTCTCTCATCGTCAATATATTTATCTAATTTTCTCAATTTTTTTTTTTATTAAAAATGTATTTTTGTCATTTGGAGTGAAACATGCTATATGTATATATTTCTGTTTATAATGTAGTTAGTTTGTAAATAAAAATTATATAAAAGTATATATGAACCAAATTTTTGATAAAATATTGATTGTAGGTATTGATTTATAGAAAATATACAAGTTTGATTTGAAATGCATTTTCACTTGAATTTTTCAAGGTTTTCACTGATTTCCAATGGCAATCCATAAAGTTATTATTTGGTCAAATATCAAGGTCTCAAGTTGTCACTAGTCCGCCCAGTAGTGAAAAATCAATATGAAGAGGTACGTACAAGTGCTATATTATCTGAACTTTTGACAGTATGACATCCTGTTGAAAAATCGAATAATTTGAATAGCAATAGGTCTCATTGATAGAAAAATGTATTTCATAATAGTGAGATATCAACAACTATAGAGGTCAAACATTGGGTGCCTCAGGGCTCAGTATTAGGGCCTCTATTGATCATCATTTATATGAAAGATTCACCAGCATTGTCCAGATTTGTTTTCAAAAACCAGCTCGGATTTCACTTTCATCAAGTGTGGGATGCTCGACATAAGTTATCATCTTGAACTCTTAGTGCAAGTTGTACAAGACAAGTTCAACAACGGTTCAAGCGAACTGAGTTCAGTTTCTGAGGAACTAGAAATTTCATTGGATAATCCCTAGCAACTGACCTCGGTTCACTTGAACCATTGTTGAACTTCTCTTGTACAACTCGCCCTAAGTATCATTAGCAAAAATAAGTAAAATAAGGATATAGGTCAAGGGCACCCACGCTTTTTTCACAATTGGGTAATTACATTGAATATTGTTTTGTACTCTTTAGTTCATAACGTAGAATTGTGAAATTTACAGAACTCAAATATTTCAAAAATGAACAAAATTACCTAGAATGAGTCACTTCAAGTGATACACTATAAGCTAACAGTAGAAGAAACCACCGACATTTTCCAAAAATTATAATAGGAGGCAAAATAGGTCAGAAACAACTTTAGCTTCGTAATCGTAATGAAAAAGGGGGCGTGGCAACGCGTGACGTCAGTTCAACCGTCGCGGCGATACCAATGGGTCACAGAATAATGCTATTCAATTCAAAATATACTTTAAACAGAACATAAGTTTTGGAAGGAAAATCGACTTTTCTCTTTTGAATGAGACATACTGTTTCTGCAATGGAAATGCAATAAATTGATAGTAGTTTATTCTTGATCAAGAGTAGTGGCCTGGTCTACAGTTGTCGAGAGGCTTAGCTCTTAGATATATATTATATATTATACCGCTAGATTCAAGATAATGAAAAATAAGATGTTGAAAAGGGGGAACATTCTTCCTGAAAAAACTAAAAAAAAAAAATTGAAAACAGTGTTTTTTCATTTTTTCAATTTTTATGGAGAATGTTCCCCCTTTTCAACATGAATACCTTCCAAGACGTTATCTTGAACGATGAAAAATAGCGCTAAAGTTTGTCTTAATCCCAGGAAATTGGAACAAAAGATATTTTCTATGACATGATTTGAAAGTGGAGTCAGTCCACCATTTTGAAAAATAGGCTTTTTGTTTTGTTGTCAAAAAGCAGTATATGAACTAACATTCAACCAAAAAAAATTCCAATCTTTCCAAAATTCAACAAGGGGTTACTTAATGAAATGACTGTATAAATATGTGATTGCCCATTTAATACTAAACAATTAATTTTATTATCAATTAAACAATAGCATACAAAAAAGTACTCAATTATTTTTCTTCACTTTTATTGCCAACATTTTCAGTCACATCATTTTCATTTTGCTTCCTTCTTGATAACATTCCAGGTCTATATATAGCTATAGTTGGTCTATCTTTATTTCTTATCCTTCTCTGAGTCTGTGCATCAGTTTCTTCTCTCTTCACTTCTTTCTCTACTTTCAGCTTGGACGTTTCTTTTTTCTCAATGCTGTTACTAGGTTTATCTAGAGGGGTCTTTGGAACATCTACCAGTGTTTCATTCATTTGATCAATTTTCTTCTGTTCTGCTTTTTGGGCTTCCATTTTCCTTTCCTCTCTTTTTTCACTGTACTTCTTTACTTTCTTAGGCAATACCTTAGTTTCTACTTCTTTTCTGTAGTCGGATTTTGGACGGGTTTCTTTTTCTTTGTGGTCATCAAATTTATAATCACGGCTATCAGGATATTCTTTCTTAGGATATCTAGGTTTTATTTCTTTACGCCTATCATCAAATCTCCGTTCTTCATACTTTTTTTCCCTATTTTTATAATATGACTTCTCATAAAATTTTTCATTCTTTTCTTCAGCTTTAGCTTCACTCTCAACGTCTCCCTTTGCTTCCTTTGAATTTTCTACTTTAGGTTTGGACTTCTCAAGATTTAATGGAGGAGATTTTTCATCACTGAATTTCTTACGATCATCGCCAAAACGATCTTTCCTCTTGTCAAACTCTCTTCTTTTTCTTTCTTCCCTTCGCACCTCTCGAATTCTCATACGCTGAGCCTTTTTATTTTTTATGAATTCCAGAAGAGGAGTCGTAACATCATTTTTATTCTCATTTGTCAACTGAAGGGTGTATTCTGGCTTTTCCTCTGCTGGCTCTATGGGTTTTTTGAGTGATTCTACAAATTCTGAGAAAACTGGGTCAGATTCAATGCTGCCAGACTTTGGATCTATCCTGACCTTCCCTCGCTTTTTAGGGATCTTTTGGAATGGTGCAAATTCCACCACACAGGGATATTCATGTCCCTTACTGTCCAAGAACACATAGTTATCAAACCTTTCTTTGAAATCGTAAATATCCTCGTGATTAACAAAATTGATGTAAACTCTCGCAAAAGCAAATTCGCCCAAGGAAAAATCACCATTCACAGTATAGATATAATTGTAGTCTGGTAGCGGAGAAACTTGTTTCAAGAAGGTGTCCTGGTCAATGGTTGGCGGTAGTCGACGAATTACTACCTTCGTTAATGGTTTCTCTTTCTTTTCCTGTTTCCGTTCGTTTTCTGTTAGAGCCATCAGGACAGGTAAAATTTAACACTTCTTACAATACCATGTACTTAATGGCTTGAACTGAATTAATAAAGGAATAATTTTTAATAACTTAACATTCATTAACGTCTAACCACGTCTAACGTCAATAAAATAACGTCATACTGTCAGCTGTCACTGTCAATTGTCATCAATTATCAGTCGGATTAAGTCAGGGCTGTTCCTGCCCGATAAAAAATAGTACCAGATCTCATTTGGAAAAAGTACTAGAATTAAGAATTTAGTACTGGATTCTACTTTTCTTCAAATTTGCAGTAATCGAGGTGGGTTCTGGGTATTAATTAGCAAAGAGGCAATGGTAGTTTTCCATTCAAAACAAAATCGCCAAGATAGAACACTAACATCACAATATGAATAAAAATAATAATTTGAAACTAATAAATTTAAAAAATAACCAAATTCATAGAAAAGTTGATCAAAAAACAAAATTCGAGGCAAAAAAGTAATAATCTTATTTATGATAATAATTGAAGCATATTTCTTCCTGGAATCTGGCAGTTGGGAGTTGTCAAGTCAAACCTGTGTGAAACTACAACTTTTGACAGTTTTGACTTTTGACACAGCAGTCACAGAACATCAGAATAGTTAGAATGAGACCATGTGACCGGGGTTGGTACTCTGTAACTTGTTTTGCAAAGCGAAGCGAAACGAAGTTAAACGAAGCACACGCTATCACTTTGTGGTGTACCGGATGGCGATTGTTTCGCTTCGCTATCGCTATGCGATAAAAGTTACAGAGTCCCAGCCCATGTGACACGCTAGAACCTCTTCTTCTTCTCTATTTTTTTCTCTTCAATTTCTTTTTAGTAGACTTAATTTGCCTCTCTAGTCTCTACTCTCTACACAGATTTGGAGATTTTGTGACGGAAACATTGAACCCAATCTCAAAACTGAAATAGTACTAGTTTTCACTAAAAAGTACTTTAGTACCGAATCTCTTCAAATAGTACTGAATCTAGTACTAAAGTACTGACTGGAACAGCCCTGGATTAAGTTGTCATTCTTCGTTTGTATAAAGCCGGCCTTCCACACCAGCTTTTTGCCGCTGGCTTCTTGTCTCTAGCCAATCAGAGTACTTCAAAAGTAGCCGTCGCTTCTTCAAGGTCATGCCGCTGTTTGTTGGTTCAAGTTTTACTTTTAGCGTCATGCCGTTGACTATCTTTGTTTATGAATATGTTGCCATCTCTTTTTATAGACATATAAGTCATATAAATGAAACGAATAAAATGATGTAAGTCATAAAACCCAAACCAAATAAATTAGGAAGTGTTATCAAACTATTCTTCGGTGTTTTTGCCAAAAACTGACAATTAAATTAATTAACAATGGAGAAAAATTATTTGACAGTTGGCGTAAAGCGTAGCGTTTTTCTGCCCTTGTGGAAATGGTTATATAGAAATTCTTCCGAAAGAAGTTGAAGCTGAAAGCTGGTATGGAAGGCCACCTTTAGGGTCCTTCTTCTAAATGTAAACAATCTGTCGATAACATTTCACCACCCGTCACCCCCCTCGCCCAAAAATTGTATAGAAAAGGATAGTTCATGTTCACTTAAAAACAGGTATTTGTGTAGGTATATGTAGGGCATCTCTATGTCTTTTATTACTCTGAGGTTTCGACGGTTCGAGGACGGTGCTTCTGACTTCTGACGATCATGTACTGTTTCTGACTTTTGTTCGAACGAACCTTATAAATGTAAACATACTGTCCTAACATTTCACTTTCCGTCACCAACAAATTGTATAGAAAAGGATAAATCATATTCACTTCAAAACAGGAATTTGTGTATAGGTATAGGCAAGGCATCTCTATGTCTTTTATTACTCTTAGGCGTCATCTCATATTTGTTCCCCTTAGCAAAGCCTTTCAGTTTCATTTCTCATCTGATTTCAACAGTAGTAGTTCACTTAAGTATTGGGTAGTTTATATAAATTTCCCGCGTAAATTTACTTCAATGACGTCACAAGCAACGACAATGAGTGAAACTCACTAACTTATTTTGCATAGCGAAGCGAAGCCAAACGAAGTTAAACGGAGCACACGCTATCACGTCCTGGTGTACCAGAAAGAGATGGAGATTATTTCGCTTCACTATCGCTATGCGATATAAGTTAAGAGTCCCAGCCCGTGCCTCTCCTATCAGTTGCTTCCGAGATGACGATTCATGTCGTTTTATTGATTGTTTTTCTCATTCTGGATGCTGTCACTTCTGTTCCTATCACTGGAGAAAAATAAAAAGACGCGGCATACGCCCGGTGATAGCTCTCGCTGGCGTATTGTTTTCTGATTGGCTGCTGACAGAACATACCGTTCTGTGTCATTCAGTGACCAATTGGAAAACAATACACTGTACGCTTTACTCCAAAAAGCTGGCATATGAACCCGGCATTATAATCTTCGACCACAGAGTAGAGAACTTTCGACATTGACATTTGACACTTTTAACAGTTCAATAAGGTTTCGATTTCTGTACTTGTGTGATAAATTTTGAGTTGCATAATATTTCTCTTGAACATTTGTCCATTCGTCGGTCTTTCAACTAAAAAGAAATAATTACGATCATGCAGGCACCGAGGCTGATTGCTAATCGAGTCGTTAGACAATGTAAGTGACTTGTAATATGAAAATATCAATTTCCAATTAGATAACTCTAGTGATATGGCCCCATATAATATGAGGCCATATTCAAATGAAATACGCCTATTTCTCTCAGTTAACTTGGTATTCCCTATGACACGTAATTTTTTGGGTGTTTCCATATTCAGAAAATTGAAAAATGTGAATTAAGGATTTTGATCCTTGGCTGGAGCAAGAATTTTTTCATTTTATTATGGTTGTAGATTAAATTTAAAATTTCTGAATACGGATCAGGGAGAGTCGTCCACCATTCACTGTAGGGTTCAAATTAACCTCCTGAGGTGACGTATGGAATCAGTTACAAAGCCTACAAGAACACTCTGGCTGAAGGACTTCTACAGTCAACGGCCATTCAACACATGTCGAAAAAGTACAATTACTACTACTACTACTATACAAGTGTAGAAGTGCAAATGAATCATTTTGTCCTGATGAGTTACTGCCCTTACAAGACTTGTGTTGAATATAATAATTAAATTTGGTCAATAAAGTTTCGTATTGTGAAATTTTCCTATCTAAACTAAACAACTAAAATATCTTTTTCTGATTAGTTGTCCCCCAGCAAAATATCTGAGTACTGCAAATCCGAAAATAAGTTTTCTTTCTTCCTTTCAGGCACCCGAAAAAATGTTCATTATGATCATGCACCCGTTCAGAGCACTTATAATGATCTTCCCCAGCCTCAGGGTAATTGGAAAACACACTATGATGCCAATCAACGCAAGTATAATGCACACCTAATCCTTGGTGTTGCTACTTTCGTGGGATCAATATTATTTGGAAAAGTTGCTGGTTATTGGGAATTCCACAATGAGATTCCAGCAAAACCAGCCAAGATTGACTCCTACAAATAAATTATTCTGTTTTGTATTGTTTTTATATAGTATGTATAGTTAGATCTAATACACATTTACTCTGTACTTTTTTTTATTTGAGTAAATGTCCTTTCTGAACTGTGGAGTGTTTTATTTATTTTGAAAATAAAACTTCAGTTGTAAGAAAAGGTAGCTTTTTCTATTAGACTTTTTACTTCTTGAGGATAGATTTGTAAAGAAACAATTAACAGTCACTCTGCAGGCCTCAAATAACAAAAGTTCAAAACAATTTTCTCTGAAAAAAAAAAAAGCCTGATATGAACGTTTTTTGGGTTTCATTTTGCTTATGCTGAACAAATTATGACATTAACAAACTTGATAATATAAAAATAATTGCAAACGAAATTCCCTTACCTGGTTCTCCACAATTCTTGGTTTACTCCTATGAAAAAATTTACAAAACTGAATTTTGGCCGCCCAGATTGTTCAAATACCCGTCTGTGCGGGTACGGTTCCTACTGGCTCCAACAAATCGCTTTTTTTCCGTTAATCCAACTCAATCTTCATGCCCCTTTCTAGTGTCATGGGCCAAAACGGTCTAGAAGTAAAGCGTGTACTTTAGTTTTTAAACAATTATTTTTTTATGGCTAAAAAATCGAAATCCCTGATCCCGAAAACCCTTACATACCAATTTTGGATCGAATCGGGCCATTAACACAAATCTCGTCCGCCATCTTGGATCCATCATTTTTTTGCTCATACATGAAACTTCTCATTCTCACAATCAGGAATCAGATTTGACCAGGGATGATTTCAATTCAGCATTACATCTCTTTCTCAGTTATTTTTCTGATGGGAAGTTTGGAAATTTCACCCATAAACTCTATTAGGGCTAGTAAAATAACACCGTTTATTTTACTGTTTATGAGTTATTTTTCAACAAAAACAAATAGAGTGATTCTTTTTTAGAAGGAAAGATATCCTGAACAAAAAGTAGTACCAAACATTATGACGCGAACATACGCCTACTTTGAAATAATTTTTTCTTGGAATTATTTTGACATGACAAGCCGAGGTAGAAATTGAACAGGATTGGCTTCAGATATTTTGGAGACAGCTTTCTTAACACGGCGCCGGCGCGTCGAACCTGCCGGTTACACTGTAGGTAATTTAACGTAATCATTGGTGAATCAAAGATGGAAATTTAAAAGAGGTAGATGGATTAATGAATGTTAAATACACAAATAAAAAAATTAAACGAAGGTAATATAAAATAAATATAAGTTAGTCAATCGGGTTCGAAGTTGGAGAAAAATGCAGTATAATGAGATAGTAATAAAATAGATGGAATATTTAATTTGTATTTTCCATGAAAGGAAAGTTTTTGTATCGAGTAGGTAATTATTTTGATAATTGACAAAAGTTTGTAACACTGGTGTCAGCAGTGGGATCATAAAATACAAACAGTTTCCAAGCAGTTTTTGGGAGGACTAAACCGACTAGAACGTGACAATGAAATAGGTTAATCAAAGGTATGCACTCAACATTCTTTTGGCTAAAGTAAGTCCGAATAAGTGACAATATTAGTCAGATCCCTTTAGGAAAAAAGTCGGAAAAGTAAATTTTTGACAAACAATACCTACAAAGTTATTTTGCAAAAGTATGAGGATAATAAATTATAAATGACTAGATTAACGATAAGGAAAAACGAGGTGTTAGGACGTATTAGGAAAACTGAGATAGAAAATCAAAACGGACAATCAATTATAAACTTTAATATAAATTATAGGGCATGTAATCTATTTATAAATTACTTTTAATAATAAATAACTACCTTAAATAAATACAAAATTGTTTTAAATTTGAACAATTATCTGCAAAAGTAGATGTGTTTAATGAATCAGTGAGACAAGAACTCCTATGAAAACCAAAACAACTATACGAAACGAATTCAAATTGTTATAAAAACTCAACATACCTACATTTTCTGATTATGGCTGACTTCACTGCTTTGTGTACAAAAGATGAGCTTCAAGTTAATCAAAATTAACTACTATAATACATTTTATGGTACAAAAATTCAATGGGATCTGGCAATGTCTGAAAAGAAATGCAAAATATCTTCTATAGTGAATTCCAGTGAGACCATAGATCCTGGATAACACTGCTGTATTAAATCCTCCAACATTTTATACTGCCTGATGAATTCCTCTTGCATAGCTCTCCATACAACCTGCAGCAAGTTTTCTTCTTCCGACAGATGCTTCTCCACTTTTTTATAGAGGGACTCTAAACCCTTCTTAACCTAAAAAAAAAATTCTTGTCACAATCATACCCTCCGAAGGCTCAAGGCATACAATACTTTACCGTGCTTCCTGGATACTGACTAATAACTTTTCTCAATTCTTGCTTGCTGAAAGCCAACTGGTAGCTAACTTCTGACGCCTTTACACCACTGGCAACTCTAGCCTGTACTCCTTCGAAAAATGTCTGAAATGCAAAATAATTCACATACCAAGTCAGTGAGGAAGATGTGACAGTCACATAATTTTTGCAATAAACTTACATTCAACTTTTCCAACGGTCGTCCAAAGTACAGAATGACATAAGCTTGCAAAGAATCACTGTATTTTTGTTTAGCCTCTTTACGCTGACTATCCAATACAGATATTTTGAGTTGCGAGAGTAAAGAATATAAATGATGGTAATTCTCTGGAAAAATTAATGAATATTGAAATTAGTGATACTTTTCAACAAAGATGCAAGACTGTATAGTATGTTATTAGCTTGGGGTCTATCAGGCATTTTACATCTTAATGCTCAAGAATTTGTTTTACTCATATTTGATGTTATAAACTTTCCTAATGTCTTGACATGTTCTGCTATGCAGCCTGTATTTGTTTTTGTCATGCCACAACAATGTGGTGTCATTAGTAAACAAGGTAATGCTTTCTGTAAATGATATGTTGGTTCAAGCCATTTACATACAACAGAGATGGATAGGACCTAGTGCAGAACCTTGAGGCACTCCACAATTCACTTGATTGACAAGATTCACTTTCCATATCAGCCAGATGTGCCTACTTACCCATTTTGATAACTTGTGAAGGTGTCTTGTGATCAATCGAATGCACGGATATATATTCCAACATTGTATCCACCAATCTCGTGTACCATTTCTCCAAATCAGCCCGACGATCGCTTTTCAGCAAACAGTCGGCATTCTTTGCAAATATCTCCAGATTCGAAACGTAGGGGAGTATTCCGCATTTGGATTTTCTGGCAATTCGACATTCCTTGATCGAGTCGATTTGCTGCTGCATGAACTGATCCAAGGAGCGTTTAACTTCGATGAGCTGGGAAGCGAAGGTGTTGCTGAGGAATGAACTCTGAGCGGACATGACGTGCTGATTGAAACGTACCAGGACGTACATGCAGTAGCTGAAATTGGGAAAGGGAACAATAATTGTGTGTTCGAAGTGTTTATGAAAAAAGAGTGTATTGAACATGTATTGAATGATTTTTGTCAATATATGAACCAGGGTTAGCCCAATTTGAATCAGTGATTTGAATAAAATGGCTTTATTTTAAAAAATAAATATATAAAAAAATATCAGAAATAGCATTTGTTTACTTTAAAAAAATATTGTTAAAATATTAATAAAATTAAATACAAAACCAATTTCCATTAGAGAAAGCGAAAAAGTTAGTATTTCTGTACAAAGACTGTTGTACAGAAATACTAACTTTCCCGCTTTCTCTACTTCTGATTTATTTCGTAAATTTGGGAGAAATACTGACCACGTTTATACCGTGCATGAATTTGGTACTCTGACCATACCAAATTCTGACCAATTGAATAAGTTACCTACTATTTATACCATGTTTAATCGGTAAACAGTTTGGTACTTATTTGGTTCGTTTGGTAATAATTTAGACAACAAACCAGTAAACTGTCAAAAGGTTTGCAACTTTACTTACCCATATTTTATGACATAAAAATATCAATGGTACATGGTACTCCGAATTTGATATTCAAATGTGAATTAGTAACATTCGAGGTTGTTAATCACACTCCTAGTGTATCAGAACACAGACTTATGGTTCACCAATGATGCAAACCAAATTTTGCAACTTGCTGGAAAGTCCATGCAGTAGGTGTTTACACCATATTGGTCATTTAACTATTTTGATCTGGTCCGCAACAATTGTCGGTACTAAACCAACTTGATTACACCAAGATGATCAAGGATGGTTGAAATAAAGTTATTAGTCAGCTTACCAAGAGACGGTATAAATGTGGCCACTCTAAATGTAGAAACGACTCTCTCTGCCGAAGGTGATGAAGAGACAGCACATAACCCTGGACGAAGCCCTTATGACGGAAGTGATAAGGAGAGAGTTGGAGAATAGCGCCGTGAGGAAGCTGGTCCAAGAAATTACACAGAGAGAGAGAGAGAGACAGCACATAAAAATTGTTCCAAGAGAAGCCATAAGGCACAAAATATTTCCGTCGACCGTGGTTTTCAAAAATAGAGATATCATACTTTAACGTTACGATAAAAAACTATTTCCTATTTATGATAACTCTAATCAAAGATAGTTTAATTTTTCTTTGTGGTAGAGTTATGTATTATTTTTTCAAATTGAAAAAAAAAAATTGCTCTCATGTGGGTTCGAACTGTCGACCTCACTGTCTCACATCTCTCGGATGTCAGGCCAACGTTACCATTACGCCACGTGACTTTCTATGATTGCAAGTGACAACTGGTGTATTGAAGATTTTCTGAAATTTTATTTCAGAATTGGCAAATAAATAATGACAGATAGTACTAACCAATATAAAATCAGTGTATAAAATGTATTAGAGCAATGTATGTTGGGTTGCATATAATAAAATAGTTGATTAATAGAAAATCTTCCATTAACAGGGGTCATTAATGAATGATTTTGAGTGCGTTAAAATACATCATATATGAACGGTCGACGGAAAATGAATTTAATAAACCAGTACAAGATATGCCAAAACCGAAAAATGTTATTTGTTGTTGTCTGTATTTGCATGTGAAAATACCTAGTTGAAGTAAACCAGAACCCATTAATCATTACTCAAAATTTAAAAATTAGAAAAAAAACTTCATGATTTTTTTTAAATAATGATTTTGACCCTGCTTAAAGCAAAGTTTTTTAATTCAGACAACATAATCTTCAAATTTTCAATTATGTGGTTAATTCCACGATTCTCTTTCATATGGTCCCAATAATTATTAACAAATATGAGAGACTTACAAACTATCCTGTTTCTTGATGTGATCAATCAACAGATCAAGTTCCGTTTTGAGACAAGCAAACAAATTACTCATCATAGTCCTAATATCTTCATCAGTTTGTTTTTCTGCTTTGCGTACTGGCACCATTTCTGTTATTGTTTCACTTCCATCTAAAGTAGTTTGTGTATTCTTAGAAGTGAGGTTTATCACATCAAGCTGAAATCCAGATTAGATTTATATTACAGAATAATGTACTCCGAAAAGTTTTACCTACTTGGAAGAATCTGAAACAAAACTGTTGTTCTTGCAAAAAAACCGGCTCTAGTTGAGTGAGAACTTCTTCAAGAACAGAGTCATATCTCTCCCTGTCCCTGGTACTTGTTTCAAGAGTCCACAGATCCCTATCTAAGCCTAGTAGGGTAGTTGGTGGGGCTACATTGGTATAAACTGAAAAATGAGACTGTTTTTGTATTAGTCCATCCGAGGGTATAAAAAATTGTACCTGCTATTTTTTCTCTAGCTGCAATAAACAAGCCTCTCAAATCTCTGTCATATAGTTTACCCAATGAACTTGTGTAGACATCTTTCAACGACTCGTACATTTTTTTATCCATGACCTAGATACAGAAACCATATTTAATTCCTAAATTTGTATGAAGAATCATAATTTGATACCTTAATCCAGTGTATGAGTTCCATGTAAGCATAGAGCTCTTTATGCACCCCACTGTGTTGGGGTAAGTTTAAGCCATCAACAGTTCTATCTGATTCTCCTTTGTGATTCCCATAATGAATAAAAAGATTATTCAGTTGTCTGCACAGACTACGAGAAAATTTATCTTTCAGTTTGTCGAATTTTTTCCTTTGCTCTTGTACAGCTAACATCTGCAGTAAGGCTTTGTCAATGTTGGAGTTCATAGCCAATTTCAAAGCTTCGGCTGCTTTCATCGCCATTGTTAGACCCTCTGAAGATGTGAAGTCTGCATCCTCTAATGTTCTTTGATAGTCACTGGGAAGATCTAATTTGGTCTGAAAAGATCTGATATTAATTGTTGAATCTCTAAGCTGTTTATATTATAGAACATATACAGGGTGAGTCCACTTTTAGGCACATGGAATGTTGACTTTCAGGTTGAGTATCGATTAGTCTAACTGATGACAAACACTTATTTGTCCATTCACTTGTCCAAAGAAGATATACTACGCCACTGGTTTACGAAAATTAAAAACTTCAAATTATCATGTTGATAAACCTTGATTAGTTTGAAAATTTTTCTTCAGTTTTGGAGAAAAAAAAATCTTGTTTTTTCCGTACATTTGACACCCTGTATCTCAGAGAGGGGATGCATTTTAGGACATACCTTGATAGGAACTTTTCACCTTGAAACGAGGTGAGGAATCTGTATTCGGAGTTAGTTGGTCTTATTCTGAATCACCCTGTAGATCGAGTTTTATAAAACAATTTTATTGATAGTTGAACCTCAGATCAACAAAAAACCCTAGATAGGTCTGATGCTATGTAAACATCATATTCAGTGAAGCAAAGACAACAGTGTTCAATTACATTCACCTCTTACCTTTGTTGTTTGAAACATCAAATTTGTAAACAAAACACATGATTTAGGTAGGTACCAATCATTTATTATTCTAAAAATTCCAAAGAAATATTTACTTCCAAAAATTTGATAACAAATTCTTTATTCCTAACACCAGGTAATGAATTTTTAAAAGAATCAGCTGAAAGGGATAAGCCAATCAACTGTCTGATTTCTCAGCCACTAAGCTTAGTTTATTAAAACTGTTGGTCAAATTGATTCAACCAATAGGTAAAAGTAGAATTTCACCATACCAGTAAAGAGACATTCTAGTATACAAACTTCCAAGTAGTATAAAAGATTCTCACCACAACATTCTCCAGTTCTTTCATTAACAGTTGATTATTCTTATTTGCAATAGAAATGGTAGAATTTTTAAACTCCATGTTCTCCATTGAATCTCTGACATGGCAGAGAATTTCATCATAGGAGGTTAATTGAGTTTCAAGCCTGTCGGCTTCAGTTATAGCCTCTTCCAATTGATCCATCAGTTTCTCAACTTGGTCTTCCGATGCCAGTACACTCTGGACATTTTCGCCATCCAGAAGGGACAAATCCCTTGCCAGAACTTCCATGAAACCTTCTGCATTACTAATGGCATATTCACATCCAGACATTAACCTGTTGAAAGAATATAGATTAGTCAGTATTCAATGAAAATGTGTCTATAAATATAAACCTCTTCAAATCCTCCTGTTCTTTGTCAGTAATAGCTTGAAAATCATCAGCAAAATCATTTTCCGTCAATAATGGCGACGTAATGTATTTGTGATCAGGGGTCATGGCATCTTCCGTTATCCAAGCTTTGGGAATATTTTTAAACATAGGTTTATCTTTCAGTATGTGACGTGAGGACTGCTTCCAAACATTGTGTATGAAAGCATGCCTTTCCTTGGAACTCGAAGATACCCAGCGGTAAACCTTATCCAAATGCAAATCGAATTCCAAAGTATCATAAGCGTCCGAGTGTCCATCAACAGATTTGAGTTCAGCTAACGACCAAGTCCGTTTTTTCTTGAAAACCTGTTTATCAGTTTGTTTCACTTGTACTAAACTGATATTGTGAGGAACGCCTGTGGTGGTTACCAGGCATAACAAAGATGTTTTCTTTTTCTTCAAGTACTTACTAACTTGACAACAGGATATTAATCTTTCTTCGTTCGGTTCAAAAACGTATTGTTGCAAATCACGTATTAAAGTGGAAGTCATTTTGGGTTTGGAATAGATAAATGTTATTAAATATTACAGGAAGTACGCCTACCAGTACTATTTACTATTTACGTTTCACTTCCATTTTTGAGGTTAGTGTCGATGTCATTGAATTGAAGTAAACAGTAAACAAGTTCATCTGTCAAAAGTGAATCTTTTTCGATCTCTCAGAGTAATAAAATACCATAGAGATGCCTTTTCCATCCTTGTCTTGAAGGCCACAAGCACATAACTTTGATCGCATTCATCAGACTAAGTAAGCGGAAAAGAGAGAAAAACATATATATTTCATGTGTATTGGTATGGAACAGTGAATCGAATTCGCATACGTACAAACTCGAGAATAGCATCCGATTCTCTCCATTTCTCCATTTCTTTTTAATGCTCGGTCGAGAAAAGTGATAGAAATATTTTGTCGCATGCGACATAGGGCAGTCGACATTTGATAATAGGGCCCCTGGAGTGTATGCGACTGAATTTTGAATACAATTTTGGTAGTTGAGCGCATGCTTTGGACATAATAAACCTAATTTCTGCTTGTATAGACCCCTACTCTTTGTCTGTGCTCAGAGTAATAAAGGACATAGAGAGGCCTTTTCCATCCTTGACCTGAACGCAACATAACATCGGGTAGTTTCGTGTATGGATTAATAGTCGTTATCAATTCTTCATGATTATTCTGTTCACGTAAAAGGTCAATCAAGTTAGGTTAGAATTGTCTTTTCAACTTAGGCCGGGTACACATGACAGCTCTCGCTTATGGCGTATTAATTTCTGATTGGCCGCTGACTGAGAACATGTCGTTCTGTGTCATTCAGTGACCATTCGGAAAATAACTACAAAAAGCTGGCATATGAACCCGGCATTACTTATATCAGTTCAGAAAATCAACTATTCTCAAAGTCGCTACTCGCTACCATGAGAGAAATTCATCAAGAGTAGAGAAGCCCTTTTTATGATATAAAACGAAGTTTTCAAGTGTGAAAGTGTCATTTTTATTGTAGCTTTTCAACTCGATTTAAATTGGTTTCCAAAGTTCAAACATATGAATGTAGTTAATATTAAATAAAAGGTTAGTTGGATTCAGCTTTCCACTCATTCTATGATCCACTGATTATACAAGAGGTACATTGACCATCAGTGATACTCTCTACTGAAAAACATTTCAGGAAATAGGGACCAAGATTTCAGGGGAAAAACGTGTTATCTCTCCTTTTTCTTCAAAATTGAGTAGAAGTGGTTCTTTATGAAGTTTGATGTGGCGAATACGGTGGTGAAGTTAAAACAGGAAAAAAACGTGTTTTACGGGCTCAGAAATGCTTTTGAAACCGAGCACACAGGGAAAGAACGTGGTTATCGGCGTACAAAAATTGGTCTGCTGTAAAATTCTTAATATGTGACTTAACACGTTTTTCCCCTGTGGTCTTCAAATAAATTGAGATCATGGATCTCAAACAATATGTGTTATGCTAGAACTATGATTTATTTGAATATTGAATTTACAATTTCACCCCTTCATATAATCGAGGTGCAACAGGCTTTCCTAGACCACACACTATCTGAACATTAGGCTCTTCTCCTTCACTTGCTATTTTGTACGATTTTATCCTACTTATTCTGTTATACAAAATTTCTAACTTGGGTTCCTCAGCTGATGTTTCATCTTTGTTTTCAGTTTCACTCCTTAAAAGTTCCTTTAGCAATGGTGGGAAGTCAACAAACCTAGGGAGAATTTTCATAGGTCTTTCGGCTGGTTGATTACAATACTTCGCTTCAGCATCTTTGGGAATAAGTTTATAATCTGCTTTATAGCTGGCTGATTCAAGACAAAGTGTTTTTGGCTGCGTTTTTCCTCTAAAAGTTTTTTCCACAAATACTCTCACTTTACGAACATCCTGTGAAATATATTAGGAGTGCTGTAAGCTACATTACTTTTTATTTGCATATTACTTACATCAATAGAAGGCTTCTCCGGACTAGGTAAAGGTTCTACTTTCAGGATTCTGAAGTATGATGGTTCTGGGTATCTTTCAAACATACTTCTAGCTACTATTCGACCTACCCCGAAGTTCTTCAGATTCCCTAGAATTTCCCATAGAGTTTTTCCTTTAAAATTAGTTGTTCGGCCGATATATTTATATGGCATTTTTTTAAATAACAATATATATATATATTTATCTTTTCAAGGTTGGGTTATGGTTATCTATCTCATCTCTATCATGACACGACAGGTGACAGGCAACGGATACATGGCAATGTTGCCACTTTGAATTCGGAATTTTTTTCTTCTTCTTTTATACACTTTCACCTTTCGTATTACGGTTACCGCTAGATGGCGCTCAAAATTTGGTGGCGAAACGGTCCAATGGTGATCAGCAGCAATATTCCACGAGGGTACGAGGGAGTAATGCGTTTAATTTTATATTCATTCAAATTAGATTAGATTGCCGCACTTTTGCATAACTTAAATGTTTCGATTGAAAAATTATGTAAATAAACTTTCTGTTTGGTACTATTGGGAATTCAACATAAGGGATACTCTCTCTGGTGTCAATTTTTGACACTATAGATGAGTACATTGAAATTGTTTTGGTCGAAATTCCCAAGATTTTGGCTATTGTTTATGTGCATTTTGTTAAACCTGTTATCATTATTGATAAGTGATGAATTATTGGTACATATAAATGGTGAATATTCTGTTCTTCTATTGACATAATATACTCGAGAGTACTTAAATTTTTGCCACTTTGGCGCTGGCATCTAATGTTGAATTCCCAATAATTGATGAGCACTCAACATTGGGACACTAAGCAAATGAGCCTGGTAATTGAACTTTTGACTTCCATTGTCATTTCAAGTAAAATGATTCTGAAACTATGACCACTAAAGAGTATCTTTAAATTCAATTTCTTTTCAAAAAATTGATAAGTAGAGCGGTACAGTTGAAATAGATACACTACCGCTTATACTTTTTATTAGTTCAACCAAACAGTTATAGGTGGCGTACCCTCTGCACAGAATGCGAATATTTGTAATTCACATTTCTAATAATTTCTAATGTTAAGAGAAGCACGGAAACGCCAAACTAGAACAGATGCGTATTATGCTTGTTAACACTGTGAAGTGAATTTAAAAATGTATACATATTTCATAAACTTCTTGAAATGTGAAATAAACAATATCAGGACAACTATTTTAAATAAATAGTCAATAACTTAATTCAAAACACAAAAACAAATCACCGCGTAAATTTTAAACAAAACAAAACAATTGTAACGCAACCAAGCTGAATACAACTCTGCGAAAACATTTCGTTTTTTGTCGGGTCAGTTGATGTTCTAACGACCAATAACGCTACGAGAATTGGCGACTGGAGAATGTTCACCTTTTCAACATGGATATCGAAATTTTGCCAGGATTCCCAATATGGGTTTGCCCGCGAATTTTTGCTTACTGATAAAAACCAATTTCTCGAAAACTATGCAAGCTGGGATAAAAAATCGAACTGAGGTTTGAAGGTGATGAAAAATACTTGCAATCCTAGCCATTTTTAATGGTTATATCATAGGTATGTATAAGTATACAATAAAACATAATGAGTGTAACTATATATCCACTGATATTTCGTGTTCATAACAGCAAACAGTCCTACGAAAAATATAGGGTTAAATATAATATAATATAGGGTATAAATCAATAATGTCATAGTTGAATAGTATTAATTTGATGCACAAAAGGCAAAATATTGAAATATTTCTTACTAGGATGAAAGGGGTGGTTTTTAGTGGCGAAGAGATATGTCGATGTTTTATGATGAGTTGGACCTCTGCTAACAATTTATGAAAGAACATTTGCCATGCCGTTTGTGTAGGAAATTTTTACACCTACTGTACTACTACGTTAGTAGTGTTGAATTACCATAATATTTGCAAAAATGTTGGGGCGTTTGACGGATTTTGAAGTAATTGCTATCCTAATTTCCTTTCAACTTCACTTTCTCAAGACGGTCAAAGAACAAATTAGCGCTCGTCAGAGTCATTATAATAATTGAATTATTCTGGTAATAACTGTGTCTCATTTTTTGATTTCCCTAGATGCAGTGTGATATTCGTATAAATCCGACGATATTTCAATTAGAATTTTTAATCGAAATTTTCACGAACTGCGTGCAGTATCACAAGATTATATTTGCACACAAAGCTATTTTCAACAAAGTTCAGTTTCTGTCGTTCTGATTGGAATTCTGGAAATTTATTTTCTCCCTGGGGAAATCGCAATACTCATTAAGCATTCCGAGCAAATTTTCAAAAGGAGGGCTAATGAAAACAGGACTCGATGATAATTATTCATTGATACTTACGAACTGGAATTTGTTGAAAGAACCAGTAACGTTTTTGTGATTAGCTCTCCAAAGAACATGGAATGGACTGACTGTACAGGTATTTGGGGTTCTATGAGTTTTTTTCAATTTTTGTAGGATGGGTAGGTGATTGAAAGTTAGTATTGGCACAAAAGCTATACACCAATCGATAGAGCATAAAACGAGCGTTTTCTAACAAAAATACGATTAGGAAACCGACTATGCCATTACGTGGAAGACAGTCTGTAGTTATATTTTTTTATGTTTTGGACTCGCAACTGTATTTATTAATTTGTTATAAACATTTAAATACAAAAAACGTATTTTTTCAGTGCGTAAGAAAAACTGGAAAACCCGGAAAATTTAAGCGATTTTTAGAAGAAGAAGAAAATCAATTAGAGCAAATTCCTATATGCTTATCGATAAATAAACTTTGCATCAAACCTCAGAAATGAATCAGTTTTCTCATTCTCAAAAAAAAATCCTTTTGACTGGTTGCAAAAGTCATGTGACTCTGCCCGAGTATGCCATTCTTCATCTTTTTTTATTTCAAAGAGAAACTTAACAAGCCGAATGTTGAAATAAATTATTATTAAAAGATTTTCCCGTTTGATGTGAACTCTTTGGACACTATGCATATTATTGAGGATTTTTTTATGAAAAACTGGAAAACTAAATAACTCAACATCAAATGAGCAATACATGTCAGATACTCGAAGAAAGCTTATATTAGATTACCTTATAATAATTTGTTGTTTTTCATTATATCTTCGCCAATACAATCCATATTGAGGTTTGATAGGGAATAAGGAAATATGTCGACAGTTTCATACAGATTATTTATTCTCAAATTTTACAAGACATTACGATTACTCTCTTTGAAGAAATCACAATTGAAAATGTGTCCATATAAATATATACATATAAGTACCTACAAACGTACAATAAACTTTCTCATCTGAATATAAACAATATATCGAAATGTCAAAAATATTTGACCAAATACCGTAAATTATGTTTTTTGTAGTCCAACATATAAGTAGGTATATAGAATATTGGAAAAATATGCCGTTTTACTCTCCTCACCACCCGATTAGAAAACCTTCATTCACCATATGTCTATATATTTTTAAAAATCACATGTGCTCGAAATCTGGTAGAACAGAGTATTTTTATGCGAAATTTCAATTCAAACCCAGGCTTATCTAAGTTTGATTTATACAGTGCAGCTTTTAATAGTCCCCCCCCCCCTTGTTAACTCTTGAACGGTTCGACGTAGAAACACGAATAAAAAACCGTTTAGAGGGTTTCAACAATACTACCCTTCGAAATAAAGAAAATGTTGATTGCTCAATAGGGGGCGCGGGGGGGCCATCAACTCAAAATTTTTAAATTGCATTGGGGGTTAAGTGGCACATCGTTTAAACTAACAAATGAAATACCGGAATATGTGAGATCATCAAAATACAGCAGGGATCCACTCAAATCAGCGGAAGTTCATAGGATTCCATTTAACTGTGGTAAGGTTTATATCGGACAAACGAAAAGGAGCATTGGTAGCCGTCTAGTCGAGCATAAGTGCAGTTGTCGATTGGGACAAACCGATAAGTCTGCAGTCGCCGATCATGTATTGTTCTACGGAGAACACAAGATCCTTTTCGAAAACACCGAGAGGCTAGCCGGACGTAAATAGCCACTTTTTTGACCGGTTCAATATTTTTCAACCAAATTTGGCACACTTGTATGAGACCATAATTAAATTAGGAGGTAGGTCATGTGGCACCTCGATTGGAAAGTATTTAAATTCCAAGTATCCAACGGTGTATGCATTTTCCATTTTTGGCGACCTTTAGGGGAGATATGAGCATTTATATTAAGAATAATGTATATTCACAAAGTGAAAATGAACGTATGGTATCTTTAACCACATTCAAAATCGAGTATTTCATGGTTTCCTTCATATTTGTTTCTGAATAAATAATTTACTGAAACTTTGCTGCTGAAACAAGATAGTGCTTTTTTCAATAGAATATGGTTATGCCACTTCGTATTACAGTATATGTGATAATTATAAACAATTTCTAATCACAAGCGAAAAGTTTTATAATTTTTCAATAACCATATGGATATTTACTACATTATTAAAATAATTTTCAACTAATTTGCCTAGAATAATAATTTTGAAATATGCCCCTATGCCCCTATCTACCCTAACGGTGGGCGAAAATTGAAAATTCTTACACCGTTGGATACAGAATTGAAATACCTTCCAAACAAGGTGCCACGTGACTTACCTCCTCATTTAATTTTTTCCCCTAAATGATGTCACGCTTGTGCGGATGACGCCATAAAGAAGATAGATATCGTAAAGAGTAGCATTTATGGTCTCATAGAAGTGTGCCAAATTTGGTTGAAAAATATTGAACTGTTCAAAAAATAATAGGAGCGGCCCAATGGGCACACGTACGTTTTTCAAACGTGTCATAAACGTGGCATTGGTTGAACAAACGTTTCTGGTTGAAAATTTTAACGACAATAATTTAGTGTAATCTTCCACGTTGAAAGAATACGTTATAAAGATGTGTTTTCAACGTTACTTCCTCAACAACTCGTGAAATATACGTTTAACAAACGTTATGTTAATTCAAATAGAATTTTTAATCCAACTCGCTTTGTGCCATTCATTTATCAATGTTTATGATACGTTCCTTGTCCTTTTATTTGGTCAAAACAATGTTGTTTTATTGAGTATCTTCGACGTTCAAAAAAACTGATTGAAAACGGCAATAAGGCGATAATTAGTAAGCAATTGGTTAATATTCCGTTGTTACACGCGACATTTTTTCGTTGAAAAAACGTTCGATCTTCAGCCATTTCACAACGTTATTTCCACGTCCATTGGGTAGTTGGTTTCAGTGTTGAGGGAAACCCCTAGCGTAGGCCCGGCATCTCGCTCGTCAGCTTTTAATCAAGCAACCATTCAAGCAGCTGAATTTTTTGATTTAATCATTAGATAACAATCCATCGACGTTGAAACTCAAATGCAATGCTACCTCCTGTACTAAAACTCATTGAATTGTGTATCTGAAAGCTTGTCAGTTCAACGCAAAGTTGAACGCCAATGCCACATTATTTTTCCCGTTGTCCTAGATCGAAACGGTCTGCTGGTTAATTTTCTGGAGCATTTTCCGTTAGTTGGAATTCATTCCAGATTTTTCTGTGAAGCTTGCGAACAAATTGGATTATCTCTGAATGGCAAAACGTCGTCATAATTAACCAGTCTGTAATTTGATTGACTATAAAATGGGGCGTGAGGAGAATGAAGAATATTAGCTGAAACTTTCGGAATGAATGGATATTAGTTAATTAGCAGAATGTCAAGATCCAGTTTTGAATCCATTCATCAAGAGCGAAGCCGAATTATAACTGCCCTGTCGATTTTGAAAGACTCGACAAACCTAAGAATTAACATTTTTTGTTTCGACAATCCATTTTTTTGTTTCATAAAAAAGTACAAACGTTCTTTGATAGGAAAGTTTTCTTGCATTTTCTTTAGTGTGTAAAGAAAATTTTTACACACTGTTCATACATTTACATATTTTTGAAAAATACAGTATTTTGCGTCAAATATAACTCAGAAGTCATCAATTGATAATAGGACGACAATTCATAACATAAAACATTCAAATTAATGATACAATTGCTACAATTTGGCAACGTGTTCAAGAATTTTTACCGGAGAGTATCAAATAAATGAATATTTCTACTAGGTGGAAAATATGAGGCAAACATCTGACAGAAAACAACTACTTCCCTGGCTAATACCACGACGGACATTGAATTACATCTGACAGATATTTGTCCAAGACCCAGTGGCAAATGCTTATTGTAATAATACAGCAGATTATCCCATTTGGCTGGGAAAGTCCATCTGCAGACGCGTTTCGAGGTTCTTGCTTCGTCATCAGTACAAGGTAGGTCCAACCAAATGTTGATCACTGTTTTACTTGCTATACCCTACTGACGAAGGCCAAAAAGCCAGAAACACACGTCTGCGGTTGCTTTCCCAACAGAGGGCAAATCCACTATGGTGGTTTCATTCAAATGTGTATGTAGTGGCTGTAAAACTTAGTTTCTCAGACCTAGTTTGAGTTGAGTTAGTTTACATATTTCTTGAGATAAGTGTAAATTAATAGTAATGGTACGGAGATTTTTCCGGACCATACTTTTAGCTATTAAAAGATTAATGATCTCACTACACTACACTCTCTCAAAAAATCTTGCATAGCAAGAAAACACAATATTGCCATGAAATATTTGAAGGTTGCCTAGTTTACAGGGTCCTAGTTATGAATGGACAAACCACCAAAAAATGTGGCATCTGAACCTTGTTCCTTGAGTAAACCGGGACATTAAGCAGAAGGCAGTGTAGTACTGATTAAAAATACTGAAATGTAACTTTTACTTCAGACACATACAATATTCAATAGTTCTCAACTTCTACTTCTTCATATATAATGTGTACTGTACAAGGGCTACCTTTTTGATGGGATTGTATTGGCAACTTCCAAATTATACCAGTGAGAATAAGGTCGGTTGAATGAAGAAAAAGTTGCGAATCTGGAGGCATCATCTAGAAGTAGAAATTAATCAACAATATTAGGGTCGGTTCTTAAAATATGTTGAAAAAAAAATAAATTATATTATGTGGGTTATCCTTCATTCATTTCCAGAACTACCAAAAAATATTTTGGATATTTCTAATTCTCTTTGATATTACGTAAATAGATTTCGTATTCTCCGGACCACCTTCTACCATGATAAACACGAAAAAAAAAATGTTTACCGAAATTCCAAGGGTGGAACATATTTTTTTTTGGTTAAAAATAAATAAATAGATTTTTGCTGTAATTTTGGAAAGTATATGATTTATCGGAAAAACAAATCAACAAGGTGAAAGACTATTCAAATCTCCTCAAAAATGATTCCAAATAATTTTTTATGAAATATTATGAACACAACCCATTTGGCACATGAATTTTTATTGGAAGATTCAGAAATATTCACCTTATACAACTTTTCTTTCCCATTTTATATTGCAAGATTATCAATTTTGAACAATAAAATCTCCAGGCAAAATTGTGCTTTCGAAAAATATTTTTTCTCATGATTAAATAATTTTTTTTACAGAAAAACATTCAATAATATTGAAAAAATTCAATACATTTTCTGAATATTCCTATATTGTCCTCTACATCTAAAACACCAGAACTGCGAACTTCAAAAACGACTACCCTGTGTGTGTGAAACATCCTAATATTAAAGGCGCATCGTAGGTATTCAGATTTTGCCTTGACCAACGGAAATTTGTATTTCCAGATTAGAATCGATATATTGTATATCTTCGTATAAATATAACAAATAACAAACTCTCTCTCTCTCTCTCACTTCTTATGTTACTTTATCGATGCATTGAATTTCCTTGAAATTGTATAAGATGTATGTAATCTCATATTACCCTGGAGGCAAGCATACACACGATGGTCATATTCGGAAAATTGTACGCTGATTGAAAATTGTGCTTCTTAAATCAGCTGTTCTCTTCCAGAAATAGTCCAAGAAAGGGAACTGAAACAAAATTGTTTAATGTAGATTATCAAAATCAAGAAATGCACGTGCAGTATTCATGGATTCAATATAAATTGTTACAGTTTGGAAAATTTGAATGGGCTATGTATCACAAACAAAAGATGACATCAAAAAATTATCAAAACAGTCTCAAGGACAAGACGGGGAAACTGAAATGACATGACCCTCTTCATCCGAGTGAATATCTCGAATAGTCGAGCGCGGGTAATCGATATTTGAAGCCAAGCAACGCAGAGCGAGGTTGTGGTTTGAATGGGTGACTCACGGACGACCTTCTTTCAAGATCGATTCTTCTCGCAATGTGTTGGGAATCGCACGTTAAAAGGTAAGACCTCGTTAATCCTTAGCTCGCACAAGTTTCGACTTTTGAGGGCTGCCAATCGTCGAGAGGAGCTGGTTAACGGAAAAACAATTTTAACAACAAATAAAATATTTCTAGGACGTACCTACCCCAACTAGGAAAGTTCAAATAGCAGATCCCTAAATCATTGAAAAGCCCATTGCAAATGCTAGCCCATGATGGCTACTCAATAGGATATCTTCTTCCAATTCATTTGCTCGGATAATCATATCCAACCGGTGCCTAACTGCAGCTTCATGGTGAGGAGGTGCTCCATCTTGTTGAAGGTGCAGCTATATTTCCTTGGTTGTCCCTTTGGCTCTCTAATTCAAGCACAATTAAGGGTTCGATGGTGTTTTTCAACATATTCAGATAAATTTCGCCACTTAAACTGCCTGTTATAAACAAGAGGCCAATTGAATATCCCTGATGGCCAGGTCAGGTCACCCAGAGGAATTGAAGGCAATGAAGAAGCAGATTGCCTTGCCAAAGAAGGGGTCAACACACAATTTCCCGGCCCAGAACCCTTCTGTGGACTCTCCAAAGCCCACTTAAAAGAAGAGTTTCGACGCTGGGAAACCGATGAAATGAAATCTCACTGGAATAAAGTGCCAGGATAAAGATAAGCGAAAAGACTAGTTTGTCTATCGCCAAAGAAAGCTTCCCTGAATCGATGCGGGTTCGCATCACTCCAGTACCGACAGTTTCGTTTATTTACATTACTATTTAGCATAAAAGTATAAACAACTAGTAATACTAATTTTTTAATAGTCTCTAGTTCAGCCGCCAGAGGTTGACAAAGGGGGGCTCCCTTAAAATAGAAACCAAGTGGATGAAACTTGAGGTGGCGGTTCGTTATGGTATAAATAGTAGTGCACCACCCTTTTATCCAACAAAATTTTCCCTGTGGGAGGGTGTGAAAAACCGCGATTTGTTGGCACTTTTTTAGTTTTTCCTGTATTTAGCTCTTTTCCCTTGTATCCTACGACTCAGATAATGTTACTCACTTTTGTAGAACGATACATTTCCTATAATTTTCACTGGGAAACGTATTTTTGGACCCCATACCTACCGAAATACAAGGCTTCGAAAAAGTGCAAAATTTCCAAATTGGCTAAAAGTTGCAAAAAAGCTGGTTTTTGCTACATCAATTTTATATCACTACCTATTGAAAGGTATTATGGTACCTGTTTTTGATATTTTACATGTGTCAATCTCGCCCCTTCCTTTTATACCCCCTCTCAAAATTGTGACTTATTTTACCCAGTATGGCGGTCTTGTTCTACAGATTCAAAAATGTAAAAAGTAACTCAATTCACATTTCGAGTATTTAGCTGGTTGACACCTCCCTCATACGTCTGTCAGGGCCGATTGCATCAGATCCATATATTTCCCATTTAACATCATGACGAAATCATCAGCATAGCCCTGGTCATACATTTCTGTACGGTTCAGGTCTGTAAGAACTTCTGTCACTTTACAAGCAGCACTATTGATTTTTAACGCAACAGTGAATCCTGAATAATTGTTATTTTCGTCATATCTTCGTATAAATATAGGTTCACAACCGCTTTATTTCTGAGATACCGGGTGTTGAAATTTTACAAAAAATAGTAATGATATGACACTGTTTTTTTTTCAAATGAATTATGTTTATAACCTTCATCTCTATCTTCTCATGAAAATGACCTCTTGACTTTTTTGTCCGGCGGACAGTTTTCGATTTAAAAAACCAAATACATTTCATCGAAACTAACAAAAATCGCATACGTAGAATCAAATTATGGCATTTTATATTTTTAAATGGAGAACTGTTTGCCAGTCGAAGAAAAGGTAAGGAGCAATTTTTATAAGGCAAATTACAAAAAAAAAAAACCGTGGCGCATAAATATTTTCATCAAAAATATGGCAGGACATGTTAACAGGGACGCTACTGGTGGAAATTTGGAAAACCTTCACCATGGAAAAAATGTATTTTAACGAGTACTTTGCTTGTACCAAAATTCAATAGAGAAGTTAGAGCGGTTTTAGAAATATTGAAAAAGAACTGATTTTTTGCGGTTGCAGACCTCTCATATGAAGAATTAATCTTGAATTCATTCAAGGATTATCGCCCTTTAGGATCAACAATCAATAATGATACATTCTGTATATATTTCGTTTTCATTTAGTGGAATATACTGTTGAATTTGGAAGAAACTTGACGACAAATATGAATATGTTTTTACTGAAAACAATACTTGAGCATATTGATCTGTATATCTGTATTTTCTTCGTTTAACATAAATTACGCAACGGAGTACAAGTTTCGTCCTCTCATTTTCCAACGGAAACAGGATATTTTTAGAAAAATGAACGAATGAACGATGAAATCCCACTTCGCGATACTTGGAAACACCATTATCTCGATTGAATCTGTAAATAAGCCAGAGCTTTACCGCGAAAGCTCAATCTCGACAAATTTCGCACTACTCATCGAAAGCTGTTACCGTTAGCAATTTTGAACGGAAGGCTGCCTGTTCTGGTAATAAAAGTATTATGTACGTGTTTTTATATCGTGTAGGAGGACAAACCTTTGCGATTTATAGCGTGCAGGTTCAAAGGAAAATTCAAATAAAACGTTATGGTATAAATAGTAGTGCACCACCCTTTTATCCAACAAAATTTTCCCTGTGGGAGGGTGTGAAAAACCGCGATTTGTTGGCACTTTTTTAGTTTTTCCTGTATTTAGCTCTTTTCCCTTGTATCCTACGACTCAGATAATGTTACTCACTTTTGTAGAACGATACATTTCCTATAATTTTCACTGGGAAACGTATTTTTGGACCCCATACCTACCGAAATACAAGGCTTCGAAAAAGTGCAAAATTTCCAAATTGGCTAAAAGTTGCAAAAAAGCTGGTTTTTGCTACATCAATTTTATATCACTACCTATTGAAAGGTATTATGGTACCTGTTTTTGATATTTTACATGTGTCAATCTCGCCCCTTCCTTTTATACCCCCTCTCAAAATTGTGACTTATTTTACCCAGTATGGCGGTCTTGTTCTACAGATTCAAAAATGTAAAAAGTAACTCAATTCACATTTCGAGTATTTAGCTGGTTGACACCTCCCTCATACGTCTGTCAGGGCCGATTGCATCAGATCCATATATTTCCCATTTAACATCATGACGAAATCATCAGCATAGCCCTGGTCATACATTTCTGTACGGTTCAGGTCTGTAAGAACTTCTGTCACTTTACAAGCAGCACTATTGATTTTTAACGCAACAGTGAATCCTGAATAATTGTTATTTTCGTCATATCTTCGTATAAATATAGGTTCACAACCGCTTTATTTCTGAGATACCGGGTGTTGAAATTTTACAAAAAATAGTAATGATATGACACTGTTTTTTTTTCAAATGAATTATGTTTATAACCTTCATCTCTATCTTCTCATGAAAATGACCTCTTGACTTTTTTGTCCGGCGGACAGTTTTCGATTTAAAAAACCAAATACATTTCATCGAAACTAACAAAAATCGCATACGTAGAATCAAATTATGGCATTTTATATTTTTAAATGGAGAACTGTTTGCCAGTCGAAGAAAAGGTAAGGAGCAATTTTTATAAGGCAAATTACAAAAAAAAAAAACCGTGGCGCATAAATATTTTCATCAAAAATATGGCAGGACATGTTAACAGGGACGCTACTGGTGGAAATTTGGAAAACCTTCACCATGGAAAAAATGTATTTTAACGAGTACTTTGCTTGTACCAAAATTCAATAGAGAAGTTAGAGCGGTTTTAGAAATATTGAAAAAGAACTGATTTTTTGCGGTTGCAGACCTCTCATATGAAGAATTAATCTTGAATTCATTCAAGGATTATCGCCCTTTAGGATCAACAATCAATAATGATACATTCTGTATATATTTCGTTTTCATTTAGTGGAATATACTGTTGAATTTGGAAGAAACTTGACGACAAATATGAATATGTTTTTACTGAAAACAATACTTGAGCATATTGATCTGTATATCTGTATTTTCTTCGTTTAACATAAATTACGCAACGGAGTACAAGTTTCGTCCTCTCATTTTCCAACGGAAACAGGATATTTTTAGAAAAATGAACGAATGAACGATGAAATCCCACTTCGCGATACTTGGAAACACCATTATCTCGATTGAATCTGTAAATAAGCCAGAGCTTTACCGCGAAAGCTCAATCTCGACAAATTTCGCACTACTCATCGAAAGCTGTTACCGTTAGCAATTTTGAACGGAAGGCTGCCTGTTCTGGTAATAAAAGTATTATGTACGTGTTTTTATATCGTGTAGGAGGGACAAACCTTTGCGATTTATAGCGTGCAGGTTCAAAGGAAAATTCAAATAAAACATTTTATATGCTTCGTAAAATATTACTGAATTTTTCAATAAGAAGACAATATCCCTCAGTTCTACAATAAGAACATCAATTTCATTTACATATATATTCAAATTTGAACTTTTCTTCACCATTGAAACATGTTCGTTAGGATGTAGTAGTACTATATACAATTTCAGAAGGATATTGCTTTTTTACTCCACAAGAATGAAATGAACGAACAATAAAACAGCGGGTTGGTGAATTTGGGAAAACACTCGCTCTTTGAGAGATTTCATGTACTGGAGCTATCTTTGCCAAGATTGTATGATAAAACAAAAACTTTCATTGAACTGGTGTTCTTGAACAATCATTTCATATTCACAATCCTTGAAAAGAATTTGATACGGTAAGTCATTGTCCTGTCCAAAGCGTTCTTGAGTACAACACTCAACTTTGGTTTTTCTTATGGGCGCCATATTGAATTTTTACATTTTTGAAAAGTATTTTTTCCTGATTACAACGGTCTATATACAGGGTGTCCCACGACGATTCAGACAGGGAATATCTCGGAACTGTAATTTTGGGGTTGTAAATTAAAGCAATTGGTGCAGCTTTTTTCCGAGATATTCTCTGCCCTAATCGTCGTGGGACACCCTGTATATATAAAAACGAAAATAACAAATTCCCATTTTTTTTTCAATAATTCAAAATTTCGGTAATATTTTTTTTGCAATTTTAATTGGAAATATCAAATATAAATGTGGATCTGAATACTACTGATACCTCGATAAATTTGAACGGTTTGATGTGGAACAATGGAACCAAATTGGGAAAAAAATTATGGACAAAATTCAAAAATATTTAGATGGTTGTAAAGAGAATTGAATTGACCCCCATCCCATTTAAAAATTTTGAGTCGATGGGCCCCCCGTCCTCCGTGTCGGGAAATTACCATTTTTTCATTTCAAAAAGTAGTATTGGTGAAACCCTCGAAACGATTTTTCATTTATGTTTCTACGTAAAAAACGTTCAAAAATTAACAGGGGGGGCTATAAAAAGCCGCACTGTGTGTCTACGCCTACTTTGTGTTAAATGTACAAGCACTACAACATGCTCGAGACATTCATCAAACTTTTCCATTGAAATTTCACTCTCACAAATCTCGGAACTCAAATTAACATTTAAGGAACCACGTCTTCCTGAAAACAAAACACTCTAAATTAATTAAAAGTTACAACTCAATCTTGATTAAGGAAGTTCAGCTCTTAAACAACCAATTCTTTATTAGGAAGATACTCTTTACCTCAAATAAAAATCTGAGGGTGGTTATACTCGCAGATGTTCGATGATAGCGAGCAAACAAATTTGGAAAGATTAATACTTCATAGAGAAGTTCATGATATTGTTATTTCTGAGCGAGATAACACTACAATAAGGATAACAACTGCCGAGATTTTATCCTTTTTACTTCCATTCACCTACAGTGTAGGCCTTTGTGGTAAAATCTGTCAGAATAAAACAACTGGTTCCATTACATTTCCAATGCAGAGACTCCTTGATGATTGGGTCCGTTTCTTGATCTTGTATCATGTCTGCGATAGTCCATTCTTCCTCAGTTCTCGTTCGTCTGATATCGGTGATTTCTTCATGACGGTCAATTCATCGAGAGTGCTCACAAGCTTCTGGACACAGTCTTCTAGATAGGACATCTGGAAATACGTCCAGTTCAATATAGAAAGAAATTTTTCGGACCTCCCATGTAATCAACTCCCAGACGGTGTGGGAGTGCATACAGAAACTGAATGAACTAGGTGAGAACAACACTGTCACCCTCCTATGGATCCCGAGACACCCTGGAGTGAAGAGTAATTGAATAGCAGACTTCTAGCAGAAAAGGGATTGAAACACCATTTCTGGAACTGGAGCCCTTCTGCGGAATAAGTACCAGCACAATACTTTAAGAACTTGAAGAGAAAGAACATAACATAATATTCCACTACTGGATATAATCACGATGAAGGAGGCACGCCAAGATGTTACTGGGAAAGTACATCCGGAAGAGATCACCAGCAAGAGTGAAAACAAGCTCAGAATATTTACGGAAATCCTAACAGGGCACTGCTTGTTGAAAGGGCACCGTAAGAAACTCGGACTAGTCGAAGGAGAAGAATGCAGATTTTGCGAGGGAGATGACGAAACTTCTATCTACGTTATGTCAGAATGCATTACCCTGCAGAACCCCGGGAAAATATACCTCGGAGAATACCAAATAGAACAGGGAAATCTATTTACCTATCCTGAACTTTTCAAAAGTCATAGGGCTGGAGGAGCTGCTCTTGTGGTTGAGACTCCTAGAAAACAGAAGAGGACACAATAGATCTTATAGGTCGTAGTGTATTGATATCTCCACTAAACAGAACAGAACAGGGCATCAGCATTACAATGGAGTAGTCCTAACCGATGTTGGATCTTGAATTGATACTGGTTTAGCTGCTCTATCCATCTGTCTATCCCTCTAGATTTTTCGTTTCCAATAGCCACCTAAGAGCGGAGTGTTTAATGGAAATGTGTCACAATTGATATAAAAGTAATGTTGAGAGATGAATAAAATTAACTGTGCAGGATCTGTGGGTACGAACTGTAAGGGCAAGTTTGGATGAATTCACCAAATATTGAGATTTTCAAGTATATAATAATTTGATATATTGTTGCAGAAAGTTTTTTGAATTATTGTCATTAATTTTGATGAAAATACTTACTTTTTACAACGTGCCTCATTTTGTGTCTGTATTCTACTTGGTATTTCGAGCAAAAAACCGCTGTGAAATACTATGGAAGACAAACAATCCAATCCTATCCATTGAGCAGAACCAGAAATGTAATGGAAAAACTATGGGGAAGCCATCTAAGATATTTTGGAATCTATAAAGTACGATCCTTTCTTACAACCCTCACCTGAATAGTCGTTGGAAGTTCTGCGAATAAAAAATCTGATATTGTGAATGTTAGCAATCATAACGATGGTGGTGGTAGTCATAGAAGTTCTAATAGTGAATGAAAAACTAGTTCTATCGCTTCAGCAGAGTCTTTTGGTTCTAAACTTGATTTGCAAGTCAAGATGTTGAAGAAGAAAACAGAACTGTATGAAGAAGAAGCTCGAGAAATAATGAGAGCAATCGAAGAAACCTGTAATCTCAACGATGAAGAAATCGTAATAGAGTTGGACCTATCCTCAGGAGGAAAGACAAGGAGTACTGTGCAAGTTCTGTTAACTCGCCCAAAAATGTTTAATTTTGGTATATCCGAATGGATAATGAATGTTTCCGAGGATGTTTCTTATAGGTAATTCAAGAAATGGAAAAGCCAAAGCACCAAAACTACCTTCTAGCAGGTAGATTCCATATATACCGACAGCGTCTTGGGCCATATTACCCGAAAGATTTAGTTAATATTTATTAGGCTAAACAAACCAATCAAGTTAGAGCAGCTCTTTTATATTTTATGCATTTTATGCAAGGTGCTACTTACCAATAAAAAAAAATCACAACGCTTCCCATTCTCTGACTTCGAAGAATGGAACGTATACTCTGAAAATTGTTTTTTGAATCCGGAATAAAGACTATTATAATTGTGCACGTATTAGACAAAACTCAAAAATAATTATAGGCCTTTCAGAAAACAAAATTGACTCACCATCAACCTCTGAACTGGTCGTTGCTGGGTACCCAGGTAGATCTTCTCTAGTTTTGAAAGGGCCAATGTTGTCTTGAGTGATTATGCACTTGTAAAAAACGGTAATGCGAACGACTTTACGTGAACGCGTGTTTCCACTTTTAATATCAAAAAAAAGGACTTCTTTCCATGCGAGCACGCTATCTAGCATCTGTCTCAGCCGAAGAGCCGCGCATGCGTCGAGAGATCAATGAAAATGAATTCTGAAAGGCATACTTACACGGTGGCACTAGTAACATTGTACCAAAATTATGAAAATAAAATAATTTATAATATAAAAATTCCCAAGAAGAATCAACAAAAAAGTAATGTATTATTCTGATTACATTGAAATTAAACTAATATTATACATAAACCGCCCACCAAATTACACAGTAATTTATATGTCTGACTGAGAAGGCAATGGACAGATTTTTGCAACAGGACGCTGCAAAATTCCCTTTGCTGTACGCAAAGTAACTACTCTACAAACTTTATCAGAGCCAGTATGAGCCTTCACAACTCTACCTAAAATCCACTTCAACGGTGGAGTTTGATCATTTTTTATTACAACGAGAGTTCCTTCGGCTATTGAAACAGTGTTTGTGTGCCATTTTTGCCGCTGATTTAGAGTATTTAAATATTCTAGATGCCAACGCTTCCAAAAATGTTGATGAAGTCTTTGCAATAGTTGCCATCTAGATAATCTATTCATGTTTAAATGAGACAGGTCAGGATCGGGCAATGCAGTTAAAGGCTCCATGGTCAAGAAATGGCCAGGCGTCAGAGCTGTCAGTTCATTTGGATCAGTACTCAAACTGGTCAAAGGTCTAGAATTTAATAATGCCTCAATTTGAACAAACACGGTGTTCAACTCCTCATAGGTGAGGATCTGATCTCCTATGACTCTCAAGAGGTGACTCTTCACCGACTTTATGCCGGCTTCAAATAGACCTCCAAAATTCGAACCTGTAGGGGGATTGAAATGCCAGTTGAGGTTCAGAGTTTCAGCCGAATTTTTCATTAATTCGAGCAGGTAACGATGCGCACCAACGAAGTTAGTACCATTGTCACTAAATATAGTACTACAGCGACCACGACGTGCTATAAATCGACGGAAGGCCGCTAGAAAAGCTTCTGAAGATAAATCAGAAGCGAGCTCTAAATGTAGAGCTTTCGTTGAGGAGCACACAAATAAGCATAAATAGGCCTTTTGAGATTTGCATCCTCGAGATTTACCAAGGGTTATGGAAAATGGACCACCATAGTCCACGCCAACACACGAGAAAGGTTTCAGTTGGTTGACACGGAGAGACGGTAAGTTTCCCATTATGGGAACAGATGATGAAGGGTTGACGCGAAAACATCTGTAACATTTCGATACAGTATGGCGTATGGCTCTTTTCACAGACAATATCCAGAATTGTTGTAATAAAAGATATTCTAAGGTTCGGGGACCTGGATGTAAATTTTCTCGGTGAAAATGTTCGATGATAAGTTGAGTGAGACGATGCTTTTGCGGTAGAAGAATAGGAAATTTCGCATCAAATGACAATTTGGAATTTACTAATCGACCGCCCACCCTAAGAATACCATGCTCATCGATAAATGGAGATAGTTTTCGTAATGGCTTAGAACAAACTGATTTTGTAGAGACCTTCAAGATATCATCTTTAAAATGTGTGCATTGAACGTGTTTGATGATAATATGAAATGCATGTTCTATCTCATTCAACGAAAGAGAACCAGTGGTTTTCTCCAGCATACGAGAATTATGTATAAAGCGTAAAACCCAAGCAACTTGTCGTTTAATTTTAATCAAGGAGGAAAGTCTGCCTATTATATAATCTAGGACATTTACTTCAACTGTGGTAGTCAAAGTGACAATTTTTTCTTCTCCAGTTACATCTATTACTTTTAGTATATCCGATGAAGGCCAATATTCATGAGATTGATGTAACCAAGGAGGACCTTCCCACCACAAATTATGCACAATGAGTTCGGAAGGTAAAAGTCCACGTGAAGCACAGTCAGCTGGATTATCTTCACCTGGAACAAATCGCCGCCAGGAAAGAGGTGATGTTTTTTCTTGTATAAGGCTAATTCTATTTGCCACGAAGGTCTTGTAACCGTGAGAGCTAGATTTAATCCACCGAATAACAGTTTGCGAGTCTGACCAACAAAAAATATCAGAAAACTTTAGAACATTCTGATAAGTTTTACAAACATAGGCGACTAACCCAGCAAGCAATGTTGCCGCACACAGCTCTAAACGTGGTATCGATATCTGTCGCAAAGGTGCAACCCTTGTCTTTGATATCGAGATACACACTTTATATGAATTTTGTAATTCAAATCGAAAATAAACCATGGCGGCGTAGCCCTTCTGGGAAGCATCACAGAAGCCATGAAGTTGGCAGCCATTGTACTGATCTGGAACTATTCTACGAGGAATTTGTATGGAAGACAAATTCGGTAATTCAGATTGGTATCTACTCCACGAGCTGATAACTTCATCGGTAGGAGTTGCATCCCAATCTAAGCCCAGCGTCCAAATATATTGCATAAGACGCTTGGCGAAAAATATGACAGGTGCCAAAAAACCTAGCGGATCGAAAATCCGCGATAATTCTGACAGGACTGTACGTTTAGTACACTGTCTGTCAAATGGGCGAGTATGATAAGAGAATGAATCCAAATGAGGATTCCACTGCAGTCCAAGAATTTTTATAATGGGATCGTGATCAAATGAAAGAGGCATTTGTCGAAAATCTTCAGGAACGTTACCAAGCAAGGAAGGACTATTACTAGCCCATTTACGGAGTGGGAAGCCACCGCGTTCTAAACAACAGACCAATTCAGTCTGTAATAAAGTGGCCTTACTCAAATCATTCTCACCACTAATAATATCATCAACATAGACATCAGATTGTAAAGCCTGTGCCGCCAAAGGAAAATTTTGCCTTTCATCCATGGCTAGTTGTCGAATAGTTCTATTAGCCAAGTACGGTGAACTAGAAATACCATATACGACAGTATTTAGAGTGAACTCTTGAATAGGGTCAGCCTGAGAAAATCTCCAAAATATTCTTTGGTAATTTCGTTGAGAGGGGGTTAGCAATATTTGTCTAAACATTTGCCTCACATCTGCCGTGAATACAAACTTGTATATTCGGAAGGAGAGAAGAAGAGTGGCAATATCATTCTGCAATTTTGGACCCGTCAATAAAACATCATTTAATGATACACCTAAGTTTGATTTGGCTGAAGCATCAAAGACTACTCTTAGCTTTGTGCTGACAGCATCCGGTTTTTGGACACAATGATGAGGGATAAAGTACGACGAATTTGTATCTGTTAGCGGAACAGCTGGAGACATATGACCCGAATCAATATAATCTTTCATGAAATCTGAGTATTCCTGTTTTAGCTCAGGATTTTTACTTAATTGGCGTTCTAAATGATAGAACCGTCGTAATGCAGCAGAACGCGAGTCTCCAATTTGAGGATTTTGCATTTTAAATGGCAAAGAGACAACGTATCGACCAGAATCATCTCTAGTGACAGTGTCCCGGTAGATTTGTTCACACACCTGGTCATCTTGTGAAGCAAATTCAGGTTTTGGTGGTTCTTCTACTTCCCAAAACCTTCTAAGTGTTTCATCTAGAGAAGGATGTGTAACAGAAAGGTAAGAAGATACCGTTGATGGGTAGCCATTATCAATTTTACCCATCAATACCCAACCGAAAATGGTATTAAGGGCAATGGGTTCATTAACATTTCCCGTTAATTTACCATCTTTTAAAATCAGGGGGAACAAATCCGCGCCTAACAAAATATCTACTTCTCTGTTCACATTGAATTCTTCATCAGCCAATTTTAAATTCGTGATGAATGATATCTTTGTTTTGGAAATTGTTTGTTGTGGCATATTAGTGCAAATATTAGGTAACACAATAGCCTCAAAATGATAAGAGGGTTCGTCAAGACCTTTTGGTCTTATAGTACAACTCGTACGACCGTTACTCATTGAAGGTACTTGACCTATACCTTGAATGGTGGTTCTGAGTTTAGACCTATTAAGACCTAAGCGTTTCAAACATCTTTCAGTAATGAAATTTGTTTGACTCCCTGTATCGAGCAAAACTCTAGCAGATTGGGTGTCTCCATGCACATCAACAATGTCAACTTGAGCGGTTGACAAGAGAACCGTTGATGGAGAAATTGATGTACTACAGTTGCTCGTTAAGGCAGTGTTCACTTCCGGGATAGGCGGAAGCTCAGCTTGCTGAGACGATGCTATTGAAGCATGCTCAGTAGCCACACTGATAGATTCTGCTTCCGGTGTGATATTGTTACTCCCGAAATGAAGGAGCGTATGATGTCTTTTGTCACATAATCTACACGACGTGGATGGACAAGGTTGATTGAGATGCGTACGTAGACAATTTAAACACAGTTTATACTGTTTTGCAAGCAAATGTCTACTGTGAGGAGGTTTATTCAAGAACTGTGAACATTTGTTAATGACATGATTATTTTTACATAGGGGGCAATGTGAATTGATAGACGAGTTCATTTTGTTTGAGACAAGTGAAGTAGTAGCACACGATTTTTTATTATGATTTTTTGAAAACCAATCATTTGGTTTAAATGAGGAAGTTTTAGTAGAACTAGCCTGTACTGAATAACCAACTGATTCTAAGGCCTTGCATTGTTCTGTGAGAAATTGTTTCAATGAAACATAAGATGGGATTTCGACCTTCTCTGAACATGACTTTAACTCAAAACGTGTCTTCGTATTAATATCAAGTTTATCAAACAGAATATTGAATAATGGAAAATCCCAACTGTCAACAGGAAAATTGAGTGCCCTAAGGGCCGACACATTTTCTGTAAAAATATTAACCAATTTTCTAAGGCACTGAACAGTCTCTGTAGCCTTGGGAGCATCTCTGATTTGATTCCAATAGAAGGTAGCTAACAGTTTTTTGTCTTGATATCTGTCAACTAAAGTTTGGAAAGCTATTTCATAATTTTCATCAGCTAAAGTAACACCCTGTACTATATTGAGAGGTTCTTTTGCCAAATTTGTGATTAGGTATTCAAATTTTTCAATATTACTAAGTTGATCATTTGTGTGAACTAGCGTAGTGAATAATCCATAAAAATGTGGCCATGATTTAAAATCACCATCAAAACAAGGCAACTGCAATTTTGGTAATTTGCAGTTCCGAGTTTTCTGAGTTGAAATCATGTTTTCCTCGTTAGCTTTAATCCATTTTTGAATATCATGATTCACTGAGCTCACTGTATAATAATGTTCATCAGCCTCAGTCCTGATCAAATCTTCCTGATCCAACATTCCAGGATCAGATGAAATTGCCGCAACTATTGCATTGTGACTCTGTTCAAAATCATTGAATATATGATCTAATTTACTGCATCTAATTTTCAACTGAGTATGAAGAGTTGGGTCAGAGATAGCATTTTGAGCAAAATGAACAATTTCTTTGAGCCGTTTCAAGGCAATATTACGTGATGCGCGGTGAGCTGCTAGTTGTTCAGTCATTGTCAAAATAGTTGAGAATATTTCAATATATTTTCCAAACTAAAAATGACTGGTAAAAATGACAATTTATTTATGTGAAAAGGATCGCGACTAAAGTGGGCTATAATAAAATGTACACACCCTGTCGGTTATCAAAATATTCTGAATACCTGCTGGTGAAAATGTATGAAAAAACTATGAGCTATAAAGAGTTGTGAATGACTGCAAAAAAAGGTATAAAAACTCGTACAAGCACTGATAAATTGTACCCGGTTAAATACGTTTTTTAAAAGAAAAAAAAACAATGTGTAATCTGGTGGTTTTTAAATATTTCAGACTGATATTTGAAAATTACTTTTATTGTATGAAAGCTGGATGTAATATCCTTGGCTCGAATAGGACCATAATGTGCACGTATTAGACAAAACTCAAAAATAATTATAGGCCTTTCAGAAAACAAAATTGACTCACCATCAACCTCTGAACTGGTCGTTGCTGGGTACCCAGGTAGATCTTCTCTAGTTTTGAAAGGGCCAATGTTGTCTTGAGTGATTATGCACTTGTAAAAAACGGTAATGCGAACGACTTTACGTGAACGCGTGTTTCCACTTTTAATATCAAAAAAAAGGACTTCTTTCCATGCGAGCACGCTATCTAGCATCTGTCTCAGCCGAAGAGCCGCGCATGCGTCGAGAGATCAATGAAAATGAATTCTGAAAGGCATACTTACACGGTGGCACTAGTAACATTGTACCAAAATTATGAAAATAAAATAATTTATAATATAAAAATTCCCAAGAAGAATCAACAAAAAAGTAATGTATTATTCTGATTACATTGAAATTAAACTAATATTATACAATAATAATAACAAAAAGAGTACTGGTCTGAAAACTGACCTTTGTGGAACGCCGCAATTAATGTGCCTGCATTCGGATGGTTCTTGTCCGATGAATACTTTTTGTGTTCGGTTCTCTAAGTAAGATTCAACTTCAACATTAGGAAAAAATAATGCGGTTAGCGACAATCGTCATTTTTTAAAGTGATTTACAAACACTGAACGTCTTCAGACTTTTTTGTAAGTGATTATACGAATCGTATCCCAATATCAATTCCTGCTAGTACAATGATTATTATTGCCTACCTACCTTCAAACGCGAATCTGGAAGAGATTCCAACTCGTTTTAACAAGTTGAGCGAGAACCTCATTATCCCTCTTTACTGAGAAAACTTCAATTATTCATCGCATAGGAATTTTCGCTTCAGTGTGTTCTACATTCAGTTCTCTTAAGTTCTGACTTTAGCTGAAATTCATAACAAATTCAGTACAAAGATATTTATGAACAAATTCCATAAAGATGGTTGTGGCTTCAAAGCCGCGCATCATGTTGTTTATTTGAAGTTTCTAATTGGGGATGATTATACAGTCCACATATTATACAGAAACAAGATCTCCTAACCTCTGAAACGTTCATTCTACATGAATGAAATTGGGCGTACCAACTTTGTTATTTCGAAGGAAACACCACATACAGTGTGTCCCTAAACCAGTGGAACACTTGAATATCCCTTGGACCGATACGAATTTTCAAAATATTATGATTTCATATCATACCGGCAGTATGAAAATTATCTTCTGGAATAACAATTTTTATACAAGGGGCGCTAGAAAAGTTAACGAAATCAAACATCAGTTTTCTTTAAATAGCTCACCCTATACATTTTAACATATATGAATTCTCATTCATTTAGGCTAATTATAACTTTTTCATTTTTGAATATCCGACAAGGCGTTGTCAAGTTATAACAGTTTTTGATTAAATGCGGAAATTTTTGAAGAAAAACCTTTTACGTATATTACGAAGAATGTGTTGTGATGTCTTCTCGAATCAACATTGAAATGTACGAGTCCATTAATATTACTCCGAATAGATTTTTTTTAACAAGGATGGGATAGCATTGGGATCTCGGAAACGGTTGGAATTACAATGTTGGTTAAATTAAAGAATAGTTGTACAAACCAAAGTCCTTTTATATGGATTTTGCAGTGAGTTATTTTGAATAAAGTAAAATTTTTGATATTTGCTATTATTTATTTCAGATTTTATTTTGAAAGATATCAGAATTTTAATTGCCAGTTTTCAAACTTAATAATAATAATAATAATAATATCATTTATTTCCCAAGAAACTTACAAGTTTATGAGGGAAAAAAAATATAAACACATTTTCAACTAAACTAAATTAATTACTAACTAGATATTTCTAGTTTTCATATTCATGATAATAAATATTATTTCAAATTTACTTTAAATCTCATTTTACCATTGGATTTCAAAGATTTTAACAAAACGTCCTCTATAGATTTTCACCACGATGTTTCGTTTCCGACCAACCTTCATCAACTTTCTTTAAACACGACCCTGTTATCTTTATTACAAAATTCAAAGCCATTTTTTTCATGAAAAACGTCATATATTATTTAAAGTTTTTTAAACATGTTTTTGGCTCATTTCAGGAATTTTACTCAAAATTATCCAGGAAAACCTGCTGAAAGCAACTCCTAACTTCGATCATTCATTGCTCGAAATTCATTGAATGAAAAAAATATTTATGGGGGCGTTTTCTGTAGAAATTAATTATAGGGAATATTTTTAGTAACAATTAAATTTTCTTTGCGACCAATGATTTCTGAGAAAAATGAGAAAAACCACCGCAATGCTTGTTCGGGGTGGTTTTTGGGGGTGAAGCTCACACTTGTAACTTAAGAACTTTTTTGATTTTAAAAAGTATACTTTCGGTGCATATCATCTCAATATATCAACACTTCATGATTGTTTTTTCTAATTTTCCAATATCAATGGATCAACAGTCCCATTTTATTAGGTTATTCCATGCAAAAATAGGAATTAATTCCCGTCTAGTGAAATATCCAAATGTCGATTAACTCATTCAACTAAAAAGTAATATTATCGGCTGTACGAACACCGATTTCAATCAATTCATACGAATTTCAGAACTGCTTTTAATCACTGAAATTGCGACGGTAATACTGATAAAAATGATTTGGGAATTTTTCCACTATAGAATGGAATCAACGATTTTGAAATTCAATCATTTCCAGCTACATAACAAACCTACCAAATGGACGAGGGCATTTTTGGACGTATTTCAAATGTGCGTTTTTCATTCACATGTCATGTTTAGTAAAATGAGTCTATCCGAATGTAGTTTTGTTTGAAATACTGTTTCCACATATGGAGTGTAGCGCCCAAACACACATCGAAACTTTTAGATTCGGTCCAAAAGAGAGCCATTCGTCTCGTCGGTGATACTTCGCTTACAAGCTCGCTTTCTTCTCTGGAACATCGCAGAAAGGTTGCCGATCAGTCTCTGTTTTATAGATATTTTCATGGACGTTGCTCTTCCGAAATATCATCAATCGTTCCACCGTTAGCGGTCTCATCGAGATTGACCCGTCGAGCTCAGTCCTCGCATCCATACGCCGTCACTTTGGAGACATGCCGCACATCTGCTTCCCAGGGCTTGTTTCTCCGCAGGTGAATAACTGGTGTGAATTCAAAGGAAAATATATAACCAATTTCGAAAACTACGTCAGGAACTGAAGCTTTCTAATCGTACTTATTCTATCCAAATCTTCTATAGTGCATACGTGAGGTGTTGAATGAATCAATTATTTCTGAGTATGAGGATATTTCGGAAAAAATCCTAGGACATGAAGAGCATGTTTTTGCAACATATTGAAAATATCTTGGTATATTGAAAATTGAGTAAAAAGTACATTGGTGATATTTTTTAATACGACACCCAGTATATTTTTTCATTATTGGTTAGATATCGTCATTTCAAATCCAGTGATACCAGACTGCTGCTCATCTGAATAATAAATTTGATAAAAAAATTGAAGCCGTTTTCGAAATCCAAAAATTCACATTATCAGTATTATTTATAAAATCGCCTTTTTTCAAAAAAGGCGCCTATATGGATGAACTTAGAGCCGTTTAAGATATCCAAAAATTCATATTATTATTGTTATTATAAGTAAAATCACATTTTGTTATGAAAAGCGCCTATATAGATGAACTTTCGAGTAGCAATACCTTATCTAAATACAAAATTTGATCCAAATCGTTAAAGCCGTTTTCGAGACCCAAAAATTATCATTATTATTATTACTATCAGTAAAATCGTGTTTTTCCCAGAAAGACGCCAATATAGATAAACTTAAAAAGCAAAACCCTATCTCTTGATTTTTCACCGGATGTTGTTTTCTTCCTAGAAACTCTTTTCTACAAAACTATTACTTACACGGGGGTAATCTAACCTCTTGCACTTCCGTGAAGGAGGGGTGTATGAAGTCATGTTAGAACGAAAGGCAGGTGTGAAAAATGAGCAAAAAATTTTTGGGGAGTTTTAAAATTTGGCTTTACATTTTGGGAACCTCTGTTCGCCATCCTTCCATACCAGAAAAGGCAATTGCCAGTGAAGGAAAGACACTAAGATTGCGTTTACAGAAGTCCAGAAAGTCTCTTCACCCGTATTATGGAATAGGAACGTAAGTATCACAGTAAAATGAAAATCAACGAACCTCATGGGTATCCGAGTATCCAAACTGGTACACTGGCAGCACTAACTAGTAGCTGAAGACAGGGCCACACTAAGATGCCTAAAAACCCTGGTGTACCGACTTATACCTGCAAAACTGTGGGATAAAACGAGAGACATTCGTCAACTTGATTACAAGAAAACAAATGAATCCGTGGGCTATTTTTCGAATATCCCGCGACACTCTCAGAGTAATAAAAGACCATAGAGATGCCTTCTCCATCCTTGTCTTGAAGTCAACATAGCTCTGTTTGTTTACAAGCGAGGGCCTAATACATGCTAATCGTATTCATTCGGGTAGTTTCGTGTATGCCCGCTCAGTTCATTCGGATCAAGTTGTCATTCTTTGTTTGTATTATGGCCCTTCTTACTCTAAATACAAACAAACTGTCCATAACAATTAACCACCCGTCACCCCCCTCACCCACAAATTGTATAGAAAAAGATAGTATGTTCACTTCAAAACAGGTATTTGTATAGATATAGGCAGGGCTATGCATTTTAATACTCTGAGCACTTGAGTGCAACGTCACCATCGGTTTTCTTGTTAGGGTTAATTTTCATGAACAGAAGTTTGAAGTTCTGCCCACGATTCACGAACATGAAATTAATAAAACAAAATAATTATTGGAATATACAGAATCACTGTCCCAAATCAGTTCTATTTGTTACCTTTTCGACATGATTTATTAATTTTTTTGCTGAAATATAATTAACTCACATTTCACATAGAAGTATTGCAGTTCAGCTGTATCGCATGGAAATTCGCCATTTTTAGACATCTTAGGCCACACATTTTATGGTGGATTTATGATGAAGTTTTAGGTCGCAAGTAATAAGTCAGAAGTTTTAAGTAATAAGTCGTAACAAGTTCAATCAGTGGTTTTCAATAGGAGCGTTCATAAACGAGTCATAAGTTTCTAGTCATAAGAAAAGTTGGCCAACTTTCATCTTTTATGATTAAAACTTATGACAAATTATCAATACGCATGCGTCAAAAGGAAATAACGTTCTGTAATTGCTGTCAATCTGTCATGAGTGTCATGTGTCATATACATCAAGAAGATAAATGTTCTGTGGTGGTGTTTTTGTTGTTGTTTTTGTTTAGATTTGTTGTATAGTTTTGTTGATTTGTTGATACCAACACTTTCAACAGTTTAGGGTCGTTTGTAAATAAACAAAACTTTTTCACATTCCAACAGCAGATAAACATACCAGAGCGCTTGCGCGAAAACGACCAATGGCAGCATACCTTTCTTCTGCCAATTACAGTCTTAAGATTTGTTTATGAATGGTAATTTTTTTCCTTACGACTTATGACTATTACTTAAAACTTACTTATTACTTGCGACCTAAAACTTCATCATAAATCCACCATTTAGTCACATAACATATTACAAATTACCAACAAAACAGTAGTTCAACAGTGGATTTGACATTTTGCATAGACAACAGATCAAGTTCTAGAGTACAACTAAAAATTCAACTACCAAGGTCCAAGATGTACATACCAATGACTTCAGATTCTACCCAGAATTGACATTTTCCATTTTATATCTAATTCATACATGCCTGTGTTCTCTTGTAGTCTACTCTTCAACCACGCATCGGATAGATACCTAGTTCGATGTTTAGAGTACAAACTGAGTACAAACAAAGCAAACGACAAACATGTTCCAAGTACTTGCCGTGTACACCGCTGACTCCGTTGAAGTCACGGTGTGACCTGTCATCATGTTATCGATCCGGTTGATGTTGATAAACATAAACAACACAGTGTTGCCAATCAGTGTATAATTATACGATTTTCGTATATTTCGGCTTGAGTGTGTATAATTTGTCGTATAATTCTGTATAATTTCGTGATGTTGAATTTTAGATCATGGTGTAAGACATTAGACAATACTGTTTGGAGGCGGAAGTACAGTACTTGTCACAGTCACAGAATGTATACCTATCATACGTCATTGTAGAATCAGTTATAGCCTCAGAGCAATAATAAACATAGAGATGCCCTCTCTACTCAAACATAACAGATTTGTAGACAACCACGATGTCCATCTCTCTCAACAATGAAATATGGTCAAGGGGACTGAGGGGATGTAAACATTCAATTCAGAGGACAATGTAACTAGATGCGTTAGTTGGAGGACAGATGTAAATATAAACAAGGTGATGTTGGCTTAAAAAACAAGGATAGAAAGGCATCTCTATGTTTAGATTTGCTCTGAGGTTATAGTTTTTATTCTTCTGCCTGTTTTGTGGAATCACAGAGCGTTTATTTCATGCTGTACTTCTGTGACATGTGACTGTCATACGTCATTCAGTAATGGTTTATTTAAAATAACCGGAAAGATGACCAAATGAGCCACATTGGAAGCAAAGTCCAAGAAAGGTGGAAAAAATAAGCGAATACTTGTTATGACGTCATCAGATCAAACGCTGTCAAATACACTGAAATTTTCTCGACCAAATCGAAAACGGCTTGGGTGTATAAAACCGTATAATCTTGTTACAACTGGCGTATAATTTGACAATTTTGTATCGGCAACACTGAAACAACACCTGTTGATGATAATGAAATGTTTTGATTCGTATCGTGTTGTGTATTGTGTGTGATCCTGTCTTCAGTAGTCTAATAGTATTGCCTTTAGCTACCAATGCTCCAGGATACTCGGTAACCCATGAGGTTTGTTTGTTTTCATTTTACTGTGATAATCACGTTCCTATTTCATCAGCTTGCAACCCATAATACGGGTTAGATACTCTCTAGACCTCTGTAAACGTAATCTTAATTTGGTTCGACATTCAGTGTCTTTCCTTCACCGGCAATTGCCTTTTCTGGTCTGGAAGGATGGCGGACAGAGGTTCCCAAAATGTCGACCCACATTTCACAAAATTTTAAAACTATCAAAAAATTTTTTTCGCTATTTTCACACCTGCCATTCGTTCTAACATGATTTTATACACCCCTTAAGTTCATTCCTTTGGTTTGAAGGTAAAAATGTTCTACTATTTCTACTATTTTTGAAGATGATTGAAAAAAAAAACAGATATTACCAATTTACAAAAAAATGACTTTCCTAGGTACCTATATAGGTATAACATTTGATCAATACGTTTACAAGATTTTTCCTCATCCTCCATTTTTTCTTTTTTCATTTCTCAATATTTCCTGACCACCTTTACTTTTGATTTTTTCCACATCCATGTGGGTTGGTTGAGAATTTCATAAACACGAAAAAAAAAATCTGTTACAATTGTTACAAATGCATACGCTCCTACCACTCACCAACTGGCTCGACTCCCGATTGCCCCGATGATTAGTTTAAATAGTTTCAGTTCGGCGGCCACAGCACTTGACTATTGCTGAGGAATTTTTTTTTCTGAATTAAATATTTGTGTTTTTTGCTCGGTAGCTCGTCGCTCCAATCCGGGCATGAGTGGCAGTACCACCTTCCGGTTTAGTTCCGGTTTAGTTCAAGAAGTTGTATTGATGGCTGGTCGATTACTTGATACTCAGGACCTCCTCATTGGCGCAGCGAGAGGGGGGGGGCTTTGTGGCTGCAGCCCCCCCAAGCCGCCAAATGACTATTAAAATGATGGCTTAGAATACGGGAAAAATATTGAAAAAATTCTAGAACGTTCGGAAGTATTTTTTTGGCGGTTTCATATGCTAGGATATGATTCTAGCGCACCTTTTACATTTATCGCATTTTGCGGTCATAACGAGACACATTCGTTAAACACATAGGTATATAGAAAGAAAGCTAAGAAAATTTCCTACAAGAGGATGTTATTGTTTGCAGGCCTAACAGTTCGCTTGTAGGTGTTATAGGTGGGTTTGTGTGCTAGGATGCCGGATTCGTGCGATACAATTTTTATTGCACATTTATCTTTGTTTTATGGTACACCGTGTATCCGAACATACTCAAATGTTACATTTTCGGAATCAGCATAAAATTTTGAGAATATTGGTGGTAATTCGAGTGAATCTGATGACTTTGGATTTTTGGCCATTTTTAAGGTATATACTTTGATGTTTTTTCGGCTGAAAATTAATTTTGTGCCGATCGACTCGAAAATCACAGCATATACCAATTTACGCATGCTGAATCGATTGGCGTTCGCAGAATTGGTCTATCTCGATCCGGTCGTCGGTTGAAAATGTTATCTAGAGGTTGCAGCTACCGTTTTCCCGCCAAAAATTTTTCTAATTTTTTACTATAATATATTCGTTAAATTCATTCTTTTTTCTATACGCTGACCGAATTTGAAATCGATTGCTAGTCAAACATAGATTTGGTGGGCGTTTTTACGAACGTGTGCACTTTGAGTTGGACCGATTTTTAAATTTTTCATTTTTCAAATACTCTGTCATGGTGAATCGATGGCGTAGAATACGGAAAAAATATTGAAAAAATTCTAGGTTTCTCGAAAGTATTTTTTTTGCGGTTTTATGTGCTAGGATACCTTTTACATTTATCGCATTTTGCGACCATAACGAGACACATTCCTTAAATACATAGGTATATAGAACGAAAGCTAAGAAAATTTCCTAAAAGATGGTGTTATCGTTCGTGTGCCTAACAGTTTGCTTGTAGGTGTTATTCATAACATCCGGCTGACGAAAAAAAAAAAGGTCTGGTAACTGATAAATTGTTCAGCCCCCCCCCCAAAATGAAATCCTGGCTACGCCATAGCCTCCACTTACAATATCGCCTCTGGCGGGAATGAAATCGTTCGTTGCCACCTGACTTGGGTACCGAGATTTGGACAAATATCTTGCCTTGGTCTTCCCCCTACTCCATTGCTTGTCTTAGAGTAAACTTACTAATTCAGTATATTAGGGATGACTTTGAACTCAACAATTCTCTTTCACATCTACATTTGAGATATCGTTAATATACATGTTTGGGTAGTTGGTGAAAGAACCGTGACGTAAATCTTGCAATAATTTTCAGTGACACACTGTGAGACAAGAAAAGTCTTGTTGACTTGCAAAGGCAAGTCAACAAAGAATACATGCATAATAAAGTTTCTCCTTCGTACATCCTTTTGTTAAGTTGATCATCGCATCTTATGTTGACTTCGTCTGACAAATTCTATATTGAAAACTGAGAATAGGTATAGGTATCATATTTTTTGATACATTTTTACAATCTCGTTTCGAAATTTTTCGGAATTTTTTTTTCGAGATGGCTTATTAAAGCGATTGGTCTGTAATTATTTACCTTCTTTTTATCTCCTAATTTGTTCAAAGATGTTATTAGTGTGTTTAAACGCATCTGTAAAAATTCCTTTTTGCAATCGACCCGTTTAAAATGAACAGGTCTTGCTATATAGCTTAATTGGAGTTTCGGGTTTAATATTATCCAACCCGGAGGCTTGCTGTGTTTCAAAATCACTCCTCTGACTTGTTTTTCGATACACTCTTCAGGATAATTGAGTGGGATACGTTTTTTTTGATAAACTTAAAACATTTTTCTTTATTTTAAGCATTAGCTGAATTGGTCAGATGATGAACAAAATATTGATTGAAAGTTTGATGTTGTGGAGGAAATCCGATTCTTCAAATGATTTTTTGGGTTTATGACCTTCCACAATCTGAAAATGAAAAAATGTTAATCCAAAGAAATCTGTACAAGTGTACAAGGGCAAATTATTTAATTTGCCCGATAAGTTACTGCGTTCACAAGACTGCTGTCTTGAATGAAATTAATTTTTGTCAGTAACGTCTCCTACACTGAATTTGCCTATATGAAAAAATGAGATCGAATTAACAAAGAATAATTAAAATTGTTGACGTTTCGGAGGCTGTATCTGTCTCCGTTATCAAAACTTCTTGGAGAGACGCTGAAGAAACTGAATTTGAATTGTGTGCATGATCGAATATAATGACCATAATATATCTAGGTTGATGCTCAAATATATAAGTTCTGCATTGAAAAATTACAATGAAAGAGATCCTACAAAGCAAATTAGAATTGAAACCGTTTTAGCCTTCTTTAATATTTTTGGAAATGAAAAAAAAAATTAAAAAAATTAAATACCTCTCAGGGTAATTTCTTAGATACGTAGCTTCTTGGTCTTTCTTCTTGTAACCAGGGTTCAAATATTACCCTACAACTCCGTTGAGAACGATTCAAAGTCCATTTATCAAATTGGAAATCGAAATTTGCAATAACCTATTCAAATAGCAATGAAAAACAAATAGTGTACCTGTTTCATATTCATTATTATTCTGATACAGAATTGAAAATGGTAAAACGGCTGATTCGTGGGTTGAAAGTGTTTTTGTATTTCGAGAGTTTGAATAATTTATAAAACTTTTTCGAAACATGTTTGGACCATGTTTACAAAAATATGCGAATTTTGCTCCAGGCATGTTATTTCAATTACACAACATACTTTTATAATTATATTCAGGGTTATGAATTATCTAACCCTCCATTTTTTTCAACAGCAGAAACACAAGAGCTTTTTTTATTGAATATATTTATTTTTCCAACGAAATAATTTTGCCAACGAGTAATTTCACGAGGAAAATTGACGAGAACGTAGGTTGAGCAATTTCTCTAATGTTTTTCGAGTAAAATTACTGATGGAAAAATACGGAAAAATATGAATTGAAATTAATTTACCCAATGAAAGAAGAGTTTGAGTAGCTGAATAAATCAACGACATATACAGGGTGAACTATGATCACTTTCAGAAAATTATTCAGTGTGTTCTCCCCACTAAGAGAAATAGAAAACAAAGTGAAATTTAAAAATTTGGACAAAAAATATCACCTTTTGTGAGTGTGGGTGAGTGCCGCCCCTGGATAAACATACGTATAAAGACCAGAATCAGTGCTCCTTCGTGCTTCCTCCACAATCAAACTGAAGCTGGTTATTAGAAATGAAGTTTTATTTGAATGACTTCCATTGGGAGGTTGCAAAATAAATGATTATTGAAAAACACAAAACATCACATGGTGTCGAACGAACTTTCCGTAAACGACAACAAAATTAAACTTTCTCTTGAAGATGATCAGTTGGTGATTGAAACACGTGTCAAGGTGTTGAAAATAGCAGTTCGGTGTTGGGATAAAACTCCAGTATATTCAGACAAAATAGAGTTGATTCATTCAGTGACGAATTTTAGTAGGTTGCCGAACAAAAAATATAAATGCTATTAGATTTTCTGAAATTGCACATGATAGACTAGTGCACCATTTAATTTTTGGTCAGTTGTCTCAGTTCACCCTGTATATCTAGATATACAGGATTTGTCCACCACATAAACAAGAGAGACGCACTACTGTGCGCCTCTCCTGTTACCCCACCCGACGCATTATGGACCACGTGGCAATCCGACACACCGTACACAGCGCATGTCGATATCCCTTCCTCGAGCGAGTTGAGGAAAAATTCTAATGCTCTCTCAACATATAGCAAGCTATTCTTTATGCTCTCATGAAACTGAGTGACTGAATGACTCTTCACTTTTTATTTCGTTAAATTGGAAGGTGGCTGTCACTTTGAGGGCGGGGGAGGGGCATTTTTTTTGTCACCGAGTGTCTTTTCGAAAACATAATTCGACGAAAAATCGACGTTGTTTCCATTTTTTTTTACGGTCACCTCAATAGAAGAAAATATAAGGTTTTTTATATGTTTATAGATATACATACAGGATGTATGGAAATTGGAGCGATAAATGAAGTGGAAAGTAAAATATGGCAAAACAAAACAAAATGTCGAACAAATTATTTCAGAAGATATTGAATTTTGAAAATTTCAAGATTCTTTTGGTAATCACTGATCAGAGATGTCCCAAACAAAGGTAACTAGAAGCGCCAATATTTTAAAAAAATTTTGATTGCTTCAGAAACAAAAACTCTTGCTATTAATTGTTACATTATGTTCCATGTAACAAGCCATTTCCTTAATCTCTCCAATTTTGAAACACCCTGTATATCTGTGTAGGTTTCAATGAATTGCAAATGAAATGGATAACAGATGAAGCGATTAATAATAACTATACGTACCGATGATTGTTGGTCCATCAAGTGAAGCTGATCTCCTGTTGGCAGCTGTTGGTGTCGGACGTCCCCTCGTCCAGCGGCTGGCATTGCTGGCAGCGCCGGGAGCGGTGAGCGGCGGGCGTGCCCGCCGCCGTCATCACCGTCTCGCAGGACTGGCGGAATCGGTGATTGCTGAAGCGGAAGTAGCCCCGCAGCCGATCCATCCGCGATCTGGAATTGTTTGATATTGAGTAAGAAATGCAAGTTGTCGGTCAAATTTATGGAATATATAGTGTGACATATCGTAACGCGACAGTATAGTAACGGACAATTCGTAACGCCGTCAATTTAACGCCGTCAATTCGTATAACGGCGACACTTCATAACATCGATGGTTCGTAATTACGACTCTTCGTATCGGCACAATTCGTAACAAAAATTCAATTTCCACCAACTCAAATGTCTTTGTAAGGTTAGTTCGTTCTGATTAAATCAGACTAAATGAATACTTCTTGAACATTATTTCAAAGTCCACTTGGTAATTTTTGTAGACGAATGGACTGATGGTTTAAATCCAGTAATGCCAAACTTGCTAAAAGAACTTAATGTTGGTATTACTAATTATACCGTTACGAAGAGCTGTGGTTACGAACTGTCGATGTTACGAAGTGTCGATGTTAGGAAGTGTCGCCGTTAGGAATTATCAGCGTTACGGATTTCGCGTTACCATTTGTGGGGTTACGAACTGTCGCGTTACGATATGTCATGGAACCAATAAATAGATAGGGTGTTCATTTTGCACTATGCCACCCTCTCTTGTTTTAATATGATAATGTGTCAGTGAGACAAACCCTACACTTCATTCTCCGTATTTAATTGTATGATTATTTTCTCATTGTCATTTATTCGCCTTTTCGAACATTAGTTTAAATACTAACCTTAACTCTAGTAATTCGAGCAAGTATAAAACGACCTATAAGTGAACGCGCTTATAGTCACTCATTTTCATGCGTTTACGGCCTAAACAAATGTTGGTTCAGTTGGAAAAACTGATGTGCTGTCCATTGACAGAAAGTGACTGACCAAAGTAAGTGTCACGTGCTATTTTGACTTTGACATTTACGTTTCCGGCTGCCTAAAAACCTACAAGAATATCCGTGAAGGAATATGTGATAATTCATATCCGAACATTTCTCCGTATACCTAGCGATTTAAGTCCAAATGTATATTTTACGAGAATTGTCCTTCTGTATGTACAGGATCCAGAGTCACATAAGCATATCCTTGTGCTCATATCCTCATGATGCTTAGGCAGCATGCAAAATGTCTGATTTCCTGATCATCAATTGTATATAACATTACGAGTGGAAAATATTGTAGCGTGCGGTGCTAGCCGAGTACGACAATCCCCCAAGTGTGAAAAATCACGTTAGCACAAGTAAATTACAGTATTTTTCCTACGACCACAAGTTGATGTCATGAAATAATATCAATGTAATTGACATGTGTTCAAGATAATCAGTTTGACAGAGAACCAACTGACGGACGTCATTATTATAAATATTTTCTAATTCAAATTTCAAAACTCTCTCGACGGCGTTACTTTGTGCCCTCTATCTCTTATTCTTTTGGCGATGATCAAATTTGAAACACTCTGTATGAGCAGGTTCCGGCTATATTCAGTGTTTTAGCAGCATACTCGTTTTTATATCATTTCCATAATTTTTCTTTCATTTGCATCAACATCACCCATCATTGGGTATTCATAAATGTAGAATTCTATTATATAAAATCAAAAATTCAGTAATTTTTTCCTATGAAATGTTGACACAGCAAATACCAAGTTCCCTTCATATAATATATGTATGGGAAGTCAGAGGCCCCAAGATGCTTCAGGATATAAATCGGATCTCCAGTGGGTATTAGTCAGTGTACTTCCCCCAAAGTGCTCGGTGGTCGTAATATTTCATGAACTGAATAATATAACCAACAATGAATTCACTCTCTCGGCTGCGTTTGGAGCGATAAAAGTCACGATTTTCCAACTAAATCACTGAAACGGCAGAGAGTTTTAATGAATCAGGAAATGTTTTTATCATAATTCTTCCTTCCGTTTCCTTTGTTCACATAACTGTCCGTCAAAAATTAGTGCAGAACTGTGGGATGGAAGCTTTTTCATCGCAGTTTGAGTTGGAAACCTGACTTCAAGTTATCTCACTAACAGCCAGAGAATATAATTCGTCTCTGCTTGACACACTAAATTAATAAATGGCAATGAACCATCTGGATTGGACTGGGCCGGAAGAGTAGCAGGGCAAAGTAATGGTGTGGTAAAAACATAGGATTCGGGGGTCCCGCGCGGCGTGGTAAAAACGTAATATTGCCTATTTCGAATCGGCTGGGGGTGACGCGGAGGGCAGGGGGTGTTGACGATGAAGGTCGCTGCGAGAGATGGTATGCGTGGAAGCTTGGACGGCTGAGATATTTCGATTTTTACTTTCGGCATTTTCGAGCGCTTGTTGACGCTGCCACTGGTGAGCGCCGCCGCCACTGGGCTTGTTTATGTTAAGCCATAACCGGCGAGCCGGATTGCGTAATTAGCGGCGAGAGATAAAAGACAGTTCGGTCATGTTTTTTGCTGGATGTGTTTACATAAAGGTGCGTATGTCTCCTGGCACATGAGCAACGCACGAGCATCGATCCGTAGTCAGTCGCGTACAAATATTCATACTCATCAATATCCAAATCAAATCAAAATTTGAAATCTCTGTAATAACCACAAACAGAGCACGAAAAAATCGACAGAAAACGGATCGATCCGAGCACCGCACCCGCATTCTGTTCGTGCTCAAATCAGCGTCCACACTATCCGAACATTCGCTCGTTCGGTGCTCATTCGGTGCTCGTGTGGAACGAATGCTCTAGTGAATACGCACCTTAAGAGAGCGCATTATCCGGCTGCTGAGAGATAACCAGTGCGTCACATAGTGTGCACCTGTTTGTTTTGGAATTAAATAAGACACAATAATGTTGAGAGAAGAATATTCAAGGTTATTCGGCTGTCACGTAGCTGCCGAGTTGAGTAAACAAAACAAGGTATTTCTAGGAATTCGCTAGCCGAGAGAAGTGTGTTTTGGTCTGAAATAAGATATGTATAGCATCTCACTTTAAATCATTGTTTTTTTGTGTTTGTCTTTATCATGTCGAATGACGCGTTCAGCTACGGACGCAGTGCTCAGTTTGAAGTCAGCGCGCTTTGAGATCACACGTACCTGTCTGTCAGTGAAATTATTCTTGTGATTTTGCCAGTTCATTTGAAAAAGTAAATATTTTATTTTGAAAATATCCACTATGGTACAAAATGTGACCATCGATGGGACATCAGAGAGAGCTTTTTCGTGAACTATTAAGAAAAATCGGCATATCTGAAAAATTCAAATAAATAAGTCAACAAAACTCAGAATTAGAAGGCCAATCGAACCATGTAAAAATAAGAAAGTTGGTACGAACTTATGGGACATGATTGATTATGATACTATACCAAACTACTCATAAACTTTTAATGCTCGTCCTGGGTGAATCACTCTGTATTGTACCAAATCTTCCAAGTATTGTATCAAATCTTCCATGTATTGTAACAAACGTCCCATACTCAGGGTGTTCTGACATATTTGCAATGTCAAAAGAGAATTCCCAAAGCAATATTCCTCGTATGCTTTGTCAGAATTGCTCTTGCGAATATACTTTGAATGAAACAGAGTTTCAGTAAGTATGTGGTGTTCATTTTGATTAAGTAGAGGAGCCAATTTGATGTAATAATGCATTTAGAGTGTTAAAGTATCAAGACTATCTACTCTTCCCTACTGCGTTTCAATGAATTGTTTATACATGGTCGAAGCATTCATCAAGATAGTGTTAACTGATATTCATATGGATTTTCTCACTTTTGGGCAGATTGAGCCACTTCTCACATTGATATAGAGAAGTGGAAAACGAAACAGATGTTCATCTTTGGAATTCCCAGTAATTATAAAGATGAACGAGCACTAGAGCAGAATGCAATAAGTCAATCGGGACTCTAATTTTGACGTAGTAACAGGAGGAATTCAATTTGAAACTTTCATAAGGATATCACTTTATTCGGCTAGAAAGAATCGTTTCAGAACTTACTCAGTTTCCTAATTAAAAAATGCTCATCGTTTGAAGTCGGCTTGACATAATTTAAGCAGTTCTATTGATTTCTACTGCTACTTTGGTGGGGAATAATTGAGTTTCAAACAATTGAACTGAAGTCTAAAGGATTCTCTGAATACGAGCAGAACCTAATAACATTCGCAAATCCTTTGGGGATCTTTCAATGATGCTTCCGGATGGGCACGAAAATAACCCATAAGTGTAATTTAGCTCTTTTCGCCATTTGAAACCGTCCTCAGTTACTCTGTTTTTCCCACAAACGTTTCATGTCTGCTGCATTCATTCAGTAAACGACATATTTCGTCATATGCATGATGCATGAGCTGGCTTGTCAGCACAGAGAACATTTCACATGTTCTTTTGACAAACCCACAGTCTACGCATATTTTTATGAGATAAAAAAAAAATTCAGCGATCCTCTCCCGACAAAATGGAGAATATGAAAAGAAACTTTCAGTAGTACTATTTGTCTATTCACGAAATACGTACTTCAAGGAATGTTTTCAAAAACACGAAAAATAATTTGTTTAGACAAGTTTATGCTTCAAAGATTACATTAAAACTGATAGAATATGGTTTAACATTGTAGTACAGTAACGACAGACAAATGTAAGCTACAAGTGAAGGATGAATCGTAGCACTTTGAAACTGGGAACATGACTTCTTGACATTGTTTATCAAAAACATGACGTGAAATTGTCCTCGTTGGACAACACGTCGAGTGCAATAAACTCTTTTTGCACGAGTTTCATACAATATTTTTGCTACGTTCATGGAAAAACCAGAAAATGTTTCATTTAGGTGGCACTAAATTGTAAGGAAGACATTGTTTGTTTAAATCTATCTACTAAAAGTAATTCAAAAACATTTTGTGTAATTCAGATGATATTCGAAAAAAAAAAATTATTTTTAACAAATTGCATTTTCTAGTAATTTCATAGTCCATTATATAATGAATATGATGAAACATGCAACTATTTAAAACGTAACACAATCTCACAGAAAATGGGCTAAATTTGGCGTCGATTTGAAAGTTTATGTCTGTCATGATGACAGAACGCTATAGTAGAATGCCAGATGAGTGCAATAAAGAGACAGTTTTTCCACCAAATATAGTTCAATAAAGTTTTGTTTTTTGCATGAATGTAGAAAAAGAAAATTATTCAAAGCATGTCGGAATTGAAAGCATCACCGAGTTCTTTCAATTTTATTCTCGAAGATTTCGAACTCGGTAATTTGTTTCTTTCATTCTTGGATAATCTGAAAAATAACTTTTATTTTTTGCTTCCAGACATATTCACCCATAAGGAGAAACATTGCGAGATATCCAAAAAAGCAAACAAAAGGGATGATTATGCCAAATGTTTTTCTCGACCTATTATAGCATTCTCCCCTTTTACTAGTCACGTTGAAAAATTGTGCCTGTTATCTTTTCGACGACAACCGAGAATGAGAACAACGAATTATTCGTTGATCATATCATTTACTGGTTGAAATATTACGAGCAAAATTCCCTCCGAGTTCCCTGGAGAAAGCTCACTTACGGGAGACCTGATTTATAATCTAATTTTTACTGCTTTTACGACCAGCATACATATTTTATAGAGCTTGGAATTTGCCATTTCAACGTTTCACGAGATCCGAAAACGATATTGGGAAACCGCCAAATTCGCGGATTTCAACAGAATTCTAGCTGCGTGAATAATGAAAGCCTAATGTTCACACGACGGAGAAAAATGTTATTTTCGTACCAACGACATAAAAAACTAAAGTGATGTTTATCGCGTAGTTTTGCGATGATGAAGTGGATCTTTTCAATTACCCAATGTCACTCT